>JAUIMM010000008.1:4987500-5320000 GCA_031769625.1 Taudactylus pleione | reverse complement strand
TCTCTACGTGTGGTGGCTGAACTCCATACCACAGAAATGAAATACAATCCAGCTTCTATCTGTAACAGATGCATTTGTGCGAGTAGAATTTATCGCAGATACTTTGCAGTCTGTCCTGGATTTGTACTGTCTATTTGATTTATGACTCAGTATGAACTTTGTATTTGTAAAATATTTGAAAATTGCTCCCATTTTCCCCGAAGGACACGCCGAGAGGAGAAAAGATGGAGCAAAGGGAAATGATTACTGTGACGTAGGTAAAATTGTGCAAATTTGCCCTTATATGTTAACCTTTGGTATGTGATTTTTTATTGCACGTGCCTAAAATACGATCGGGCATTTTTATTGATGACATGAGAACATGCCATGGGAGCCCAGGGCGAAGGGAGGGGTGACAGGTGCACTCCCGGGCACTCTCTGTGGTCACTGGAACCACGGTGGCATGACTGCCATTCGGCAGTGTACAGTTTCTACAGTAGGGGCGTATTTAGAATGGGTGCAGGGTCCCGACCGGCCGGACCGGCAGCAGCGGCAGCCACCCCCCTCAGATAAGAGGCTAGAAGCCGCTGGAGTGTGTGCGTGCATGTGACCTAGGATCATACATGCCTACCCTCTGGGTTTCCGCAGGAGGCTCCCGTTTTTACGGATAACCCCCCGTACCCCCGGAAGAGTAGGCATTTCTCCCAAATTCTGCCCACTTCCTAGCGAAGTGGGCAAAATTAGGAGAACTTCCGCGGCGATTGCGGGTGTCCGTGCAGGGGACGCGATTCTACATTATTCGCGTCATTTGGCTCCGCCCCTATTCAAATTTATGCCAATCGTGGGAATTTTACAGTGAGGAGGTGGGGCTTAATGACGTGATTTGTCAGGCTCCGCCCTCATCACCACCCCCTGTCTCTCCTCCCAGGGCTTCTTCCGGGGAAGAGCCAGCAAAGGTAGGCAACTATGCCTAGGATATACCTATGAGCTAGACATTCCCTTTACAACAGAAGAGATATTATGCCCATTAGTGCTATGGAAATGCTGAATTTCCTAACCTGAGATTGTGCCAGGCTTGCCTACCCTCCCGATTTGGCCGGGAGCCTCCCGATTTTCGGGTGCCGCTCCCGGCCCTCCGGAAAGGCAGGCAAGCCTCCCGGCAGCCGGCAACCCTCCCAACCACCCCCAACAATAAACGAAAAAACCCCGCAGCGGGGGGGGGGGGGGGGCGGTGACGCGATTCGCGTTGAATCGCGTCATCGTGGCCCCGCCCCCTGGTTCACAATGCCAAAAATAATGGCATTGTGAAGAGGGGGCGGGGCTACGATGACGCAATCACGCAGCTCCACCCCCAGCTCCGCCCCCAAAAATGACATCATGGCCGGGCACGCCCCCCGCTGTTAGCTGACAATCAGCTCCCTTCCGGAAGGAGGGAACTGATTGTCGGCAAGTATGGATTGTGCTCTTTGTTTAGAAAAACCCTGGTGGAAGGCAGTGGCGTAACTAGGATATTTGGAGCCCAGGGCAAATTTTAAAATGGAGCCCCCCACCCCCCGTATGCGCGTGCTGCAAAAAAATGGGCATGGTCACAAGGGGCGGGGTCACTTAACAATGGGGCGTGTCAACAGGACACATATACCCCTTTCTCGTCACTCTTAACATTCCTTTCCATATGCACCTTAACCCCTGTAGTGCTCCTTATACAGTCCCCCAGTAGTGGTCCCTCTTATGCAGGCCCCCAGTTGTCCCCCTTATACAGTGCCCCCAGTAGTAATCCCCTTTATGCAGCCCCCCTGCAGTGGTCCTCACTATTCAGTGCCACTTGTAGTGGTCCTCCCTGTTTAGTGCCGCCAGTGCAGTGTCCCTTGTGCCTCCAGTAGTGAGCCCCTTATATAGTGCCCCCAGTAGTAGACCCCGCTTATCCAGTGCCCTTTATATAGTGCCCCCAGTAGTAGTCCCCCCTATGCAGTGCCCTTTAGTGCCCCCAGTAGTAGTAGTCCCCCCCTATGCAGTGCCCTTTATATAGTGCCCCCAGTAGTAGCATCCCCAGTAGTGGTCCCTGATGGAGTGCCCCCAGTAGTAGTCCCCCTGATTAGTGCCCCCAGTAGTAGTCACCCCAATTAATGCCCCCAGTAGAGGTTCCCCCAGTGGCAACCCCAATTACTGCCCCCAGTAGTATCCCCCCGATTAGTGCCCCCAGTAGAGGTCCCCCCAGTGGTGCCCCCAGTAGTAGTCCCCCCGATTACTGCCCCCCCAAATTCATAGCAAAAACAATAACATAAAAACAAAACTTACCTGCATCCACGCACCTGCTCCGGCTCCCGCTGCTGCGACATCTGCACTTCAGCCCTCCCGGGCTGGCGCGCTCTGTATTATGGGAGAGACGTCATGACGTCTCTCCCATTACCCACTGCAGGAGCCAAGAGGGAGCCGGCTCTTGCAGTGAGCGCTGCAGCAGCCAATGAGAGTCTGTCTGACTCTCACTGGTTGATTAACCCACACATTGCCGCCGCACGGCGGTGATGTGTGTGTTAGCATAGCCTGAGCCCGCCCGCATCCCAACCTCCTCCTCGCGCTATTGAGCAAGCGCTCAGGGGGAGGGAAGGGGCTCGGCTGTGCAGCACAGGACCGGCGCTGGGAAGCCTAGCGCCAGTCCTGTGTAAATGTGTAGTGCTGACTGAAATCACTGGGTAACTAGGACGGGCCGGTACCATGGCCGGCGGTGCCCCCCCGCGCCGCCAGTCCCACGGCACCCAGCGCACATGCCCTGCTCGCCCTGCCCTAGTTACGCCACTGGTGGAAGGTTAATTAGTAGAACAATCCATCAGCCATGGTACAGAAATTTGCTCTTCTATAATCAGTGTTATTTATGACCAGTTATTTATATAACACACATATTATGCAGCGCTTTACAGAGAGTATTTCAGTCATTTACATTCATTTCTAACCCAGTGGAGCTTACACTCTATGGCCCTCATTCAGAGCCGTACGCTCTGAGCAGAGCGCACGCTCTGAATGAGGGCCGGGCTCCATTTTCATGGAGCGTCCTCCTGGACGCTCGTATAGCTGTGGGTCACCACCCACAGGCTATACGAGCGTGCATTGTGATGGTCGCGATGGTCGAGACCATCGCGACCATCGAATTTGCGAGCCGGAGCCTGCGGTTGAGGTTTTCAACCGCTAGCTCCGGAGTGATTTTGGCTCTATCAGAGCCAAAATCACTCCCACTGACATCCCGTGGGAACGCCCCCGTAACGGAGGCACGCCGCCGGCACGCCCACCAAAGGGGGCGTGCTGTCAATCAACATTGACAGCACGCCCCCTTTGATCGGACACAACGAGCGAAGGACTTTCCTTCGCTCGTCGCGTCTGGCGCATGCGCACGACGGAGCTCCCTCCGTCGTGCGCATGCTCAGTCCATAACATCGACCCACTTGCGAGCGGACAGCCGCTTGCGAGTGGGTCTGAATCAGGCCCTATATTCCCTATCACATGTGTACACACACACACTAGGGTTAATTTTTTCCCAGAAAACCAATTCACCTACCAGTATGCTTTTGTAGTGTGGGAGGAAACCGGAGCACGGGGGGGGGGGGGGGAACCAAAGCAAACATGGGGAGAACATGCAAACTCCACATAGACAGCACCGATGGACAGCTGCATTTGCACACAGCTGGCCGATGTTTGCATTCTGCGCATGTGGATGCATCGCAGTGTGCAAACTGGCCGCTGCGATCTGGAAGCGATCACGGTGAGCACGCAGAGTCTTCACAGAGTGATTGACATTTGGGGGTGTAGAGGGGGGTAGTCGAAGGGACGCAGGCGTGACTGTGCGTTTGAACGCCGTTACAGGGGCGTGCATAATTAAGCCCCTGCGATTATATACGCTGGCAGAGGTCTAGATGGCGACAGGAAGTTTAGCATTTTGTGCGGTAGAGTCAGGTCAACCACAACTGTGCGAATGGTTCCGATGTTACCAATGTTTTCGCTGACTTGCGGATGCATGTCATGGGAAGAGGGCGGCTTTATACAGTGACGGGCGTCTTGGTATAGTGCTGCAGTTGCCATACGATTGCATTCATTAGCATATTTTCGCTGATAGCGGGTGCGTGCGAACGCAGCGGTGCGATCTGTGCCGAATCAGACCCTGAAATCATATCCTTTGGGCAATCGTGCTAACCACTACCCCAACCGTGCTGTCCATTGACACAATATATTCTGATATTGTTATTATTAGTATGCCCATTAGTGCTACAGTAATGCTGAACTTCCAGACCTGCGTTTGTTATGCTTAAAAAGAAACTTGGTGGGGGGTTAATTAATCCATCAAGCTTTATAGGTTTGTTCTGCTCTAGTCACAGCAGCCTTAATTAATCCTATTAATTAATCTACTGACATTTCATTTTTGAAAAAAATAAAATAAAGATGTATTAAATTCTCATAAAGAAACAGCAGAACACATGACACCCGCCATGGCCGCTGTAGGGTGAGGAGTTGGGTGAGTCTCCGGGGCTGCTCTGGGTTAGATTAAGCCTTTAGAGCACTCAAACTTCGCAGGGGGTCTTTTAAGAGTCTGTAGTCAGCTTCTAAGCTTATCGACCAGCTGTGACCACGTGATACTTCAATATAAAGATCTGCACGACTTTGGGGAATTTTCCTGTAGCTGAACTGCGGATAATTATATATTCTATAGCGTAAATGCTCCCATGTCAGCCAACACTTGCCTTTCAGCCTGGAAATCATTATGGTATTTTGCATAGAACGGCTGCAAGGTCTTTGATCCCAGCTAATGAGATGTCTTTATTCTATCGCATAATGTTTCGGCAATGGGCCTGATTAAACAAGGATCGTAGATTATTATTATTATCATTTATTTATATGGTGCCACAAATATTCCGCAGCGCCTTGCAAAGTACATATACAAGTTGTAAACGAGCGACTTACAGAACAATACACTACAGATGCGATTGCAATATCGATTACGCACGCAGTCTCACTGCTATTATCTGCTAATCCACTGTGATCGCTATGCCCTCGCAGCACTACATAAGGACGCCCACTTTACCTTACACACGTTCGTAATACTTAGCAAGACTGCAAAACCATCGGTACCATCTAGTACCATCGCAGCCTCACGCACACTTGCACAAGGTCAGACCTTACTCAGAAATTGCTAACCTTCCGGTTAGTATAGTATAGTATATATATATATATATATATTTTATATATATATGTTGGCTGCAACGGCATACAAAATTACTGACACGTCTGATGAGTCTGCGTAGCCACTGCAATCGCAGTCCTGATCGCAGCAGAGTGTTCTCGCATGTGCTCTGCGATGCATACGCATGCAAGCGGTACAGGGCTGATGGAAATTACATATTAAAAATAAAGTAGTGCAGAAGATTTGTTATTATTATTATTTGTAAATGTATTTTGAGTGACAGAGCGAGACATTGTTACGTAACCTCAGGAGTAGATATAACTTAAGAATGGTATGTAGGAAATATGTTGGTGCAGAGGGAGAGTAGTGGTCGGGGCGTGGTGCCGCATGCTGGTTATCATGACCACACCCCCTACTATTTAAAGCAGCAATTTGTGAGATTTTTCAGTGGGGTGGAGCTACAAGACATTGTAGCCCCACCCCTGCCTGTTCAAAGACGCTATTCGCTCCATTTTGAAATGGAGGGCATGACCTGGATGATGTGATTTGACATTGACGTGTGATGAGGTCAATGACTGGAGAGGCAATGGCTGATTAACCCCCCCAAAAACCAGCCAGGGGGATAATGCCATAGCAGGGAGTACACTCAGTGTGGGGTCCCCTGCCATTACATTAACCACCCCTAAACTAGTCATCCCAGAGCTGTAATTCCTGGGAAAGTGGGGATCCCAAAAAAATTAAATGGGGTCCCCCCTCCCGAGCAACAACCAGCACTGGGCTAAAAGTCCAGTACTATGCCCCATACCCCTGGTGGTGGTGGGTGCGGGATTCATGGTATGATAATATTGTTCTTTACAGGCAGGCTACAGGTTCCAGCAAGCCTGCCCCAGCATGCCAGCAATTGGAGAACCACAAGTGCCTACATGCCTGGACATTAATGGCCTGTTGGCACCTGTAGTCCGGCTGTAAAGAAAATATTAAAATAAATACAAGACACTTAATGTTTTAATAAAAGTATATTATAGGTCATCTTCACCTGGCGGCAGCGGCCTTAAAGATCTTTCACATAGCCGCCACCTCCACAGGACTTCAATCATCTTCACCTGGGGGCCGCTGCCTCTCCAGGGCTTCCGGCATCTTCACCTGGGGCCGCCATCTTCCCATAGCTTCTGGCATCTTCACATGGGGGTGGGTGGCCTTTAAGCTCTTTTGCATGACCGCAGCCTCCCCAGTGTTTCCCCTGTCTTCTGTCTTTGGGAGCTCTTGCACACTGACTGACAGTGCCGTGCTTTCATGTGGGCTGAAAGAACGTCCTTGTCAATGAGAACCCTGCATCGGTGCTCCTTCACCCTATTTTTTCAATGGGCTTTTAATGGCCGTGGCATGGCCCCGCCCCCCGCTTCTGCTGCTTTTCTATTGTCAGCGGGAGGCAGCTTTATAACTGCCTCCCGACTGATTTTTACTGTAGAGATTAGAATAATGCCAAGCAAAGCATATATTTATGACAGAATCTTTGTTATAAATATCTTCTTTGTATTATCTTAATCAATATGACAGGTGAGGCTCTGCCTCCCCTAACTGCACGTCCCTGCTAACTGATAGAGCATAAGAACATAATCACCAGTAATATGATACAGCAATACATCACTCACTATTCATATGTCACTTTCCTATCAGCTGATAAGAGGACACATTACAATGCAACACTCGGTACAGCGTGACTGATGCTTCCTTGGCTTAGATACATCTAAAGAAAAATAAGAATGTTACTGTCATCACCATGGGGCAGCAATACATCAGCTCTAATAAGCATCAATCCCTGAATTATTTAACCTCTTAGCAACAGGTAAGTTTGGTGTAGATGGTACCATACAGCAGGGATCTTCCTTCTTCTCTGGCAGTGCTTCCACAAGCTTTATCCACATCAGGCTGTAGCAGAGAGGCTAGCCCCATACACACAGTAACATAACAATGTGACAGCCTTGGTAATGACTCCACAAGCTTTATCCACCTCAGGCTGTAGCAGAGAGGCTA
Organism: Taudactylus pleione; assembly: GCA_031769625.1. Classification (NCBI taxonomy): domain Eukaryota; kingdom Metazoa; phylum Chordata; class Amphibia; order Anura; family Myobatrachidae; genus Taudactylus; species Taudactylus pleione. Next base: position 5,312,823 of record JAUIMM010000008.1, on the reverse strand, counting down.
GCCCCATACACACAGTAACATGACAATGTGACAGCCTTAGTAATTACTCCACTAGCTTTATCCACCTCAGGCTGTAGCAGAGAGGCTAGCCCCATACACACAGTAACATGACAATGTGACAGCCTTGGTAATGACTCCACAAGCTTTATCCACCTCAGGCTGTAGCAGAGAGGCTAGCCCCATACACACAGTAACATGATATAATGTGACAGCCTTGGTAATGACTCCACAAGCTTTATCCACCTCAGACTGTAGCAGAGAGGCTAGCCCCATACACACAGTAACATGACAATGTGACAGCCTTAGTAATTACTCCACAAGCTTTATCCACCTCAGGCTGTAGCAGAGAGGCTAGCCCCATACACACAGTAACATGACAATGTGACAGCCTTAGTAATTACTCCACAAGCTTTATCCACCTCAGGCTGTAGCAGAGAGGCTAGCCCCATACACACAGTAACATGACAATGTGACAGCCTTGGTAATGACTCCACAAGCTTTATCCACCTCAGGCTGTAGCAGAGAGGCTAGCCCCATACACACAGTAACATGACATAATGTGACAGCCTTGGTAATGACTCCACAAGCTTTATCCACCTCAGGCTGTAGCAGAGAGGCTAGCCCCATACACACAGTAACATGACAATGTGACAGCCTTAGTAATTACTCCACTAGCTTTATCCACCTCAGGCTGTAGCAGAGAGGCTAGCCCCATACGCACAGTAACATGACAATGTGACAGCCTTGGTAATGACTCCACAAGCTTTATCCACCTCAGGCTGTAGCAGAGAGGCTAGCCCCATACACACAGTAACATGATATAATGTGACAGCCTTGGTAATGACTCCACAAGCTTTATCCACATCAGGCTGTAGCAGAGAGGCTAGCCCCATACACACAGTAACATGACAATGTGACAGCCTTAGTAATTACTCCACAAGCTTTATCCACCTCAGGCTGTAGCAGAGAGGCTAGCCCCATACACACAGTAACATGACAATGTGACAACCTTAGTAATTACTCCACAAGCTTTATCCACCTCAGGCTGTAGCAGAGAGGCTAGCCCCATACACACAGTAACATGACAATGTGACAGCCTTGGTAATGACTCCACAAGCTTTATCCACCTCAGGCTGTAGCAGAGAGGCTAGCCCCATACACACAGTAACATGACAATGTGACAGCTTTGGTAATGACTCCACAAGCTTTATCCTCCTCAGGCTGTAGCAGAGAGGCTAGCCCCATACACACAGTAACATGACATAATGTGACAGCCTTGGTAATGACTCCACAAGCTTTATCCACCTCAGGCTGTAGCAGAGAGGCTAGCCCCATACACACAGTAACATGACAATGTGACAGCCTTGGTAATTACTCCACAAGCTTTATCCACCTCAGGCTGTAGCAGAGAGGCTAGCCCCATACACACAGTAACATGACAATGTGACAGCCTTGGTAATGACTCCATGAGATTTATCCACCTCAGGCTGTAGCAGAGAGGCTAGCCCCATACACATAGTAACATGACATAATGTGACAGCCTTGGTAATGACTCCACAAGCTTTATCCACCTCAGGCTGTAGCAGAGAGGCTAGCCCCATACACACAGTAACATGACATAATGTGACAGCCTTGGTAATGACTCCACAAGCTTTATCCACCTCAGGCTGTAGCAGAGAGGCTAGCCCCATACACACAGTAACATGACATAATACAGGGACAGGGACCTCCAAATTGCTTCTTTTTCCTGCCAGTACAGGTACGGACTGTCTGACATGCCTACTTGGATGCTGTCACCAATGTAATCTTTTAACAGACAGACGCACGCTTGTCACTGCTGCTTTAAGGATGCACGTGCGGCTACATCGCACACAAGTCACAAACACATAAAAAAAATAGTTTTTTATTTTTTGGAGCACTTTGAGGGTTACACCACCCTTTAACAGACAGACGCACGCTTGTCGCTGCTGCTTTGAGGATGCAAGTGCGGCTACAGCCAACACATTTCACAAAGACAGAAAAAAAATAGGAATTGTTTTATTGTTTGTGGAGCGCACTTTGAGGGTTACACCACCCTTTAACAGACAGATGCACGCTTGTCGCTGCTGCTTTGAGGATGCAGGTGGAATCTAGATGGGATTTGGAACCGGGGACACACTACCTCCATCAATTGTCTAAATCCCACTGCACTAATGGCGGATACCGGACGCACGTCTAACACCAACATAGCAGTCAAGGCCTCAGTTATACGTTTTGCTTTTGGGACACAGGCGCACGATTGGCGCTGCTCCTTTGTTGATGCACGTGCAGCCACAGTGCACACAATTCACAAACACAGAAAATATTTTTTTATTTGGTTTGGAGTGTACTTTGGGGGTTACAGCACCCTTTAACAGTCAAGCCAGCCGGCCCTTTACTTATGACACATGCGCACGCTTGGCACTACTTTGTTGATGCATGTGCTGCAACTGCGCACACAATTCACAAACACAGAAAAAAAATGTTGTGTTATTTGGTTTGGAGTGTACTTTGGGGGTTACAGCACCCTTTAATGGTCAAGCCAGCCGGCCCTTTACTTATGACACAGGCGCACGCTTGGCACTACTTTGTTGATGCACGTGCGGCTACTGCGCACACAATTCACAAACACAGAAAATATTTTTTTGGGGGGTTTTGACTGGAGTGTACTTTGGGGGTTACAGCATACTTTAACGGTCAAGCCAGCCGGCCCTTTACTTATGACACAGGCACACGCTTGGCACTACTTTGTTGATGCACGTGCGGCTACAGCGCACACAATTCACAAACACAGAAAATATTTTTTTTTTTGGTGTGGACTGGAGTGTACTTTGGGGGTTACAGCACCCTTTAACGGTCAAGCCAGCCGGCCCTTTACTTATGACACAGGCGCACGCTTGGCACTACTTTGTTGATGCACGTGCGGCTACTGCGCACACAATTCACAAACACAGAAAATAATTTTTTTTTTGGTTTGGACTGGAGTGTACTTTGGGGGTTACAGCACCCTTTAATGGTCAAGCCAGCCGGCCCTTTACTTATGACACAGGCGCACGCTTGGCACTACTTTGTTGATGCACGTGCGGCTACTGCGCACACAATTCACAAACACAGAAAAAAGTATTTTGTTATTTGGATTGGAGTGTACTTTGGGTGTTACAGCACCCTTTAATGGTCAAGCCAGCCAGCCCTTTACTTATGACACAGGCGCACGCTTGGCACTACTTTGTTGATGCACGTGCGGCTACTGCGCACACAATTCACAAACACAGAAAATATATATTTTTTTAGTTTGGACTGGAGTGTACTTTGGGGGTTACAGCACCCTTTAACGGTCAAGCCAGCTGGCCCTTTACTTATGACACAGGCGCACGCTTGGCACTACTTTGTTGATGCACGTGCGGCTACTGCGCACCCAATTCACAAACACAGAAAATATTTTTTTTTTTGGTTTGGACTGGAGTGTACTTTGGGGGTTACAGCACCCTTTAACGGTCAAGCCAGCCGGCCCTTTACTTATGACACAGGCGCACGCTTGGCACTACTTTGTTGATGCACGTGCGGCTACTGCGCACACAATTCACAAACACAGAAAAAATATTTTGTTATTTGGTTTGGAGTGTACTTTGGGGGTTACAGCATACTTTAACGGTCAAGCCAGCTGGCCCTTTACTTATGACACAGGCGCACGCTTGGCACTACTTTGTTGATGCACGTGCGGCTACTGCGCACACAATTCACAAACACAGAAAATATATTTTTTTTTGGTTTGGACTGGAGTGTACTTTGGGGGTTACAGCACCCTTTAACGGTCAAGCCAGCCGGCACTTTACTTATGACACAGGCGCACGCTTGGCACTACTTTGTTGATGCACGTGCGGCTACTGCGCACACAATTCACAAACACAGAAAAAATATTATTTTTTTAGCACTTGGGGGAAGCACCCCTGATGGACAGAGCACCCCTTGGACAACACTACAGCACCCCTTTAGGACTGGGACACTGCACAGGACTTTGGAGTGGACACAGCCCCTATGGAGAACTGACTGCACAACACAGTCCAGCCAGCCTCTATGGACTTTGAAGTAGTGGACACAGCCCCTATTAACAACAGCAACACAGCACAACACAGCCAGCCCCTATGGACTTTGAAGTAGTGGACACAGCCCCTATGGACAACAGCAGCACAGCGCAGCACAGCACAGCACAACACTACTCTGCACTACACTACACTACACTACACAGCCCAGCCAGCCCTAACTCTCACCCTCCCTCTTCACTGTCCACAGCCGAGTGAGAAAATGGCGCTGACGCGGGTACCTTATATAGGATCCAAAACCCGCGAGACCCGGAAGGCGGGATGATGACGTTTAGCCTCGATTTCAGATCCGAGTCAGGTGGGAAAAGTCGAGCCTGACTCGGATCTGCCTCGGATCGGGGGGGCTTGGGGGGGTTCGGATTTCAGAAATCCGAACCGCTCACCCCTACTCTAAACACACAATAACCTTTACAAAACACAGATACAGATGTGTCCACATATATTGTTGAGGCAGTCGCGTCAGACAGCCCCTCTTGATCAGTCAGATCCTGAGCGACTCTGCTAGCGCTGAACCTCTTTGTCATGTGTGTTTCACCCCAAAATGTGTCTTAGTCGTAATGTGATTTGACTAGGATGCACCAGTAGACTGGCTGATTAATTTGATTTGTGACATTTGTGTGGGACTGAGGGCCTAATTCAGCAAGGAACGCGAATGCAATTGTGATTACGCATGCAGTTCAACTGCGCTAGTATGCTAATTCATTGCGATCGCTATGCTGCCGCAGCACTACACAATGACGTCCACTTTACCTTACACACATCCGAAATTTTTAACAAGACTGCAAAACCATCAGTACAATAGAGTACCATCGCAGCCTCACGCACACTTGCACAAGCTCTGACCTTATGCACGCTATGAGTCCTGAAGCTGCGCATGCTGTTGCAGTGGCTAATTTATGCACGCCCCTGTCACAGCGTTTAAATGCACTGGCACGCCTGCGTTTCTCCGACCACCCCCCGTCACCACCCACAAACGGTGCCTCCTGTCAATCACTCTGTGATGGGTCTGCATAGCCACTGCGATCACAGTGCCGATCACAGTGGTGAGTTTGCGCATGTGCATGCGCACTGCAATGCATACACAGTGCATAACAATTGCCCGATTGCGTGCGTATTCGCAGTTGCGATCCCTGCTGGATCAGTCCCCGAGTCTGAATCTCTATATAAAATGCTACAACGCAGCGGCTGCTGCTTTTTTCCACGCCAAATTCAGTTGTACTTCGTATGCAGACTCAGCCAAACACAGATATACAAGTGATACATATCAAATGAATCAGCAGTGTCTTCTGGTGTCACATAATATTGCAACTTAGATGAATTTGTGGCTGAAAAAGAAGCAAAAAAGGTGCCTGGTATTAGCAGAGTCGCATGTGACCTGGCAACCCACTTGCACCAGGCAACTCATGCCACATGGTGTATTGAGGCTAGATGTTTGAGGACACATCTGTATAATGTAAGGTAATAGTAGTAGGATTAACATCTAATGCTGGTCTTTACTGATTCCAGAGAAACAAAAACTGTGGTTTTCAAATGATAAGGCACAATATATAAAGTTCCAGCCTCAATAGCACAATTATCTTAAGTACTTCACAGTATTAATAGCTCAGTCCCAAAGTGGTCTCTAATCATCTTAAGATTCTCTCACAAAATAGTTTCTTTCTTTACACTGTTAAACATAGTTACTAATTCAGTAGAAGCTCAAATAAGGTATATATATCATGCTCTCAGCACACTCAGATCTTTAGCTTGGCTCTTGCATAAATTAAGGTTACACAGTACTTCATTATGATTGTTAATATACTCTCAAAATTTCTCAATATATTCCCAATAGTTTTCAATAGTTTCCAATGGTTCTCAATATCTCAATATGGCTTAATACTGTATATCTCAATGGTTCTCAGTATCTCTTAATAGTGCTTAGTTTCTCTGTAGCACTTAACAGTTCTCAGTATCTCAGTAGGGACATCTCCCTTTTACAGCTTTTACTCACAGACAGCTTCCATGGATTTTAGCTGTGGCTTCCAGCAATGTCACACTGTCTCCGGAATTCAGCCTCAGTGTGACAGTGCTCTGTAGTGGTCCCCAGTGCACCATCTTTGGTAATTCAGTGGCACATATAATGCTATACCACTTCAGCGTCATTGCTTGCCCAGTCTCTCTCTCTTTAGACCTACGGCACCCCACCTGCTCTGCTACTCTTCTCCTTGCCATCTCTCCAGCTCTACTGCACATTTGCAACCAGTAACTCGTTCTGTTGCTGGTTTATCTCTTTTTGGCACACTGAAGCTCCTCCTAGTGGCAGCCTCCTAAACTACAATGCCCGTTGGCTCCTATAGAGTCAGGGGTATCACAGAATCTAATATAGAGTCCTGGATTTCTAATTCTGCTCCTTAAATCTACAGCTCTGACTTTCTCTATATCTTTCCCTTCCACTCTCTGGGCCTGATTTAGAGGTGGATGGATTTAGAACATCGGACGCAAGTGCCCAATGTTTTAAATCTGTGCATCTATGCATGCGTCCCAATGGTTACTGTCGGTGGACACATACTGGAATTGCATGAAGATCCATGCAATTTCAATAGGCATTCCTGGGCAGTGACTGGGGGTGGCTTTTGTCAGCGCTCATTTTGTGGCTGTGCCGGTGTCATGGAATGCTTTGAAAGACATAGTTCCACTGGGACCGGTCGCCATGTATCATCAGAAATTCTAAGCAACCATAGTGTTTCTCTAATGTCCAATGGTGTGGCCAATGTCTCCTCAAATGCAACTTTCAACATACTGCAGGCAACTAGAGCCACAGCCGGTGGGCATCTCAGCAGGAAGTCCTTCTGCACATTAGCATAAATTAAGCTATGGAGGTGCAGAATATCCATCTGAACATCTGTAATTCTCCATATTTGTTTCTCTTTTAGTTCTAAGATTCCTAATTGTCTCTCACTCCTCTGGGTCCGACTCCCATCACTTAACATAATCTTTTTCATGTTATTTCACAGTCTGTTACATCTCTCTGTCTGGCAGTCTTAGTTCTTCATCCTTGTCACTCCTCTCTAAAGGACTCTCCCCTTCTTCTCTGATCTCTATCACGTTCCTCTCTGCTGTCCCTTCTCTTTTTTTCTTATACACTTTATCACCTTAATTCTCCACTGTTGTGATATCATCTTTTTCCCCTTTTTTTATCCTCAGACGGCTCTCAGATTCCTCCTTGACCTTCTGTCTCCCTCCGAAATATCTCTCACTTGAGTTAGAAGATGGGTACATGTGCCACTCCGCTCTGATTGGCCAGCGGAGATGAAGTGTTCCTAGGACTTGCCTTCATCCTATAGACTTCAGAGAAGGGTTGTCCATTGGCAGGTCTGCTATCAATGGTTTCAAACAGCTGTCAGGAATCCATTGATCATTGGGGTTCATGCATGTGTAGACCATGAACCCTTGGGCACAGACCGCGGTCACACATCCGCCATTGCAATTCAATCACCAATGAACAAGAATGATGGACTGCCATTAATAGCAAAACCATCTAATATTGCCATTTAACCATCGATTGCTGATTGCCAACCATACTTCAGTGGTGACGGCCTGCCATTATCAGCTCAAAGGCACATCATTATTCATTTTCATACACCTTCTCCCACCAATATATACAAAGAATGCATACACCACAACATGCTTCTCAAATGAAAGTGCCCTATTTTGTATAATAAAATAAAGTAAGTGGATTCTAAAGAGCATGAATTCAGTAAATCTGTCAACTATTAGCATTTTTGTTGGATAATACAGCCTCCAGTGGTCTACAGTCCTCAGGGATAAGAAGCTCAGAACCCAGATGTCTACTTCAACACATATTTTGTAAGCCTTACACAGTTCTCCACAAGGTTGTCTAGTATCAGATTTTTGGATCAGCCCCATCTTATCATGGTTGTTACAATGAAGAACAGTTAGAAGTAGTCAATAGCACTGAGCAGTTTGGTTCTACTCCATTACATTCGGATCTGAAAATCAGCATCTTATTGGTTTCCAGCTCTCATGTGTTCTGTTTACTCAATAAGATAAATCTGAATTTGCACTAATTTTGCGTAAAGAGAAAAGTAGAACCAAACAGCTCATCTCTAGCAGTAAAGTGAAGTGTATATTGGGCCTGATTCAGAGCTGAACACTCTGACCAGGGCCCTCCTACCTTTTTTTGGAGCGTCCTCATGGATGCTCGCATAGCTGTGGGTTACCACCCACAGCTATAGTGAGCGTCCATGATGATTGTCGCGATGGTCTTGACCATCGCGACCATGGGGCTTGCGACGGAGACCCTGCGGTAGGGTCTCGCTGCCGCAAGCCCTGGAGTGATTTTGGCTCTATCAGAGCCAAAATCACTCCCACTGATATCACTAGTGATGTCAGTGGGGCCGGCTTGAGACGGTAGGCGTTCCCATGGGAACGCCTCCGTCTGGCAGGCACGCCCCCGGCACGCCCACTAAAGGGGGCGTGCTGTCAATCAACATCGACAGCACGCCCCCTTTGGTGCGAGACCTGGAGCGATGGTGAGCCCGTCGCTCGCCGGGCCTCGCGCATGCGCACGATGGAGCTCCCTCCGTCATGCGCATGCGCAGTGGGGAACATCGGCCCGCTTGCGAGCGGGTCTGAATGACCCCCTTTGTCTATTTCTGATAATGGTTTGTAAAAGGGTTAACTGGAACAGCTCTGTTAGCCTTAGGCTGCAGACTTTGTTCAGCTACCCCCCCCCCCTGCTGCTAGATATGGTACATGAATCTATATGCTTATTTTATATATACACTAGCACAAACAGCCTGTGCATATAGATCTGCTGGTTGAACCTGTCTCATTATGCATGGCAGAACAGTCATTAACCCACATTATATAACTCGTCAGCAGCTAATTCCTGGGAGCGGAGACGTATAGTGCTAACGTAATATTATCTGCTCCCTTTTCATCTCGCGGGAAGGACTGTGCCTGGGACGTGAGAGAACATCTTGTGCCTGCTGTGTGCAGTCATCTCTCACGCACAGGGCTGAAACATGGCAGAATAATAGGTGCAGGGGTGCAAAGTGCATCCATTGCTCGGAACAAAGAAATGAGACACGCTTAGCTCATGTAATGAACTAGTAGAATCTAGTTTATGCTTTATCTGCTACTGTGTATTGACTTAATCCTGTTGTTTCAATAGTCAGAGCAACGCTGTGGAGTTCAAAAAGCTACATATCAATCATGATGTCACTCTGACCGGTGCATTGGGGCACTGTACATCCAATACAATACTCGTTGGCTTGCTTATTCAAGATTTTCCCTATCTGGGGGCTTTATATGATAATTTATTTAACTGCTGCACTTACAGTGAGTTTTGACATTTTGCATTTGCAAACTATATATATACATATTTCAAAATTCATTGGTCTGTTTGTACCGCTGGAGAGCGGTACAATAATGAGTGTCTGCAGGCAACAGTGAAGCATGGTGGAGGTTCGTTGCAAGTTTTCGGCTGCATTTCAGCAAATGGAGTTGGGGATTTAGGGCCTGTGTCAGCAAGGAACATTGGGGGTCATTCAGACCCACTCGCAAGCAAAGGACCCTCGCAAGCTGGTCGATGTTGCCCCACTGCGCATGCACACGACGGAGGGAGCTCTGTCGTGCGCATGCGCGAGACCCGGATAGCGACGGGCTCTCCGTCGCTCCGGGTCTCGCACCAAAGGGGGCGTGCTGTCGATGTTGATTAACAGCACGCCCCCTTTGGTGGGCGTGCCAGGGGCGTGGCTGCCAGACGGAGGCGTTCCCATGGGAACGCCTACCATCTGAAGCCGGCCCCACTGACATCACTAGTGATGTCAGTGGGAGTGATTTTGGCTCTGATAGAGCAAAAATCACTCCAGGGCTTGCGGCAGCGAGAACCTACCACAGGGTCTCGTTGCAAGCCCGATGGTCGCGATGGTCAAAGACCATCGAGACCATCTTTTTGGCCGCTCGCATATGCTGTGTGTGGTCACCCACAGCTATACGAGCGGCCAGGAGGCCGCTCTATTTTCAGGTAGGAAGGCACTGATACAGAGCGAGCGCTCTGGTCAGAGCGTTCAGCTCTGAATCAGGCCCATAGGGCCCGATTCAGGCCCGCTCGCTAGATGCAAATCCCACGAATGCACGGCAAGGCAATAGCACTCCCACTATGTCTTGGCGTGCGATCGTGGTGTGTATTTAGACACCCACCAGCCTGTCTTAAGACGCCCACTTTCCACGTCATTTCCAGGAAGTCTATGCGACAATCGGTAACATCGAGTACCATTGGACCCGTACGCAGCACTTTTGGCTGACCATACCCTACTGCAAGCACTGGCACGGGTTCCGGTGTGCATAGTTTCACTTCTACCTCCACAGATTATTCCTCTAGTTCGGGCAAGAGTAGGAAAAAAGGGGCTAGGACACATAACTGCAAGCGTCGGTCCTCTAGCAGCAGTATGTCAATGGCTTCCTCGGTTTCGGAAGGAATGTTGTATATAAACACGCCGGTTTTGAGGGGGTTACGTCCTAGGGTGAGAGATCGGGTCAGGAAAGGGCATTATGTGAACATCTTTGCCCTCACTAGTAAAGCCAAAAAGGCGTTTAGTGCATAGGCAAACGCAGGGGGGGTTTCCGTCTGCCTGGAAAACCCCCTCCCCAGCCCACACCATGACCACAATAGAAATAGTAATATAATGGAATTTTACTAGCACTGTATGTTCTTCTCAGTATCATAAATTAAATAATTAGCACCACCTGTGGATCTTTTAACATGTATCAGCCAGTAATAAATACACCTGTGCACCAATTAGGGGATTTGGAAAACATGCACTGTTAGGGATGTACTGCTATAAAGCCCAATATTTACATATATGTCCAGGGCAGTGCTAGGTTCTTCTGCTGCTACCCCAGACTTGCATTTAATGACTTACTGTGATCACTGGTCCTCTATATGCTGGCTATATGACACACAATACACTTTGTATGATGCATATTAAAGCTGGATAAGTGGTAATTATGTCCTCTTCATGGACTGGCCACACTCTAAAATCAAGCATTTGGAAACTCCCCTCTAGAAATCCTGCGTTTGCCACTGGAGTGCGGCTAAGAAGAAAGGGGGTGCAGGGGTGGAAACCTGCATGTCTTACCTCAGTTGGGTAAAAGCCATGTATATTTTTGCATCGTGCTATCTAGAGACGCGTCCGGATGAGCATATGAGGGTGCTTCGCTATATGTTCTTAATTCATGGTTTGTTTACTATGGCGAGGGGTTGCGCTTGGAGGGTGTATGATGAGGAGTTACGGCGCAAGCAGCATGGCAGGGTTATTATTGACTTTGGTACCAAGGATGTTGAGATCTTTGTTCATGTTACTCAGCCACAGCGGTTACAGCATGATACTGCGCCCCCGAGGTGGGTCATAGTTGGCTTCACTGGAGCCTCTGGTGTGGGGTCTAAGACATCATCGGCTAGACTGGGGCATAGTAAGCATTTTGCCTTCAAAAATGGTCAATGTGCTCTGGGGGCAAATGTCGCTTTCGTCACTCTTGCATTCGCTGCGGGGGATAGCATCCCATCAAGGATTGTGCGCAGTCGCAAGGTTTCGGGTCTCGGGGGGCTGGCGTGGGAGGAGCGGGGGAAACACAAGCAGTGGTCCAGTGGTCCCCCCACTAAGTAGGGCCCCCACACTCATCTGCATAGGGGCAATGTCGGTTTGGCTGGATGTTTACCCACTTTTTGCGTGACAGGTTTACTAGGGGCTTCCCGCTCCCTGTGGTTGGGTTAGTACACTCAGGGAAGGGAAAGAACTTGTGTTCAGCCAATGAATTGCCTGGTAATGTATCTTGCGAGGGAATGTCAATAAGCAAATTAAGCTTGGGAGAAATGTTTGGCCTTCTAAGGAGCCTCAGATTCCAGGTTTTGTTCTTTCTCCAGTCAGGATGGTCCCTAAGAAGTCAGCGAGCAACTTTTGCACCTGAAGGGGCGGCCGGTTAATGATGCCATTTTGGAGGTGCTGTGTCGAGTGGTATATCAGTCTTTTGATGAGGCGCTCGATATAGTTAGTTCGTTTGGGCAGGGGGGCCTTAATGTGTAAAGTGGTTATTGAGTCCGTTTTTCGCTTACTGCCCCTTCATCCGTTGACTTTTGATTTATGGGTTAGCGTCTCGAAGATGGTTTCTACATCGACAGGTATTTACCCATGGGATCTTGGAGCCATGGAGTTGGTTCCTCATGAGCCAAGTACTCGAGGCAAGAGCTGTTTCTCTATTCTTGCCTTTCTTTAATTTTCATGGCTCGGGTGCTTACACGGGGTAGGGCTAGTGATATGGCCTTTCCTGGCATGTGGTGTGATGGGAACCTAGGGGGCAGTGTGCAACGTTTCAGGGCCGACCTTCTTTGTAGATAAAGGATGTGAGATGGCATTTTAGTGCTGCAGGGGTTGCAGACAGGTTTCGGTGGCTCTTGTAGTGGCTTTGGTGTTTTTTCTGTCCTTGGTTGTGGTTGGCCTTTTTTTGCTGCTGGCTGCGAACTTGGGGTTTTTTGTGACGTTGCACGTGCATTGTGGGTCCTTAACCTGTGGCTTCGAACTGGTACTCTGGTATGGGTGTAAAGCCTGGCATATGGCAGACCTCAGGCACATGAGTGGTTCGAAGGACGGTGCTCGCATGTAGCATAGGTTTTTGGGTTGCTTACCACTACAGTGGGGGTCTTGAAAAACTTTTGTTTTATCACTGATATTAATCGTGGCTTTTGTCAGCCGGTGGAAGTTTTGTGTTTTTGCCTAATGTCAAGTTGGGATTCACCCTTTTTCTGCCCATCTTCCCCGTTGTTAGGGTTTTTTCAGAATAAATAGGCTTTAGTGGCTAGCTAGGCTCCTCTTTTAAATAAGATTTTCACTTAGCTGCGAGTTCCTCTTTGTTTTGAATTTTACATCATACTGTACTGAATATTAACCTCTTTTTTCACATTTTCCTGCCAGGTTGTTGACTGGATGATAGCTTTGTTTGGGTGGTTAGGCACTCTTACGTCTATTGGCTGGCCATTTCGGAGGTGATTTTGCATTCCACGGAGTTGCCAGAGTTGGTGAATGTTAGGTGGATTGGGGCGGCATGGTATGAAGTGGGAACAACTGGAGGCTCTGTTGACAGATTTGGTGGTTCGTTTTGGGTATCCAAGGTTTTGGATTCCGCAATTGGGTGGCAACGACGTTACCACACGGTCATGTTTAGATCTTCACATGACCATTCACAGGGACCTGTTAGGGCTGATGGATAGGTGGCCCTTTTGTAGAGTTATTTGGTCCAATATTGTGTCCAGGGTGCATTGGAAGGGCGCGGTGAGTCTGGTGGCCATTGAGTAATCCAGATGGAGGATTAATTCTGTGGTTGGCAGAGCTGTATGGGCCAGAGGTGGTGCAATAGCGAGTCACCTGGGAATTTCCTTTTCAGAATGTCATTTGTACCGTAGTGATGGCGTCCACCTATCTAGAGGGGAGCTGGAGTTGTTTGTGCAGGTTTTAATAGGAGCGTTAAGGGGTTTAGATGCCTAGTTTTGTTATTATTGATAATGGTGGCAGCTACGGACTTTGGTCCTGATTATGGCCTGGTTATAAACGACCTTGTTTTTAGGAGGATGGTTTCAGCATTTTTTAGGGCCTGGGGAGTTACCTTTGTGGCTGGGGAGGTGTGAGGGTGAGTTTTGGGAGACTTGGGATGTCACTGGTCCAGGTGGGTTCAGTCCTTTTCGGCAGCATGGGTGGCTTCCCAAGTTGTAGTCCCCACAGGGTCAGGTAATAGGCCTATGACCTTGTGAGTTGTAGTGGGAGGGGGCAGTTGGTCCCGACAATCTTATTTTTCTGCCGGGCTGTTTAGGCCCGAGTTTATTATTTTCTATACATGTTTATATTTATGTTTGCTTGTGCCATGCCGTTCGTATCCCCACCACCATTTATTATTAGTAATAACCTGAGAGTTATTATTAGTCTAATAAATAGCTCAGTCAAATAGATGAATGTTTATAGTAAAAATGTTACCCTTTCCCTTTTGGTGTCCTGACTGACTAACTGACTCACTGACTCATCAGCGCCCAGCCCCCAAAACTCTGGACCTAGAGACATGAAAATCTGGGAGTATATTACTTCCATGACAAAGGTGCTGTCATGGCCAGGGTTTCTCAGCATGGTAGTCACCGGGTATTACCTGTGAGGTCGTGATGGTGGGGGGGTCTCTGGCAGCGGTGCTGGTGTTTGGCGAGGGACATTGGCTGTGCCTGTTTCTGTGCGAGCACATTGTCACTAGGCCTGGTGAGGTCTGGCGGTATTTCCGTTCCATTGGCATGGGCGCCGCCATCTTGCCTGCAGCCATGTGATTCCGGCTGTCCAATCCAGATAGGTCATGTCCTTATTCCAGCCAGTCACAGCGCGGCACTGAGTATTTCGGAAGGTCCAGAGCCTTCCTTCCTTTGCCAGTGCAACGTGTTTCTCAGCTGCGGCTGAAAGAGAGTACCTGTGACTTACCTGCCTGTTTGTTATACGCTTCTAGCCTGAACCTTGCCTGCTCCAACCTGCTGGATTTACCCTGCACCCTCCACATACCTTTTACCTGCCTGAGTATCTGAACCTGCTGTTCCCTGCACCTTGCCCCCCTTCACTCCCAGCTGGACTGAATTACCTCAGCCTACATTTGTTACAGCTCACCATACCTGCATTCATTACAGCTCATCATTCCTGCATTCAGTTACAGCTCATCATACCTGCATTCTGTTTCAGCTCACTTATTTACTGGACTGTTCCTGCCTGTCACTATCTGGACATTTCCCCATTAACCCCCATTACAGTTATCAAGTGCACTTTAGTGCTATACCTGGACTTTTTATTTGCCATTCCAATGTCTTCTAAGGGCCTGATTCAGACCCACTCGCGAGCGGCTGTCCGCTCGCAAGTGGGTCGATGTTAGGCACTGAGCATGCGCACGACGGAGGGAGCTCCGTCGTGCGCATGCGCCAGACGCGACGAGCGAAGGAAAGTCCTTCGCTCGTTGTGTCCGATCAAAGGGGGTGTGCTGTCAATGTTGATTGTGATGTCAGTGATGTCAGTGGGAGTGATTTTGGCTCTGATAGAGCCAAAATCACTCCGGAGCTTGCGGTTGAAAACCTCAACCGCAGGCTCCGGCTCGCAATTTCGATGGTCGCGATGGTCACGACCATCGCGGCCATCAAAATGCACGCTCGTATAGCCTGTGGGTGGTGACCCACAGCTATACGAGCGTCCAGGAGGACGCTCCATGAAAATGGAGCCCGGCCCTCATTCAGAGCGTGCGCTCTGCTCAGAGCGTACGGCTCTGAATGAGGGCCTAAGTCACCTATTAAAAACCCCACTTTTTCATTTGTCTGCTTCTGTGTCTGCTCCTATTACCACCCCGGGTCCACAACAAATTCAGAACCTCACAGGTGCCCACTATGAAGGAATTTTTCGAAACTCTAAATGTATTTGCAGCTGCGACTGGTTAGCTTCCAGTTATAAACCAGGCCCTACACACTTACTTTAGAGCCATTGGATGCACAACTGTAAATAAAAGAGCTAAATGAGTAAAAATATTCTTTCATGTCCAGCCTGTTCTCACTTATACTCCCCCCTCCTCCCAAATTCATTAGTTCATAAATTTCCATTGTTTTCATGAAATACTACTGCTTATGTCTTAATGACGAGTTGGTGGTGGGGTTGATTGAGAATTTAAAGTGGCCCTGGGAACAATTATGACAGTGGCCTCATGAAGGCGGCCCCAATTCAGCTGTGTTGATGGGCAGGGTCATCATACAGACGGCATGATATACTGCAGTCCAGGGGATAGAGCTTAGACTCTATACAGTTTTTGAAAGTTGTGGTGGTGGAAAACATGGAAGTCTGAATGTAATGCTCTTAACTTCGCAAGTGTAACAGGTCTGCAGGCTCTTCTGGCTGCCTGGATACCATACTTGTCACGGTCGGGGCCTTTCCTGGTGAGTCCAAAGTGCCTAGCTTTGTGCCCATGATCTCTCATGCCTCCCACAGCAATTCCCGGTGCCAGTCTAAAACAAACAAAAAAGGGAATAACTTAAAAAAATTACAAAACATCTGCCCACCGTACGGCCTCACCAGGCCATTGGACGAACGAGAAAAGCCCCGGTAAGCCCTATGGTCAGAGGAGATATCAAGGTTCACTCGCAGATGTGTGCTGTGTCCGACATATACCAGGTTTGTCAATCAAATCAATCAAGTCAATCAAGTCTCCTCAAACCTGCAGAGATATTAATGCTATTAATTTTCAACACTAGCCACCTCTCTGCAACAATTACTCTTACCAATTTTTAAGTTCACTTCTCCTGAGACTGCTGTATCACACTTGAACCAGACTCTAGAACTAGCCCTTGATGAAGTGGCTCCAGCTACCCATCACACTTCACATAGACTTAGAACTCAACCATGGCATTCCAAATTGAAAAGTCACCTACAAAATCTCTCACGTAAAGTAAAACGTCAGTGGCGTAAATCTCGTGCTCCAAGTGACTTCCTCACATACAAGACTATCTACCACAGTTTCTGTTAAGCTCTGGATGCTGCCAAACAAACATATTTCCAATCTGTTATCTCTGGCCAAGCCTCTAACTGAAAGTGACTTTTTAATACATTTATGGTAAATCACTTCTTACCCCTCCCTCACCCAAAGCACCTGCTACTATCAGTGCACAAGATCTTGATTCCTATTTCAATAATAAGATTGATAATGTCTGAAATGAAATGGTACGCTCTTCCTCGACCAGTGACCTGCTCAATTCCCTACCTGAACCCTCTGGCACATTCTCTTCATTTGACCCCACTAATGAAGATGAAGAATCTACACTCTTTTCTTCCTCCTACTCCTCTACCTTACCTCTTGATCCTATACCCTCACAAATCAGTAAAGCGCTGTCTCCTGTGCTCATCCCACCCTTAACTAAAATCTGTAATCTCTCCTTCTCTACTGGTATCTTTCCATCACTGTTCAAGCATGCAGTGATCACTCCCATTTTGAAAAACAAAATTCTGACCCCAACTCTCTCTCAAATTACTGTCCCAGCTCCCAACTCCCTTGCCCTTCCAAGTTACTGGAAAGACTTGCCTACACTCACCTTACACACTTTTTTAACACCCACAACTTATCAGACCCACTTTAGTCAGGCTTTCGTTCCCAACACTCCACAGAGACAGCACTGACTAAGGTAGTGAATGATCTGATCACTGCCAAGGCTAAAGAACATTACTCACTTCTAATTCTTCTAGATCTCTCTGCTGCTTTTGACACTGGTGACCTCTCTCTTCTCATACAAACACTGCAATCCCTAGGTTTTCAAGACACAGCCCTTTCTTGGTTCTCATCCTACCTATCTAATCGTTCTTTCACTGCTCGCTTTTCTGATTCTGCCTCTTCCTTGCTACCTCTATCAGTTGGAGTACCACAAGGCTCAGTCTTAGGTCCTCTGCTTTTCTCAATCTATACCACCTTTCTTGGCAGCCTAATCAGCTCTTTTGGTTTTCAGTATCATCTGTACACGGACAATATTCAAATCTACCTATCATCCCCAGATTTGTCACCATCTGTGCTGGTCCATGTCACTGAATGTCTCTCTGCCATTTCATCTTGGATGGCATCTCACCACCTCAAGCTTAATATATCCAAAACAGAATTAATTATATTTCCACCAGCAAATAACAGTTACCAACCTGATATCTCTATCATGGTTGACAACTCGACAATCAACCCCACCCCAAAAGCTCGCTGCCTAGGTGTCATCCTTGACTCTGAACTGTCCCCTATTCCCCACATTCAATCTGTCTTAAAATCCTGTTACTTACAGTTAAAAAACATAGCCAAAATTTGACCATATCTTACATAAGACACTGGTCTTCCCAAAAACAGACTCTTGCTGCTACAATCCATTATGAATGCAGCTGCGAGGCTGATCTTTCTCTCCAAACGTCCATTGTCTGCCGATCCACTCTGTCAGTCCCTCCATTGGCTGCCGGTCTTCTACTGTATTCAATATAAAATACTTAAACTCACACAAAGCTATTAAGCAAACCATACCAACATACATCTCTTTTCTCATCTCAAAATATCTCCCAACCTGACCTCTCCACTCAGCACAAGATCTGCGTCTCTCATCCTCGTGCATTACTTGCTCCCATTCACAGTTACGGGACTTTTTTCAGGCTACACCCACCCTATGGAATGCCCTACCATGCACAATAAGACCTCCTCTAGTCTTCAAAAATTCAAGCGTTCTCTGAAAACCCACCTCTTCAGACAAGCTTATCAGATTTCAGAATTGCCTACATAATCATAGGTTAGCTATCTAATTACATCCTTCTTACAGTCCTCACATAACCTCATATTTTCTCTTTCTTCAATTTCACATCCTCCTAACCCTTGGCCAACATTCCTGTGTGACTGGGTCATACAGCTCACCAAAAACCTCTGCAATCTGGCTGGACCAATTTGCAGTATGGAGCACTGATCTTTGTGTATCAACACCTATTTCCCTATAGATTGTAAGCTTGCGAGCAGAGCCCTCTTACCTTTATGTCTGTCTCTTACAAACCCGTCTCGTTCTATTAATGTTGCTTCAAAATGTAAAGCGCAACAGAATATGCTGCTGTATATAAGAAACTGTAAATCAATAAAATAAATAGACCAGGAAGTAATTATGATCCTGGCAAATAAGTTTACAATCAAAAGTTGTGGGGAATACTTGTTATGTATTGTAAGTTAGCAGAATAATAATTGCTTCTGTTTGTAATGACATGCCTGGCGGCGGGATGCTGGCATCGGTATATTGACTGCTGGCATCTCATCCGACGGGATGTAAACTACATCCAGTTCATAGAAACAGGAACTGTACTAGTTCCGGGCAACTGTTAGATACAGTCACTGTGCTAGTTTCTGGTCCTGGGCAACTGGTAGATACAGGCAGTGTGCTAGTTCCTGGTCCTGGGCAACTGGTAGATACAGGCAGTGTGCTAGTTCCTGGCTTCAGGCAACTGGTAGATACAGGCACTGTGCTAGTTCCTGGCTCCGGGCACTTGGTGGATACAGGTACTATGCTAGTTCCTGGCTCTGGGCACTTGCTGATTAGAGGCACTGTGCTAGTTCCTGGCTCTTGGCACTGGCTGATTACAGGCACTGTGCTAGATCCTGACTCTTGGCACTTGGTGGATACAGGCACTGTGCTGGTCCTGGCTCCCGGCACTTGGTGGATACAGGCACTGTGCTATTTCCTGGCTCCAGACACTTGGTGGATACAGGGACTGTGCTGGTCCTGGCTCCCAGCACTTGGTGGATACAGGCACTGTGTTAGTTCCTGGCTCTCGACACTTGGTGGATACAGGCACTGTGCTTGTTCCTGGCTCTTGGCACTTGGTGGATACAGGCACTGTGCTATTTCTTGGCTCCAGGCACTTGGTGGATACAGGGACTGTGCTGGTCCTGGCTCCCAGCACTTGGTGGATACAGTCACTGTGTTAGTTCCTGGCTTTCGGCATTTGGTGGATACAGGCACTGTGCTGGTCCTTGCTCCCGGCACTTGGTGGATACAGGCACTGTGCTAGTTCCTGGTTATCGGCACTTGGTTGATACATGCACTGTGCTACTTCCTGCCTCCCGGCACTTGGTGGATACAGGCACTGTGCTAGTTCCTGGCTCCTGGCACTTGGTGGATACAGGCACTTTGCTAGTTCCTGGCTCCTGACACTTGGAACATACAGAGATACTGTGCTAGATCCAGGCTACGACTATGATATTTCCTGGCATGGGGAATGGTGGATACAGGCACTATGCTAGTTCCTGGCTCTGGGCACTTGCTGATTACAGGCATTGTGCTAGTTCCTGGCACTCGGCACTGGCTGATTAGAGGCACTGTGCTAGTTCCTGGCTGTCAGCACTTGGTGGATACAGACACTCTGCTAGATCCTGGCTCCCGGGACTTAGTGGATACAGGCACTGTGCTACTTCCTGTCTCTCTGCACTTGGTGGATACAGGTACTGTGCTACTTCCTGGCTCCGGGCATTTGGTGGATACAGGCACTGTGCTTGTTCCTGTCTCTTGGCACTTGGTGGATACAGGCACTGTGCTATTTCTTGGCTCCAGGCACTTGGTGGATACAGGGACTGTGCTGGTCCTGGCTCCCAGCACTTGGTGGATAGAGGCACTGTGTTAGTTCCTGGCTCTCAGCACTTGGTGGATACAGGCACTGTGCTGGTCCTTGATCCTGGCACTTGGTGGATACAGGCACTGTGCTAGTTCCTGGTTATCGGCACTTGGTTGATACATGCACTGTGCTACTTCCTGCCTCCCAGCACTTGGTGGATACAGGCACTGTGCTAGTTCCTGGCTCCTGGCACTTGGTGGATACAGGCACTTTGCTAGTTCCTGGCTCCTGACACTTGGAACATACAGAGATACTGTGCTAGATCCGGGCTACGACTATGATATTTCCTGGCATGGGGAAATGGTGGATACAGGCACTATGCTAGTTCCTGGCTCTGGGCACTTGCTGATTACAGGCATTGTGCTTGTTCCTGGCACTCGGCACTGGCTGATTAGAGGCACTGTGCTAGTTCCTGGCTGTCAGCACTTGGTGGATACAGACACTGTGCTAGATCCTGGCTCCCGGGACTTAGTGGATACAGGCACTGTGCTACTTCCTATCTCTCTGCACTTGGTGGATACAGGTACTGTGCTACTTCTTGGCTCCTGGCATTTGGTGGATACAGGCACTGTGCTAGTTCCTGGCTCCCGGCACTTGGTAGATACAGTCACTGTGCTAGTTCCTGGCTTCCGGCACTTAGTGGATACAGCCACTGTGTTAGTTACTGGCTTCCGGCACTTGGTAGATACAGGCTCTGTGCTAGTTCCTGGTTCTCAGCACTTGGTGGATACAGGCACTGTGCTAGTTCCTGGCTTCCAGCACTTAGTGGATACAGGCACTGTGCTAGCTCCTGGCTGCTGACACTTGGCACATACAGATACTGTGCTAGATCCTTGTTCTGACTATGATAGTTCCTGGCTCCTGACACTTGGCACATACAGATGCTGTGCTAGATCCTTGTTCTGACTATGATAGTTCCTGGCTCCTGACACTTGGCACATACAGATACTGTGCTAGATCCTTGTTCTGACTATGATAGTTCCTGGCTCCTGACACTTGGCACATTCAGATACTGTGCTAGATCCTTGTTCTGACTATGATAGTTCCTGGCTCTGGGCACTTGGTTAATACAGTGTTAGTTCATGGCTTCCAGCACTTAGTGGATACAGCCACTGTGTTAGTTCCTGGCTTCCGGCACTTGGTAGATACAGGCCCTGTGCTAGTTCCTGGTTCTCGGCACTTGGTGGATACAGGCACTGTGCTAGTTCCTGGCTTCTGGCACTTAGTGGATACAGACACTGTGCTAGCTCCTTGCTTTGACTATGATAGTTCCAGGCTCCTGACACTTGGCACATACAGATACTGTACTAGATCCTTGTTCTGACTATGATAGTTCCTGGCTCTGGGCACTTGGTTAATACAGTGTTAGTTTGTGTGCCATGTCTTCTAACAATATCCTAAATGTATCTGGAAATGGCTCCCATTAAAAGCGTTTCAACCATTTGAACTGGCGTAACATTGAAGTTCATTTGGAGTGGGAATGGCCATGAGCCCCGCTGCATGGCAATGAGCACCCATGAAACCAACTTCCCGCCACCACCAACACCACCACTTTATCTCATTGTAACAGATTTTCCCTGTAAACATTGACTGGTGTGACGAGGAAATCTTCCCCCTTCCCAGTCCCTTTATTCTCCCTGTGCACACTACTGCTGCTCCACAAAACTGTGCACCCCGGGGGTCACCTGGACACGCCTGCATAAACTGGGGGGGGGAAGGTACAGCTGTGTTTGAACTTGCACAATGGCTTCCATAAATAATCTGAAGAGTTTTCTCGTGAGTCATATTTATACTTCAGCAACAATTTATGGTTTGTGGTTCTTTCCATACAAGTTAATAATTCCATTTCACCATAGTTTTTAGAACCATTGACTCACAGACATCATTCTGCCTGAGATCATCATTGTCTACAACAGAACCTCACAATATATCAGTGAATGTGTCACGGTAAGCCCCAAAAGACATGAGAAATGAGTGACAAGATCACCTGCTCCTCGGTTTATCACCAGACACTGTCACATCGCACAAATCCTATGGGTACTTATTAACAATGTCAGAATATAAATGAGTTCACCTAGTACAACCTCATGCATGTAAGAATTCTTCAGTGGGAATTTTTTTTTAAAATAAAAAATGATCAGACACCTTTTAGGGGATCTGGAGATGGCTCAGGAACCTAGAGGTGTCCCTGGGTGCACTTTCATAACTGTACTGACACTGGCTTCAGAGCTGGTTTAAGACTTCGTGGGCCCCGGGGCCCTTCAGACATGGAGGCTTCTCATGTCTAAACTTAAGAGAGCTTTGTAAGTATGTGGCAAATATAAAAGATGCAATCAGATTACTTTTATCATAAAAGGATGGTTTATTGGCCATGCACCAAAATACTGTAGTGCAAAAATATTTATTTTATTTTATATATATTATATATTTCTATATCTATTTGTCCAAAATTTTGTGGACACCGTTTAGCAGCTGGGTTGTGCTTGGGGACTGTCTTGCAGGTATTTACTGTAATTATGGGATTGGAGCAATTGGAACCCTGAACACCAACCCTGGAGTTTTCACTCTGTATATTCCCAATGTGTAGATGACTATATAAAAACTACAACCATCAATCTCAAAATTTAAGAAAAAAATTATTTACTTGTTTATTTATAATGTACACTTACATTTAAGATGACGTCTGACGTTATATATACAGTAGTAAATTTGCATTAGATCATTTTTATTTCAGATTACACTCTTTTCAAGTCACTTGAGTACAGTATATTTGTTGTTAATTAACAGTGAAATTAACAATTGGCTGTATACATATATGTTTAGAGTTCCCGCTAGGCTGTTTTAGCGGGACGCTGCGCCCTGCCCTCACAGCCTGCAGGTGCCGTCTTCACCCGCGGGTCGCAGTGTCCTGCAGGTGGAGAAATGTGCTGTGACCAGGTCACCGCCGGTGAATAGACGCTGTGCGCATAAGGTGTGTCATTCAAGAGAGCAGCAGCTGTTAGGATGGATAGGATTGAGTTTTAGGCAGTGGCGTAACTAGGGCAGGGCGGGCGGGGTTCGTGCCCTGGGCGCCGTTGGACCGGCGGCACGGGGGGGGTGCCGCCGACCACGGTACCGGCCCGCCCGCCCTAGTTAGCCAGTGTAGCGCCGACCGCAATGAGTGCGGTCAGCGCTACACATTTACACAGGACCGGCGCTAGGCTTCCAGCGCCGGTCCTGTGCTGCACGCCTGAGCCCGTTCCCTCCCCCAGGAGGCGGGCTCAGGCTGTGCATAACACACGCATCGCCGCCAGCGCTGGCGGCGATGCGTGTGTTAAACAGCAGCCAATGAGAGTCAGATAGACTCTCATTGACTGCTGCAGCACCCACTGCAAGAGCCGGACTTCCGTCCGGCTCCTGCAGTGGGTAATGGGACTGACGTCATGACGTCATGACGTCAGTCCCATAATGCTGAGCGCGCCCACCCGGGCGGGAGCAGCGTCGCGATCAGGACCAGGAGCAGGAGCAGAAGCAGAGATTCAGGTAAGTATATTTTTATAGATATATATATATATATTTTTTTTATTGTAACCTATCTGCACAACGGGGGAGGGGGGTGGCTACTACCGGGGGGACCTCTACTGGGGGAGGGGTGACTACTACTGGGGGGACCTCTACTGGGGGAGGGGTGGCTACTACTGGGGGGACCTCTACTGGGGGAGGGGTGGCTACTACTGGGGGGACCTCTACTGGGGGAGGGGTGGCTACTACTGGGGGCACCATTGGGAGCACCTACTCTTCTGGGGACTACTACTTGGGGGGGAACTACCACTGGGGGCATTATGAAAGGGGCCTACTAGAGGCACTGCACTCGGGGGACCTCTACTGGGGGCAATAATAGGAAGGGCCACTACAGGGGGCACTGGATAGGGGGGATCACTACAGGGTGCCTGCATAAGGGGACCACTACTGGGAAAACTGCATGGGGGGGACTACTACTGGGGGCACCATATAAAGGGCACTGCATAAGGGGATACTGCTACTGGGCGCACTGCATTGTGGGGACTGCTACTGGGGGCACTGCATAAGGGGAACACTATGTGGGGCACTGCATTTTGGGGGCCACTACTGGGGGTACTGTATAAGGGGCACTACTATGGGCCTGCATAAGAGGGACCACAACTGCATACTGGGGGTACTGTATAAGGGGTACTACTGGGGTTAAGATGCATATGGATAGGAATGTTCAGCGTGAAAATAAAGGGGCGTGTCATGTTGACAAGTCCCATTTTTAAGTGACCACGCCCATTTTTTGCCGCGCGCGCCTTCGGCACGCTCACATATCGCTGTGTTAGGGGGGGGGGCTCCGTTTTCAAATTGGCCCTGGGCTCCAAATACCCTAGTTACGCCACTGGTTTTAGGTTACAGGAAGGAGAAGATTGGGTATGTAAACAATATTGAGCTAACATCTTATTGTGCTGTCCAGTAACATATTGGGGGATGAAGGTCCCACAGGGGAAATGCAATGTTATGGGCCCATTGAAGGGCAGCGGCGCAAAGCCGAAGAGGTGTGGCCAGCCGATTGAAGGGGTTTGGTCGAAAGCATTGCAAAGCCCACCATTATATTATATAGATGCAGCGTTGCTGTGACCGCTATATAATGCAGGGAGCATTGTAATGCCCACCATACTGTATAATGAAGTGAGCATTGCAGTGACTGCCATATAATTTAGGGAGTGTCGCAGTGACCACCATATAATGCAGGGATTGTCACAGTGACAGCCATATAATGCAGGGGGTGTCGCAGTGACAGCCAAATAAAGCAGGGAGTGTCGCAGTGATAGCCATTTAATGCAGGGAGTGTCACAGTGATCACCATATAATGCAAGGAGCATCGCAGTGAAAGCTATATAATGCATGGAGCATTGAAGTGATTGCCACATATTGCAGGGAGTGTCGCAGTAACTGCCATATAATGCAGAGACCATCAGTGACCCACATATAATACAGAGAGCATTACACTGACCACCATATAATACAGAAAAAATTACAGTGCCCACCATATAATATAGAGACCATCAGTGGTCACCATATATTACAGAGAGCATCACAATGACCACCATATAATACATAGAGATTTACAGTGCCTGCTTTAACATACAGAGACCATCAGTGACCACCATATAATAGAGAGCATCGCAGTGGCCATCATATAACACAGAGAGCATCACATTGACTACCATATAATACAGAAAAAATTACAGTGCCCACCATATAATATAGAGACCATCAGTGATCACCATATATTACAGAACGCATCACAATGACCACCATATAATACATAGAGAATTACAGTGCCCGCTTTAAAATACAGAGACCATCTGTGACCGCCATATAACAGAGAGCATCACAGTGGCCATCATATAATACAGAGAGCATCACAATGACCACCATATAATACAGAGAGAGTTACAGTGCAGCAGGGCCTTGAAGCAGTGGTTCCCACAGGGGGAATTACCTGGCCCACCACTGGGCCCGTCCGAGCTTGCTCTTTTGTCACTAACAAAGCCCACTAAATTTGATTAGTGTCTTACTGCACTTTTGAATACAGTGCTGGTAGACAAAATGATGTTGGATTGGCATTATTTGGACTTATGATTATAAGATGTATTATATTAGTTTGGATATTTGTTTCATACTGTAGTTATCCATCAGGTTTTGGGATAGTTTAAATGAGGACAAATTAACGCATTTGCGGGGATGGAAAATCTGTTTCACGTCATAATGTTTTCCACTTTCATACATGACTCTTATTTCACTCAGAAAAATCATTTAGCAAGTCTACGCGGAACAACTGGTCCGTATGTACCTCACGCGTTTCCCCTCGAGTCCGACTACCAATGATGACAATTCATCTCCTCCTAGCCGCACAGGAGAAATCTATAATTCTCTACATAAAACTTTATTTTTGTCAGTGAAAAAGCCCCTGAATGCCTAAGGAGCAGTGCAAAGTTGCCTACAGAAGAAGAATTATGAGAACAAATAAAAATGCACTTTCCAAAACAGACAGAAAACAAAACGGGAAGACGCAGTGTTTACCTCTGGCGCTCGCTGCTATTTATGACCTTAAGAAGCTGCTAATATGGGAATTATTTCATACAGATGATTTAGCACAGAGCACAGCTGTAACGTTCCCATTTGGATTAACAATTCATGGAGCACGGAAATGTGCATCTAATGGAGACACGAGAACAGTCACCCGAGGACCTTTTGTCTGGTTTCATGTACATCATTATGTATGGGAGCTGAACCTGTGACACACAGAACTGGCAGTGGCAAGTTGATTATGTTCATCTACCGTATTTGTCATTTCTCATTATAGAGAGTATTCACATGATGCATAAAACAGCAGTACGAGTTGTATGTGGGCCTAATTCATGTTTGTACGTAATTGCAATTTTTTAGGCTTCGGAATTGCAATTTTTAGTAGGTGCAGCTGCCACCCAGAAAAAGAGATAGACGCCCACCAGAGCCATCGCAAACTCATTCGCAACTGCGTACACGTACGCAGACTATGGGGTCAATCCTATTCCGTGCAAGGGGTGAGATGTGCCATTGCAACGGCTTTAAAACACCGGTAACGGCCTGGCACAATGCACCCTTCGCAGCCTGACTCGACTCCGAAATCGCCTAATTTTGCTCGCAGCCCACAATAAAAATCCCATGCATTTTTTTTTTTTTAATTTTCATTATCTCAGTTTAAACGCTTCTTATTTGTAGGAAGAATATTGTAACCCAAAATGGCCTACCATTTCATAAATAAGACCAACTGCATTAAATGAGGGACAAGATATAAGATGGGTGAGAAATGGTATATATATACCCCATATCTGTACAAAATTTTATTTTTTGTGTAATGTATCAGCTATTGTCTAGTGATCACCAGATAATAACTACCAAGGGGGCACATAGTTTGAAAGAGGAGATTTTCCTCTTTTAAGACTGAGGGCCTGATTCAGAGCCGGACGCTCTGACAAGAGCGCTCGCTCTGAATCAGGGCCCTCCTACCTAAAATTGGCTCTATCATAGCCAAACGCACTCCCACTGACATCACTAGTGATGTTAGTAGGGCCGGCCCCAGACGGTAGGCGTTCCCATGGGAACGCCTCCATCTGGGCAGCAATGCCCCCGGCACGCCCACCAAAGGGGACGTGCTGTCACCCACCATCGACAGCACGCCCCCTTTGGTGCGAGACCCATAGCGACGGCTTGGCTGTCGCTATGCGGGTCTCGCGCATGCGCATGATGGAGCTCCCTCCATCGTGCGTGTGCGGATACGGGGTTCTCTCAATCACCCAGACACCGAGCAGATGAAAACCAACGTGATGGTTTATTTTTCCACAGCACACAGAAATAGATAATATGTCAGGACAAGCAGTAAATCCAGTGAACGGGCAATAAACAGGTAGCAGTCCAGGCAGAGGCAGTCCCAATAGAGTATAATGTCCCAGAACAATTCCACAAAATAGCTAGAGACCCTCAGTCCCCACAGTAGAAACTATCACTGATCACACAGCAGTGAATAGCGTATGTCCACTCAATCGCTTCCGGACCCCACATAGAAACTATCAGAGATCACACAGCAGTGATAGTGCCTGGGTCGAAACAATTGATTCCAGGATCCCATACAGTAGAAGCTAATCACAGAACACACAGCAATGAATAGCGTATTGGTCCTTGCAGAATTTCCAAAGTATAAATCCACAGAGAACTGGTGATGCGTTCCACTAGCACCTTAGCAGAGCGAGGCCTCTTAGCCAAAGTCAGCGACTAACATCTGGAGTTGCCTTCGGTGACATGTTTTAAAATCTTCCAATTTCCCATGATATTGTGACCACCCAGGGGGGGTTGCACCGTCTCCTGATTGGTGCGGGTCCCTTATGCTGTCACTTTCTCCTACCTCCTCCTGATATTACTTCCCTGACGAACACCTGCTGGGATGGTTCCGTTCGGGCTACCAGATTCACGTGAGACACAAAACAGGCAAATGGAAGGAGGAGTAAATCCTGAGCGTCCCCTGGGGAGGTGAGAATTAACTTAGAGGGTCTTTTGTTCTGGGAGGTGTCACCTTGCTCTAGTGGTTACAAATAACACAGACATATGGACCAGGCTAACATCAAGGCTTATCCAGTATTAAACATTACAATGACTTACATTTTTACAGTACATAATATTCATGGTAATGGAAATGTGTGTCCTGAGAATAATCACACATACACTAGGAGACGGGAAGGGGGACACAAAAGGACTAAAAAGTAAATTGATCTCTGCAATGACTGAGATGCTGCCAGTAAATTTGTAACACACATCCCATGTCCTCACATTCCTCTCCCACTTTTTAGGCCTTGTTCCCAGGGGTGATAAGGACACATTACAGACTGGGCGAGGTGGTGTGCAGGGTAAAGCATCTTGTGGGTGAGTGTGCCACCAGTGTCCCACAGAGTAATATAACATAAGACCCAGGATGTGAGAAGCAGCCTAGTTAGACCATTCACAAGTACAAAATTACAATATAACATGTCCCCTTTTACCACCAGAGGATTTAGCAATTCCCTCAAGTCAGACGTTCGGTGTTCCCCCTTCACATTCTCACACCCCTTTCCCCAAAGCATACCAATCAGATGTCCTAATGCCCTCACTTCTGGAACACAGGGGCAGTGGGTACCTTCCCCCTCACCACCTTGTACAAGTAACAGCTGCCCATGGGCAGGCAAATATTGGGTCTCTTTACATGGCACTTCTGTGGCAGTGTCCATTCCTTCCTCCCCCAAACACCAACTGGGGGGCTGACAACTTTCAGTGCAACATGTGGGCTCCTCACGGCTTGGGCCCCAGGATGATCCTTGCATATGTGCAGTTAGTGGCTGCAGGGGAGCCACCAGGACAGGCTGGTCCTGTCCCAGCCCTCCCCCCTCAAAAGCCAGCGTCTCACCTGGAACTTCTTCTGGACTGTCCTCCACCTTGGTAACTCCCTCTACTAGCCCGGTCGGCTGGATAACTGGTTGGGTACCACTCAGGCTTTTAACTGCTGAACACTCCAAACTTATCTCCGTGAATGTCTCGTGTTCTGTGAGATGCAGGGGGCCGGGTTGTGCAGTGCCTTCTCCCTGGGGTGGCAGAAGGGGTTGCAAGCGCTGTCTCCTGACATCCACCTGGTCTGTACTTGCTGTAATCTTACTAAGGGCAGGCAAATCCCCTGGCACATAGTTACAGTCCACATCACTGTCCGAGTTATTACAGGGTGATAACAAATCCTCTTCTGATTTATGATCTGATTTTAAGGTAACAGTCTTTGCTACCCATGTTCCGTTTAAATCACAGGGTACGTACCAACATTTTGCCTGCAATTCCTCAGTTTCCAAAAAGAGGATCGGGTACAATACTTCATATCCTTCCGGGGAAGTTAGGATAGCAGGATATACACATGGCATTTTCTCCTCAGCCTCCCCAATGAAATAAAAGAGTCTGCCATTACCAGTTCATCATGATGGGCCTCTCCCAGCTGAGTATGCTGAACAGCCTGGACCACGATGCCATCTGTGACTGGTATGTTTGTGGTCGGGAAGCGAGACGGTACTCCCCCAACCTTGGTGATCTCCTCTCGGACACCATCCACATAGATCCCCTGGCAGCTGGTTAATAGGTCTCCATCTTCCACCTCAGCAAAAGGGAAGGTGTAATGCGACTCCACCTCGGGTGCCTGTATTATGGGCACTGCTTCCTTCACTTGGACGCTAGCCTCTCCCAGTATAGTACACTGGGCAGCTGTGTCCTTTGGGAGTGGGAGAAGCTGTTGCAGGCGCTGCCTTTCCGCATCCACCCTGCAACACTGGTCCCGCCAGCCTGGGGTATCCAGGAGACCACGATCTGAGGCCTCTTCCTCTGCCACAACAAAGCACGACTCCAGACACTCCAGCTGTTCCCCCACACTCATCGGTGGGCTGTGATCGAGTATAAATGTCCGATAATCAGTGAATGCTTTGGTGGGGTCCCCCTCGTCCTGGAGTATACACTGGAGGATTTCCCTGCGCGTGCTGAATTGGCCAGGGATGCCCCGCAGCTGTCATTCTGCTATCAACTCCTCCATGCACAGTTCTTCCAGAGGGCTTAGGGGCCCCCCTGATAACGACCCTGCTCCACTGGTAACAGTTAATTTTGGGGCAACCCCCACGGTTGTCTGGCCGGGTTGCAGTAGTCCTATCTTGGATCTTTCCTCTGGATCTGTCCAGGTGGACAACTTATCCTGGACCTGCCCTTCTGTATTTGTACAGTGGCTTCCTTGTATCATTTGGGCCATTGTAGCCTTCACTTCCTCCGTGAATTCTTCAAACTCTGGTTCATCCAGCAGATTCCATGCAACTGCTTCACTTCTGCAGTGTATGAAAGCATCTCCCAGGTAACACAATTTGTCTGTTAAGCTGGATACTCTCCACCCGCTAATCATCCTCCGAGCATCATTCCAGTGCGCCCATATGTACTTCATCCTTATAATAAATAATATATCCGGCTTCCTAGCCTGCCGACATGCCGACGTACCTCCATCCACGAGCTTCACTGCCCTGGGAGACTTGAGGCACTGACTTTCTTTCCTTAGCACCATTTTACCTGTTACAGGACTGACGACCACTCAGTTGCTGGGACCACTTTACTGCAAATTCCTTACATATGGCCTGATCCGCTCTTCTCTATTGTGAGTGACTTCACGCTTTCACTGCTCCTTGATTGATGTCTGAATGATCCCACTGTCGCTGCCGCCAAATGTGAGGATACGGGGTTCTCTCAATCACCCAGACACCGAGCAGATGAAAACCAACGTGATGGTTTATTTTTCCACAGCACACAGAAATAGATAATATGTCAGGACAAGCAGTAAATCCAGTGAACGGGCAATAAACAGGTAGCAGTCCAGGCAGAGGCAGTCCCAATAGAGTATAATGTCCCAGAACAATTCCACAAAATAGCTAGAGACCCTCAGTCCCCACAGTAGAAACTATCACTGATCACACAGCAGTGAATAGTGTATGTCCACTCAATCGCTTCCGGACCCCACATAGAAACTATCAGAGATCACACAGCAGTGATAGTCCCTGGGTCGAAACAATTGATTCCAGGATCCCATACAGTAGAAGCTAATCACAGAACACACAGCAATGAATAGCGTATAGGTCCTTGCAGAATTTCCAAAGTATAAATCCACAGAGAACTGGTGATGCGTTCCACTAGCACCTTAGCAGAGCGAGGCCTCTTAGCCAAAGTCAGCGACTAACATCTGGAGTTGCCTTCGGTGACATGTTTTAAAATCTTCCAATTTCCCACGATATTGTGACCACCCAGGGGGGGTTGCACCGTCTCCTGATTGGTGCGGGTCCCTTATGCTGTCACTTTCTCCTACCTCCGCCTGATATTACTTCCCTGACGAACACCTGCTGGGATGGTTCCGTTCGGGCTACCAGATTCACGTGAGACACAAAACAGGCAAATGGAAGGAGGAGTAAATCCTGAGCGTCCCCTGGGGAGGTGAGAATTAACTTAGAGGGTCTTTTGTTCTGGGAGGTGTCACCTTGCTCTAGTGGTTACAAATAACACAGACATATGGACCAGGCTAACATCAAGGCTTATCCAGTATTAAACATTACAATGACTTACATTTTTACAGTACATAATATTCATGGTAATGGAAATGTGTGTCCTGAGAATGATCACACATACACTAGGAGACGGGAAGGGGGACACAAAAGGACTAAAAAGTAAATTGATCTCTGCAATGACTGAGATGCTGCCAGTAAATTTGTAACACACATCCCATGTCCTCACATTCCTCTCCCACTTTTTAGGCCTTGTTCCCAGGGGTGATAAGGACACATTACAGACTAAAAAGTAAATTGATCTCTGCAATGACTAGTAAGTAAGTAAAGTAAGTAAAGTAAATTGATCTCTGCGCACTAGGGCACCATCGAGCCACATGCAAACAGTCATCGCTCACAAGTGGGTATGAATCAGGCCCTGAGTACCCTCATGTGTGTGGGGGCCAGTGTGGGGGAGATAGGACACAATGGCCCTGATTCAGAGCCACTCGCTAGCGGCAGTACGCTCGTTCCGAGCGATGTTCGCACATCTGTGCATGCGTACGGTTTTTAGTACGCATGCGCGAACCAGTCAGTGTGGCCGAAAATCGTTTGTACGCAATATAGCGAGTGCCTGCTATTTTGAGTGACAGAATAAGGCGTATGTGGGTAGTAACAGGGGAAGGTGCTTGAAAACGGGAAGTGGAGATCAGAACGCAGGCGTGCTTAAAGGTCAAAACGGGCGTTTTATGGGTGTGCATAATTAATATAGCAGCGTCAATGACTACGTCATTTGTTTTTTTTTAACTCAGAACTGCTCGCAAAATAGCGGTTGAAAAAACCAACCACAAGAATAGCGAGCAGCTCATACCCTGTTCGATGTACTCGATTAATCTAATAAATAGCGGACATGACGTAGGATGCGAGCGGCCAGGGGGCGTATTTTTCAAAAAAACGAACGCAAGTTTTGCTTGCTCATTCAGACATAGAGGCGTGAACAGACCGCAAACAGCGAACGGTTCATTTGAATAGCCACCCCTTGTTTTAGAACGAACGACCGCAAATAGCGAGTGGCTCTGAATGAGGGCCAATGTGCCCTTCCCCATCTTTTAAAAAATATTTTTTCCGTAGCTCTTTCCCACCAGTAGCCTAGACAGATTGGGGGGGGACCAGGTCATTTATTTTTGGGGGCACACTACCCGCTGCTGCATAAGAAGTGCTGAGTTTGTCTTCCGCTGTATATGCCGAGAACGAGCCCCACTTGTCCTCTGCAGTTAAGGGGTTAATATTAATTAGGGGTGAGCGGGTTCGGATTTCTGAAATCCGAACCCCCCCGAGCCCCCCCGATCCGAGTCCGATCCGAGTCAGGCTCGACTTTTCCCGCCTGACTCGGATCTGAAATCGAGGCAAAACGTCATCATCCCGCCTTCCGAGTCTCGCGGGTTTTGGATCCTATATAAGGTACCCGCGTCGGCGCCATTTTCTCACTCGGCTGTGGACAGTGAAGAGGGAGGGTGGGAGTTAGGGCTGTGTAGTGTAGTGTAGTGCTGCTGTTGTCCACTACTTCAAAGTCCATAGGGGCTGGCTGTGTTGTGCTGTGCTGCTGTTGTTAATAGGGGCTGTGTCCACTACTTCAAAGTCCATAGGGGCTGGCTGGACTGTGTTGTGCAGTTAGTTCTCCATAGGGGCTGTGTCCACTCCAAAGTCCTGTGCAGTGTCCCAGTCCTAAAGGGGTGCTGTAGTGTTGTCCAGGGGGTGCTCTGTCCATCAGGGGTGCTCCCCCCAAGTGCTAAAAAAATAATATATTTTCTGTGTTTGTGAATTGTGTGCGCAGTAGCCGCACGTGCATCAACAAAGTAGTGCCAAGCGTGCGCCTGTGTCATAAGTAAAGGGCCGGCTGGCTTGACCGTTAAAGGGTGCTGTAACCCCCGAAAGTACACTCCAGTCCAAACCAAAAAAAAATTATTTTCTGTGTTTGTGAATTGTGTGCGCAGTAGCCGCACGTGCATCAACAAAGTAGTGCCAAGCGTGCGCCTGTGTCATAAGTAAAGGGCCGGCTGGCTTGACCGTTAAAGGGTGCTGTAACCCCCGAAAGTACACTCCAGTCCAAACCAAAAAAAAATTATTTTCTGTGTTTGTGAATTGTGTGCGCAGTAGCCGCACGTGCATCAACAAAGTAGTGCCAAGCGTGCGCCTGTGTCATAAGTAAAGGGCCGGCTGGCTTGACCATTAAAGGGTGCTGTAACCCCCGAAAGTACACTCCAGTCCAAACCAAAAAAAAATTATTTTCTGTGTTTGTGAATTGTGTGCGCAGTAGCCGCACGTGCATCAACAAAGTAGTGCCAAGCGTGCGCCTGTGTCATAAGTAAAGGGCTGGCTGGCTTGACCGTTAAGGGTGCTGTAACCCCCGAAAGTACACTCCAGTCCAAACCCCAAAAAAAAATATTTTCTGTGTTTGTGAATTGTGTGCGCAGTAGCCGCACGTGCATCAACAAAGTAGTGCCAAGCGTGCGCCTGTGTCATAAGTAAAGGGCCGGCTGGCTTGACTGTTAAGGGTGCTGTAACCCCCGAAAGTCCACTCCAGTCCAAACCAAAAAAAAAATTATTTTCTGTGTTTGTGAATTGTGTGCGCAGTAGCCGCACGTGCATCAACAAAGTAGTGCCAAGCGTGCGCCTGTGTCCCATAAGTAAAAGGCCGGCTGGCATGTCCGTTAAAGGGTGCTGTAACCCCCAAAGTACACTCCAGTCCAAACCAAAAAAAAAATTATTTTCTGTGTTTGTGAATTGTGTGCGCAGTAGCCGCACGTGCATCAACAAAGTAGTGCCAAGCGTGCGCCTGTGTCATAAGTAAAGGGCCAGCTGGCTTGACCGTTAAAGGGTGCTGTAACCCCCGAAAGTACACTCCAGTCCAAACCAAAAAAATATATATTTTCTGTGTTTGTGAATTGTGTGCGCAGTAGCCGCACGTGCATCAACAAAGTAGTGCCAAGCGTGCGCCTGTGTCATAAGTAAAGGGCCGGCTGGCTTGACCGTTAAAGGGTGCTGTAACCCCCAAAGTACACTCCAGTCCAAACCAAAAAAAAAAATATTTTCTGTGTTTGTGAATTGTGTGCGCAGTAGCCGCACGTGCATCAACAAAGTAGTGCCAAGCGTGCGCCTGTGTCATAAGTAAAGGGCCGGCTGGCTTGACCGTTAAAGGGTGCTGTAACCCCCAAAGTACACTCCAGTCCAAACCAAAAAAAAAATTATTTTCTGTGTTTGTGAATTGTGTGCGCAGTAGCCGCACGTGCATCAACAAAGTAGTGCCAAGCGTGCGCCTGTGTCATAAGTAAAGGGCCGGCTGGCTTGACCGTTAAAGGGTGCTGTAACCCCCGAAAGTACACTCCAGTCCAAACCAAATAAAAAATTATTTTCTGTGTTTGTGAATTGTGTGCGCAGTAGCCGCACGTGCATCAACAAAGTAGTGCCAAGAGTGCGCCTGTGTCATAAGTAAAGGGCCGGCTGGCTTGACCGTTAAAGGGTGCTGTAACCCCCAAAGTACACTCCAGTCCAAACCAAAAAAAAAATTATTTTCTGTGTTTGTGAATTGTGTGCGCAGTAGCCGCACGTGCATCAACAAAGTAGTGCCAAGCGTGCACCTGTGTCATAAGTAAAGGGCCGGCTGGCTTGACCGTTAAAGGGTGCTGTAACCCCCGAAAGTACACTCCAGTCCAAACCAAAAAAAAATTATTTTCTGTGTTTGTGAATTGTGTGCGCAGTAGCCGCACGTGCATCAACAAAGTAGTGCCAAGCGTGCGCCTGTGTCATAAGTAAAGGGCCGGCTGGCTTGACCGTTAAGGGTGCTGTAAACCCCGAAAGTACACTCCAGTCCAAACCAAAAAAAAAAATATTTTCTGTGTTTAGCCGCACGTATATATCAAATCGATATAACATAAATGGAGGACCAAACTTTCTCCGATAAAAATAAAATAGAGAAAGATCAAGAACCACTTCCTCCTAGTGCTGAAGCTGCTGCCACTAGTCATGACATAGACGATAACATGCCATCAACGTCATCTGCCAAGGCCGATGCCCAATGTCATAGTAGAGGGCACATACAATCCCAAATGGCAAAGTTCAGGAAAATGACCTTGAAAAAGACATTTAAATCAGCTGAAGAGAAACGTAAACTTGCCAATATGCCATTTACGACACGGAGTGGCAAGGAACGGCTAAGGTCGATCCCTAGTATGTTCATGACTAGTGGTTCAGCTTCACATGACGATGGAAGCCCTCCTCCCACTAAAAAAATCAAAAGAGTTAAGCTGGCAAAAGCACAGCGAAGAACTGTGCTTTCTAAGAAGATATCACAAATCCCCAAGGAGAGTCCAAGTGTGGTGGTGGTTGCGATGCCTGACCTTCCCAGCACTGGACGGGAAGAGGTGGCTCTTTCCACCATTTGCACGCCCCCTGCAAGTGCTGAAAGGAGCACCCACAGTCCACTTGCTGATATGCAAATTGAAGATGTCACTGTTGAAGTACAACAGGATGAGGATACTGGTGTAGCTGGCGCTGAGGAGGAAGTTGGCGAGGAGGATTCTGATGGTGATGTGGTTTGTTTAAATCAGGCTCCGGGGGAGACAGTTGTTGTCCGTGGGATGAAAAAGCCCATCACGGTCATGCCTGGGCAGAAGACCAAACATTCCACCTCTTTGGTCTGGCAATATTTCTATCCAAATCTGGACAACAACTGTCTTGCCATATGTACCATATGTAAAGGGGAAATAAGTAGGGGTAGGGACGTCAACCACCTAGGAACATCCTCCCTTATACGGCACCTGCAGCGCGTTCATAAAAAGTTACTGTCAAGTTCAGAAACTTTGGCTAAGACCGTAAGCAGTCCAGGGACACCTAAATCCCGTTGTCCTGTTGTATCCAAGCGCCTGCAAACCACACCGTCAACTCCCTCCTCGTCAATTTCCTCCTTAGTCAGGATCGGAAGTAGTCCTGCAGGCCATGTCACTGGCATGACTGACTCTCCTATCCGGGATTCCTCTGGAGGATCCTGCATTGCTACGCCTACTGCTGCCGCTGCTGCTGTTGCTGCTGCTGGGAGTCGTTCATCATCCCAGGGAGGAAGTAGGAACACCACTTCTTTTACTAAACAATTGACCCTCCAACAGTCCTTAGCGAGGAGGATGAAGTACGACAGCAGTCATCCTGAAGCAAAACGTATAACTGAGGCCTTGACTGCTATGTTGGTGTTAGACGTGCGTCCGGTATCCGCCATTAGTGCAGTGGGATTTAGACAATTGATGGAGGTAGTGTGTCCCCGGTTCCAAATCCCGTCTAGATTCCACTTCACTAGGCAGGCGATACCGAGACTGTACAGAAACGTCAGAAAAAGTGTCCTCAGTGTCCTGAAAAATGCCGTTGTACACAATGTCCACTTAACCACGGACATGTGGACAAGTGGAACAGGGCAGACTAAGGACTATATGACTGTGACAGCCCACTGGGTAGATGTATCACATTACGCAGCAACAGCAGCAGCGTCACCAGTAGCAGCATCTCAGAAACGCCAGCTCGTTACAAGGCAGGCTACGCTGTGTATCACCGGTTTCAGTAAGAGGCACACCGCCGACAACCTCTTAGAGAAACTGAGGGAAATCATCGCCCAGTGGCTTACCCCACTTAGACTCTCCTGGGGATTTGTGATATCTGACAACGCCACCAATATTGTGCGGGCATTACATCTGGGCAAATTCCAGCACGTCCCATGTTTTGCTCACACAATAAACTTGGTGGTGCAGAATTTTCTGAAAAGCGACAGGGGCGTGCAGGAGACGCTTTGGGTGGCCCGAAAAATTTCTGGCCACTTTCGCCATTCAACGACTGCGTGCCGAAGACTGGAGCGCCAGCAAACACTCTTGAACCTGCCCCGCCATCACCTGAAGCAAGAGGTTGTGACGCGGTGGAACTCAACCCTCTATATGCTTCAGAGGATGGAGGAGCAGCAAAAGGCCATACAAGCCTATACATCCACCTATGACATAGGCAAAGGAGGGGGTATGCACCTGACTCAAGCGCAGTGGAGAATGATTTCCGTGTTGTGCAAGGTTCTCCAGCCCTTCGAACTTGCCACACGTGAAGTCAGTTCAGACACAGCCAGCTTGAGTCAGGTCATTCCCCTCATCAGGCTTTTGCAGAAGCAGCTGGAGAAAGTGAAGGAGGAGCTAAGACGGAGCGATTCCGCTCGGCATGTGGGACTTGTGGATGAAGCCCTTCATTCGCTTTGCCAGGATTCCAGGGTGGTCAATCTGTTGAAATCAGACCACTACATTTTGGCCACCGTGCTTGATCCTAGGTTTAAAGCCTATGTGGTGTCTCTCTTTCCGGCCGACACAAGCCTGCAGAGGTGCAAAGACCTGCTGGTGAACACACTGTCAGCTGAAGCAGAACGTGACACGTCAACGGCTCCTTCTTCATTTTCTCCCGCAACTGGGGCTGCCAGGAAAAAACTTAGGTATCCTAAGCAACCCGCTGGTGGTGATGCAGGGCAGGCAGGACCAAGTTTGGACATCTGGTCCGGACTGAAGGACCTGGCAACAATTTCTGACATGTCTACTGTCACTGCATATGATACTGTCACCATTGACAGAATGGTGGAGGATTACATCGGTGACAGCATCCAAGTAGGCATGTCAGACAGTCCATACCTGTACTGGCAGGAAAAAGAGGCAATTTGGAGGCCCCTGTACAAGCTGGCTCTATTTTACCTGAGTTGCCCCCCCTCCAGTGTGTACTCCGAAAGAGTGTTTAGTGCAGCAGGGGACCTTGTCAGCGAAAGGCGTAGGAGGTTGCTTCCACAGAATGTGGAGAAGATGATGTTCATCAAAATGAATTATCAGCTCTTCCAGGGAGACCAGCCTCCAGAAGGTACAGAGGGACCTGTGGTGGTGGATTCAAGTGGGGACGAGTTAATACTTTGTGAGGATGGGGATGTACACACTGAAGAGGGTGAGGAATCGGTGGATGAGGAGGATGAGGATGACATCTTGCCTCCGTAGAGCCAGTTTGTGCAGGGACACATTAATTGCCAGCTTGTTTTGTGGGGGCCCAAACGAACCAATCATTTCAGCCACAGTTGTGTGGCAGACCCTGGCGCTGAAATGATTGATTTGTTAAAGTGTGCATGTCCTGTTTATACAACATAAGGGTGGGTGGGAGGGAGGACAATTCCATCTTGCACTTCTTTTTTTTCTTTGCATTATGTACAGTTTGGGGCCTAGTTTTTCTAACTGCCATCCTGTCTGCCACTGCAGTGTCACTCCTAGATGGGTCACGTGTTTGTGCCGCCCACTCGTGTCGCTTAGCATAGTCATCCAGCTACCTCGGTGCAACCTTTTGGACATAAAAACACTATTGTGAGGTGTGAGGTGTTCAGAATAGACTGGAAATGAGTGGAAATTAAGGTTATTGAGGTTAATAATAGCATAGGAGCAGAGAAACCAACAAATTCTGTGATTTAAGCTGTTTTTATGCTTTTTTTTAAAAAAATACAGATCCAAAACACAAAACCCAGAACCCAAAACACGGAAGGGTGGTTTTGGCAAACCAATCCAGATCCAAAACACGAAGAAAGATCCAGATCCAAACCCAAAACACAAAACACGAAAAGTGGCCGGTGCACACCCCTAATATTAATAAGGGCAAAATGTATCAACCCTAAAAATTAGGTCAAACATTTTCCAAAACTGCCTTTTATTGGAGTTGCTGCAAACACCACATGCATAAAAGTGGTCCGATAACCGCTGCGGACTGTCGGCATGCAATCCTCATAGAAAGCTAGGGGGCTTTCAAAACCAAAAAAGAAGATAGAAGTTGTCTTGTTTGTGGCAAACTTTTTTTTATAACTTATTTCTTATTAAAAAAGAACTTTATTGATTACAAAATAAAATGTTGATCAAAATACAGCGAAACATATATATACACATACATTGGTGATGACAATACTAATAAACTATGTGTTTAAAAATAAAATGTCTCGCTCTGTGTTTATTCCCACTCTTTGTATTAGTCAATATATACTGATATTTATCCGGCAGTTATATTTCTATAATTTTCTTGCAATATTTGCTTTCTCTATAATCAATTAATTTATTCAAGATTTATTAGGATAACAAAGCAAGTATTTACACTATAATTCTAAAAATAAGATTAATTGTCAATATAGGAGTTCACGTACAGTATATGTTTCAATTATTGTCACCCATCTACTGGGAAAACTATATACGTTTAACTGCTTGTAGTGTAAGTATATTACCGGTGTTATCTTTCATTTATTGTGACATCATTCTATATCCCCATTATAGAGTTCAGGTTTAATATGCCATAATTGCAACAAGATTCTTATGTCAATGATTATTGTATATCCATTATTAATACTCGTATAGTATTCTGTTGGTGGTGCTGCTAATACTTAAGTATTATATGTAAGGTAGCAAAACAACCACAATCTTTTTCAAGTATGATGTTGTAGTGAGTAATCGTATATTGGATATCGATAAGGTGATACTCTGGGGGTCATTCAGACCCGGTCGTTAGCGCGGATGTGCTCGGACCGGGTCGATGGCCCCCCACAGAGCATGCGCACAACGGCGCTGGCGCCGTCGTGCACATGCGTGAGACCCGCTACGACCGACAGCTCCGGTCGTAGCGGGTCTCGATCCAAAGGGGGCGAGCTGTCGATGTTGATTGGCAGCTCACCCCGTTTGGAAGGCGGGCCGGGGCAGTGGCAGCCCAAACGGGGGCATTCCAATGGGAACGCCTACCGTATGGGGGCGGCCCCACTGACATCACTAGTGATGTCAGTGGAGAGCTTCCAGCTCAGACAGAGCCGAAAGCTCTCCGGGGCTTACGACAAGGGAGACCCTACCCTAGGGTCTCGTCGCTAGCCCCGATGGTCGCGATGCGGAGGCGGTCGTAAGGCTGTTGGTGTTAACCCACAGCCTTACCACCGCAAAGGAGGACATCTTGAAAATTCAAGACGTCCTCCCCTCATTCAGACCGACCGCACGCTCTGTGCGACCGGCTCTGAATGAGATCCTCTGTATCAGTATCCCACATTAACCTATTACGAATCAACCTGCGTATAGATAGTATTGGAGAGGTTGATACTTTGTTACTGATGTCTCATAGCAACTTGTTGCAAAGCAGTTAGTGGTCTGTCACTGTTAATGGCATCTCAAGTCTCCTATTGTAATATTAGCACTAACTAGTTTGCAGGTATTGACAGCCTGTCCCATCCAATATAAATAATAAAATGACACTGTATTTATAGTAAGTGTAACGCTGTTGCAAATTGCGAGTGTATCCCGCTAATGCAACTTAGCGCACAGGTCTGTCCCATCCAATATACGGTAGATAGTGCAGTAACGCTACCCAGCTTGTAGTGACACACTCACTGTCATAATCCTCCGGTCGTTGTAATAAGTATAGCGCTGTTACCGCTCGCGGGTGTATCCCACTATTGCCACTCAGCGCACCGGTACATATACAAAACAAATTAATACATTTGTAATTATTGTCACATGGGGAAATAAATTGCAGACAGCAAGGTGCAGTGGTCATTGCATATACAGCAAGCTCCGGAAAGTTGTTCCCGATAGACATATTTCTTTTTATGCTTTCATGTATGTAGTATTTCCATGGTGCATAACCGTATTTTATTCTTTAAGAGTTTTATAAATTGTCAAGATGTGTTTCTATAACCTGCCTGCCCGTGTCCTGACGATCATTCTGACCTTTCCTTACTAGAAATAGGCAATTGTTTAAGTATTATTATCTTGGAGGAGAATCTGTCATCTTGTTCATTTACTTTAGAATCAATTGAAAAATAAATTATTTGTTCAAAATCAGGTGGAGATGTATCAAACCTTAGAGAGAAAGAGATAAATTGGAGAGAGATAAAGTACCAACCAATCAGCGTCTAACTAGAGATGTGCGATGACCTCGTGCTTTGGTTATGGGTTTGGTTCCGGATTCATCTTCGTGTTTTGGTTTTGGATCTGTATGTTTAAAAAAAAAAAGAAAAATAGATCAAATAATGTAATTTGGACCTGTTTACATGCATTCCAAAACCCCATTTCGGTTTTTAAATCCGGTTTCTGAAATGACTGCAGAACTGAACCGGGACTCAGGGCCTGATTCAGCAAGGAACAAAACTGCTAATACGTACGCAATCGGCCGATTGTTGCATACCGCGGATGCGCATGGAATGGCAATGCGGTGCGCGAAACGGCCACTGCGATCGGGACTGCGATCACATTGGCTACGCAGACCCATCGCAGAGTGATTGACAGGAAGTGCCGTTTGTGGGTGGTAACGGGGGGTGGTTGGCCAAACATAAACGTGTCAATGCGTTTGAATGCCGCTGCAGGGACGTGCATAAATTATCCACTGCGATGCCCTACGAAGCCTAAGGACTCATAGTGTGCGATGAGGTTAGCAATTCCTTGGTAAGGTCAGAGCTTGTGCAAGTGTGCGTGAGGCTGCGATGGTACTCCATTGTACTGATGGTTTCGCAGTCTTGCTAAACATTTTGGATGAGTACAAGGTAAACTGGGCGCCCTTATGTAGTG
The DNA here is from genome assembly GCA_031769625.1 of Taudactylus pleione. NCBI lineage: Eukaryota > Metazoa > Chordata > Amphibia > Anura > Myobatrachidae > Taudactylus > Taudactylus pleione. The sequence goes on along the minus strand of JAUIMM010000008.1, from coordinate 5,270,263 downwards.
CTGCGGCAGCTTTGCGATCGCAATGGATCAGCATAGTATCGCAGTTGAACTGCGTGCATAATCGCTAATGCATTCACAGTTGCATTCCGTAGTGAATCAGGCCCTCAGTTCGACTTGGAACGCCAAAGTCATTGCGGACTTGGTAAGACCTCAGAACCCCTAAATTTGGTTGTTTTCGGTTCTCGGGTAACGCACATCATTACTACAGATGTGCGCCGACCCTTGTGTTTTGGTTTTGGATCTGGATCCCCCCTGGTTTTGGATCTGGATTGGTTTTGCCAAAACCTCACCTCCGTGTTTTGGTTTTTCCGTTTTGGTTTTGGATTTTTTCTTAAAAAATCATAAAAACAGCTAAAATCACATAAAATGGGCCTGTTTTTGTTCCTACAGTATAATTAACCTCAATAACATTTATTTCCAGTTATTTACAATCAATTTTGACCACCTCACAATATTATTTTTTTCATCTAGTTAAGGCCAAAAGGTTGCATCCAGCTAGCTGGCTGACTAAGCTAAGTGACACAGTGGGTGGCACTAACATGTGGCAGTTCAGCTTCTAATTTCCAACATGGATAGAGTGTGTTATACAGTGTGGGTTGGATACACCAAAAGTGCACTTACTGTGACAGCAGTGTCGGCAGAGCGGGGTTGCTGCCAGTGTCCTCAGTACATGGAATGACAGTGCTGCGATGCTGGCAATGTTCTCAGTGAAGGGTACCGGCGATGTCGGCTGTGCCGGGGTGCCAGCGGTGTTTTTAGTGCAGGTTTGCTGGCTGTGTCGGCAGTGCGGGGGTTGCTGACGGTGTCCTCAGTGCAGGTTTCCACCTCACAATGGTCGTGTGGGAGTGCTGGCAGTGTCCTCCTCAGTGCAGGGTACCGGCGGTGTCGACAGAGCGGGGGTGCCAGCAGTATCCTCAGTGCAGGTTTGCTGACTGTGTCTGCAGTGAAGGGGTGTTTTCAATGCAGGGTGCCGGCGGTGTCAGCAGCATGGTGGAGCCAGTGGTGTCAGCAGCGGGGCTGCCGGCAGTGTCAGCAGTGGGGGTGGCGACAGCTGGTGTGTTGGCAGCGGGGGGTGCCGGCCGCAGGTGTGCCGGCAATGGGAACCAGCGCCATCTTCTTTTTTCTCTGCATTCAATGGGCTTAACGCTGATTGGCTGAGAACCATGATAGACGGCTCTGTCAGCCAATCAGCGCTTTGCCCATTGAAGGCAAATGGAATTTTAAAAATGGCTGCTCGAGGCAAAACCTCGAGATCCTACAGAGGATTGCGAGTTTTTGCCTCGATTAGGGATCCGAGGCACCTCGGATCGACCCAGATACCCGAAGTTCGGGCGGGTCTGGTTCTCAGGGACCCGGACCCGCTCATCTATAATCTTTACTCCTAACTGTCATTTCTCAAACACTGCCTGTAACATGACAGTTAGGAGCAGAGTGAAAAGAAAGTGATAAGGTGCCAGCCAATCAGCACCCAACTGTCATTTTTCAAACACAGCTTGTGAAATGACAGTTGGGAGCTGATTGGCTGGCACCTTATCACTTTCTTATCACTTTTCACTCTGTCTCCTAACACTGCTTAGTAAATAGACCTCTATATCTCTTTCCACTTTATTTCTTTCCAAGGTTTGACATATCTCCCCCACAGTCTCCAATCAATGTATCCGGGCATACTCCATCAGTCCTTCTCCCCCAATGACATGTCACACAGATACACTGTAGATTGTTTATACCAGGGATGGGGAACCTCAGGCCCGGGGCCGTATCAGGCCCCCGGAATCATTTGGTATGGCCCCTGGAGCTTTTTTCTGCTAGCCTCATCTGGCTAACAGGATGTCTAGAATGGCAACCTGCAGCCAGAACTGTGCATCGCACATACAATGAGTATCTTACAGTATTGCCGGAACTGTGCATCATGTATACAGTGAGTATCTTACTGTATTGCCAGAACTGTGCATCGTGTATACAGTGAGTATCTTACTGTATTGCCAGAACTGTGCATCATACATACAGTGAGTATCTTACTGTATTGCCAGAACTGTGCATCATGTATACAGTGAGTATCTTACTGTATTGCCAGAACTGTGCATCATGTATACAGTAGGTATCTTACTGTATTGCCAGAACTGTGCATCATGTATACAGTGAGTATCTTATTGTATTGCCAGAACTGTGCATCATCTATACAGTGAGTATCTTACTGTATTGCCAGAACTGTGCATCATGTATACAATGAGTATTTTACTGTATTGCCAGAACTGTGCATCACGTATACAGTGAGTATCTTACTGTATTGCCAGAACTGTGCATCACGTATACAGTGAGTATCTTACTGTATTGCCAGAACTGTGCATCACGTATACAGTGAGTATCTTACTGTATTGCCAGAACTGTGCATCACGTATACAGTGAGTATCTTACCATATTGCCAGAACTGTGCATCACGTATACAGTGAGTATCTTACTGTATTGCCAGAACTGTGCATCACGTATACAGTGAGTATCTTACTGTATTGCCAGAACTGTGCATCATGTATACAATGAGTATCTTACTGTATTGCCAGAACTGTGCATCACGTATACAGTGAGTATCTTACTGTATTGCCAGAACTGTGCATCATGTATACAGAGAGTATCTTATTGTATTGCCAGAACTGTGCATCATCTATACAGTGAGTATCTTACTGTATTGCCAGAACTGTGCATCAAGTATACAGTGAGTATCTTACTAAATTGCCAGAACTGTGCATCGTGCATACAGAAAGTATCTAACTATATTGCCAGAACTGTGCATCATGTATACAGTGAGTATCTTACTATATTGCCAGAACTGTGCATCATGTATACAATGAGTATCTTACTGTATTGCCAGAACTGTGCATCATGTATACAATGAGTATCTTACTGTATTGCCAGAACTGTGCATCATGTATACAGTGAGTATCTTACTGTATTGCCAGAACTGTGCATCATGTATACAATGAGTATCTTACTGAATTGCCAGAACTGTGCATCGTGTATACAGTGAGTATCTTACTGTATTGCCAGAACTGTGCATCATGTATACAATGAGTATCTTACTGTATTGCCAGAACTGAGCATCGTGTATACAGTGAGAATCTTACTGTATTGCCAGAACTGTGCATCATGTATACAGTGAGTATCTTACTGTATTGCCTGAACTGTGCATCGTGTATACAGTGAGTATCTTACTGTATTGCCAGAACTGTGCATCATGTATACAGTGAGTATCTTACTGTATTGCCAGAATCTGTGCATCATGTATACAATGAGTATCTTACTGTATTGCCAGAACTGAGCATCATGTATACAATGAGTATCTTACTGTATTGCCAGAATCTGTGCATCATGTATACAATGAGTATCTTACTGTATTGCCAGAACTGTGCATCATGTATACAATGAGTATCTTACTGTATTGCCAGAACTGTGCATCATGTATACAATGAGTATCTTACTGTATTGCCAGAACTGTGCATCATGTCTACAGTGAGTATCTTACTGTATTGCCAGAACTGTGCTTCATGTATACAGTGAGTATCTTACTGTATTGCCAGAACTGTGCATCATGTATACAATGAGTATCTTACTGTATTGCCAGAACTGTGCATCATGTATACAGTGAGTATCTTACCATATTGCCAGAACTGTGCATCATGTATACAGTGAGTATCTTACCATATTGCCCGAACTGTGCATCATGTATACAGTGAGTATCTTACTGTATTGCCTGAATTGTGCATCACGTATACAGTGAGTATCTTACTGTATTGCCAGAACTGTGCATCATGTATACAGTGAGTATCTTACTGTATTGCCAAAACTGTGCACTGTGCATACAATGAGTATCTTACTGCATTGCCAGAACTGTGCATCATGTATACAGTGAGTATCTTACTGTATTGCCAGAACTGTGCATCATGTATACAGTGAGTATCTTATTGTATTGCCAGAACTGTGCATCATGTATACAGTGAGTATCTTACTGTATTGCCAGAACTGTGCATCATGTATACAATGAATATCTTACTGTATTGCCAGAACTGTGCATCATGTCTACAGTGAGTATCTTACTGTATTGCCAGAACTGTGCAACATGTATACATTGAGTATCTTACTGTATTGCCTGAACTGTGCATCATGTATACAGTGAGTATCTTACTGTATTGCCAGAACTGTGCATACAGTGAGTATCTTACTGCATTGCCAGAACTATGCATCATGTATACAGTGAGTATCTTACTGTATTGCCAAAACTGTGCATCATGTATACAATGAGTATCTTACTGTATTGCCAGAACTGTGCATCATGTATACAGTGAGTATCTTACTGTATTGCCAGAACTGTGCATCATGTATACAGTGAGTATCTTACTCTATTGCCAGAACTGTGCATCATGTTTACAATGAGTATCTTACTGTATTGCCAGAACTGTGCATCATGTATACAATGAGTATCTTACTGTATTGCCAGAACTGTGCATCATGTTTACAATGAGTATCTTACTGTATTGCCAGAACTGTGCAACATGTATACAATGAGTATCTTACTGTATTGCCAGAACTGTGCATCATGTATACAGTGAGTATCTCACTGTATTGCCAGAACTGTGCATCATGCATACAGTGAGTATCTTACTGTATTGCCAGAACTGTGCATCATGTATACAGTGAGTATCTTACTGTATTGCCAGAACTGTGCATCGTGCATACAGTGAGTATCATACTGTATTGCCAGAACTGTGCATCATGTATACAGTGAGTATCTTACTGTATTGCCAGAACTGTGCATCATGTATACAGTGAGTATCTTATTGTATTGCCAGAATCTGTGCATCGTGCATACAGTGAGTATCTTACTGCATTGCAAGAACTATGCATCATGTATACAGTGAGTATCTTACTGTATTGCCAGAACTGTGCATCATGTATACAGTGAGTATCTCACTGTATTGCCAGAACTGTGCATCATGTATACAGTGAGTATCTTACTGTATTGCCAGAACTGTGCATCATGTATACAGTGAGTATCTCACTGTATTGCCAGAACTGTGCATCATGTATACAATGAGTATCTTACTGTATTGCCAGAACTGTGCATCATGTATACAGTGAGTATCTCACTGTATTGCCAGAACTGTGCATCATGTATACAGTGAGTATCTTACTGTATTGCCAGAACTGTGCATCATGTATACAGTGAGTATCTTAATGTATTGCCAGAACTGAGCATCATGTAAACAGTGAGTAATTTAGTGTATTGCCAGAACTGTGCATCATGTATACAGTGAGTATCTTACCATATTGCCAGAACTGTGCATCACGTATACAGTGAGTAACTTAGTGTATTGCCAGAACTGTGCATCACGTATACAGTGAGTAACTTAGTGTATTGCCAGAACTGTGCATCATGTATACAGTGAGTATCTTACTGTATTGCCAGAACTGTGCATCATGTATACAATGAGTATCTTACTGTATTGCCAGAACTGTGCATCATGTTTACAATGAGTATCTTACTGTATTGCCAGAACTGTGCAACATGTATACAATGAGTATCTTACTGTATTGCCAGAACTGTGCATCATGTATACAGTGAGTATCTCACTGTATTGCCAGAACTGTGCATCATGCATACAGTGAGTATCTTACTGTATTGCCAGAACTGTGCATCATGTATACAGTGAGTATCTTACTGTATTGCCAGAACTGTGCATCGTGCATACAGTGAGTATCATACTGTATTGCCAGAACTGTGCATCATGTATACAGTGAGTATCTTAATGTATTGCCAGAACTGTGCATCATGTATACAGTGAGTATCTTACCATATTGCCAGAACTGTGCATCATGTATACAGTGAGTATCTTACTGTATTGCAAGAACTATGCGTCATGTATACAGTGAGTATCTTACTGTATTGCCAGAACTGTGCATCCCGTATACAGTGAGTATCTTACTGTATTGCCAGAACTGTGCATCATGTATACAGTGAGTATCTTACTGTATTGCCAGAACTGTGCATCATGTATACAGTGAGTATCTTAATGTATTGCCAGAACTGTGCATCATGTATACAGTGAGTATCTTACTGTATTGCCAGAAATGTGCAACATGTATACAATGAGTATCTTACTGTATTGCCAGAACTGTGCATCATGTTTACAGTGAGTATCTTACTGTATTGCCAGAACTGTGCATCATGTATACAATGAGTATCTTACTGTATTGCCAGAACTGTGCATCATGTATACAGTGAGTATCTTACTGTATTGCCAGAACTGTGCATCACGTATACAGTGAGTATCTTACTGTATTGCCAGAACTGTGCATCATGTATACAGTGAGTATCTTACTGTATTGCCAGAACTGTGCATCATGTATACAGTGAGTATCTTACTGTATTGCCAGAACTGTGCATCATGTATACAGTGAGTATCTTACTGTATTGCCAGAACTGTGCATCATGTATACAGTGAGTATCTTATTGTATTGCCAGAATCTGTGCATCGTGCATACAGTGAGTATCTTACTGCATTGCAAGAACTATGCATCATGTATACAGTGAGTATCTTACTGTATTGCCAGAACTGTGCATCATGTATACAGTGAGTATCTCACTGTATTGCCAGAACTGTGCATCATGTATACAGTGAGTATCTTATTGTATTGCCAGAACTGTGCATCATCTATACAGTGAGTATCTTACTGTATTGCCAGAACTGTGCATCATGTATACAATGAGTATTTTACTGTATTGCCAGAACTGTGCATCACGTATACAGTGAGTATCTTACTGTATTGCCAGAACTGTGCATCACGTATACAGTGAGTATCTTACTGTATTGCCAGAACTGTGCATCACGTATACAATGAGTATCTTACTGTATTGCCAGAACTGTGCATCACGTATACAGTGAGTATCTTACCATATTGCCAGAACTGTGCATCACGTATACAGTGAGTATCTTACTGTATTGCCAGAACTGTGCATCACGTATACAGTGAGTATCTTACTGTATTGCCAGAACTGTGCATCATGTATACAATGAGTATCTTACTGTATTGCCAGAACTGTGCATCACGTATACAGTGAGTATCTTACTGTATTGCCAGAACTGTGCATCATGTATACAGAGAGTATCTTATTGTATTGCCAGAACTGTGCATCATCTATACAGTGAGTATCTTACTGTATTGCCAGAACTGTGCATCAAGTATACAGTGAGTATCTTACTATATTGCCAGAACCATGCATCGTGCATACAGAAAGTATCTAACTATATTGCCAGAACTGTGCATCATCTATACAGTGAGTATCTTACTGTATTGCCAGAACTGTGCATCATGTATACAATGAGTATTTTACTGTATTGCCAGAACTGTGCATCACGTATACAGTGAGTATCTTACTGTATTGCCAGAACTGTGCATCACGTATACAGTGAGTATCTTACTGTATTGCCAGAACTGTGCATCACGTATACAATGAGTATCTTACTGTATTGCCAGAACTGTGCATCACGTATACAGTGAGTATCTTACCATATTGCCAGAACTGTGCATCACGTATACAGTGAGTATCTTACTGTATTGCCAGAACTGTGCATCACGTATACAGTGAGTATCTTACTGTATTGCCAGAACTGTGCATCATGTATACAATGAGTATCTTACTGTATTGCCAGAACTGTGCATCACGTATACAGTGAGTATCTTACTGTATTGCCAGAACTGTGCATCATGTATACAGAGAGTATCTTATTGTATTGCCAGAACTGTGCATCATCTATACAGTGAGTATCTTACTGTATTGCCAGAACTGTGCATCAAGTATACAGTGAGTATCTTACTATATTGCCAGAAACATGCATCGTGCATACAGAAAGTATCTAACTATATTGCCAGAACTGTGCATCATGTATACAGTGAGTATCTTACTATATTGCCAGAACTGTGCATCATGTATACAATGAGTATCTTACTGTATTGCCAGAACTGTGCATCATGTATACAATGAGTATCTTACTGTATTGCCAGAACTGTGCATCATGTATACAGTGAGTATCTTACTGTATTGCCAGAACTGTGCATCATGTATACAATGAGTATCTTACTGAATTGCCAGAACTGTGCATCGTGTATACAGTGAGTATCTTACTGTATTGCCAGAACTGTGCATCATGTATACAATGAGTATCTTACTGTATTGCCAGAACTGAGCATCGTGTATACAGTGAGAATCTTACTGTATTGCCAGAACTGTGCATCATGTATACAGTGAGTATCTTACTGTATTGCCTGAACTGGTCATCGTGTATACAGTGAGTATCTTACTGTATTGCCAGAACTGTGCATCATGTATACAGTGAGTATCTTACTGTATTGCCAGAATCTGTGCATCATGTATACAATGAGTATCTTACTGTATTGCCAGAACTGAGCATCATGTATACAATGAGTATCTTACTGTATTGCCAGAATCTGTGCATCATGTATACAATGAGTATCTTACTGTATTGCCAGAACTGTGCATCATGTATACAATGAGTATCTTACTGTATTGCCAGAACTGTGCATCATGTATACAATGAGTATCTTACTGTATTGCCAGAACTGTGCATCATGTCTACAGTGAGTATCTTACTGTATTGCCAGAACTGTGCTTCATGTATACAGTGAGTATCTTACTGTATTGCCAGAACTGTGCATCATGTATACAATGAGTATCTTACTGTATTGCCAGAACTGTGCATCATGTATACAGTGAGTATCTTACCATATTGCCAGAACTGTGCATCATGTATACAGTGAGTATCTTACCATATTGCCCGAACTGTGCATCATGTATACAGTGAGTATCTTACTGTATTGCCTGAATTGTGCATCACGTATACAGTGAGTATCTTACTGTATTGCCAGAACTGTGCATCATGTATACAGTGAGTATCTTACTGTATTGCCAAAACTGTGCACTGTGCATACAATGAGTATCTTACTGCATTGCCAGAACTGTGCATCATGTATACAGTGAGTATCTTACTGTATTGCCAGAACTGTGCATCATGTATACAGTGAGTATCTTATTGTATTGCCAGAACTGTGCATCATGTATACAGTGAGTATCTTACTGTATTGCCAGAACTGTGCATCATGTATACAATGAATATCTTACTGTATTGCCAGAACTGTGCATCATGTCTACAGTGAGTATCTTACTGTATTGCCAGAACTGTGCAACATGTATACATTGAGTATCTTACTGTATTGCCTGAACTGTGCATCATGTATACAGTGAGTATCTTACTGTATTGCCAGAACTGTGCATACAGTGAGTATCTTACTGCATTGCCAGAACTATGCATCATGTATACAGTGAGTATCTTACTGTATTGCCAAAACTGTGCATCATGTATACAATGAGTATCTTACTGTATTGCCAGAACTGTGCATCATGTATACAGTGAGTATCTTACTGTATTGCCAGAACTGTGCATCATGTATACAATGAGTATCTTACTGTATTGCCAGAACTGTGCATCATGTTTACAATGAGTATCTTACTGTATTGCCAGAACTGTGCAACATGTATACAATGAGTATCTTACTGTATTGCCAGAACTGTGCATCATGTATACAGTGAGTATCTCACTGTATTGCCAGAACTGTGCATCATGCATACAGTGAGTATCTTACTGTATTGCCAGAACTGTGCATCATGTATACAGTGAGTATCTTACTGTATTGCCAGAACTGTGCATCGTGCATACAGTGAGTATCATACTGTATTGCCAGAACTGTGCATCATGTATACAGTGAGTATCTTAATGTATTGCCAGAACTGTGCATCATGTATACAGTGAGTATCTTACCATATTGCCAGAACTGTGCATCATGTATACAGTGAGTATCTTACTGTATTGCAAGAACTGTGCGTCATGTATACAGTGAGTATCTTACTGTATTGCCAGAACTGTGCATCCCGTATACAGTGAGTATCTTACTGTATTGCCAGAACTGTGCATCATGTATACAGTGAGTATCTTACTGTATTGCCAGAACTGTGCATCATGTATACAGTGAGTATCTTAATGTATTGCCAGAACTGTGCATCATGTATACAGTGAGTATCTTACTGTATTGCCAGAAATGTGCAACATGTATACAATGAGTATCTTACTGTATTGCCAGAACTGTGCATCATGTTTACAGTGAGTATCTTACTGTATTGCCAGAACTGTGCATCATGTATACAATGAGTATCTTACTGTATTGCCAGAACTGTGCATCATGTATACAGTGAGTATCTTACTGTATTGCCAGAACTGTGCATCACGTATACAGTGAGTATCTTACTGTATTGCCAGAACTGTGCATCATGTATACAGTGAGTATCTTACTGTATTGCCAGAACTGTGCATCATGTGTACAGTGAGTATCTTACTGTATTGCCAGAACTGTGCATCATGTATACAGTGAGTATCTTACTGTATTGCCAGAACTGTGCATCATGTATACAGTGAGTATCTTATTGTATTGCCAGAATCTGTGCATCGTGCATACAGTGAGTATCTTACTGCATTGCAAGAACTATGCATCATGTATACAGTGAGTATCTTACTGTATTGCCAGAACTGTGCATCATGTATACAGTGAGTATCTCACTGTATTGCCAGAACTGTGCATCATGTATACAGTGAGTATCTTACTGTATTGCCAGAACTGTGCATCATGTATACAGTGAGTATCTCACTGTATTGCCAGAACTGTGCATCATGTATACAATGAGTATCTTACTGTATTGCCAGAACTGTGCATCATGTATACAGTGAGTATCTCACTGTATTGCCAGAACTGTGCATCATGTATACAGTGAGTATCTTACTGTATTGCCAGAACTGTGCATCATGTATACAGTGAGTATCTTAATGTATTGCCAGAACTGAGCATCATGTATACAGTGAGTAATTTAGTGTATTGCCAGAACTGTGCATCATGTATACAGTGAGTATCTTACCATATTGCCAGAACTGTGCATCACGTATACAGTGAGTAACTTAGTGTATTGCCAGAACTGTGCATCACGTATACAGTGAGTAACTTAGTGTATTGCCAGAACTGTTCATCATGTATACAGTGAGTATCTTACTGTATTGCCAGAACTGTGCATCATGTATACAATGAGTATCTTACTGTATTGACAGAACTGTGCATCATGTTTACAATGAGTATCTTACTGTATTGCCAGAACTGTGCAACATGTATACAATGAGTATCTTACTGTATTGCCAGAACTGTGCATCATGTATACAGTGAGTATCTCACTGTATTGCCAGAACTGTGCATCATGCATACAGTGAGTATCTTACTGTATTGCCAGAACTGTGCATCATGTATACAGTGAGTATCTTACTGTATTGCCAGAACTGTGCATCGTGCATACAGTGAGTATCATACTGTATTGCCAGAACTGTGCATCATGTATACAGTGAGTATCTTAATGTATTGCCAGAACTGTGCATCATGTATACAGTGAGTATCTTACCATATTGCCAGAACTGTGCATCATGTATACAGTGAGTATCTTACTGTATTGCAAGAACTGTGCGTCATGTATACAGTGAGTATCTTACTGTATTGCCAGAACTGTGCATCCCGTATACAGTGAGTATCTTACTGTATTGCCAGAACTGTGCATCATGTATACAGTGAGTATCTTACTGTATTGCCAGAACTGTGCATCATGTATACAGTGAGTATCTTAATGTATTGCCAGAACTGTGCATCATGTATACAGTGAGTATCTTACTGTATTGCCAGAAATGTGCAACATGTATACAATGAGTATCTTACTGTATTGCCAGAACTGTGCATCATGTTTACAGTGAGTATCTTACTGTATTGCCAGAACTGTGCATCATGTATACAATGAGTATCTTACTGTATTGCCAGAACTGTGCATCATGTATACAGTGAGTATCTTACTGTATTGCCAGAACTGTGCATCACGTATACAGTGAGTATCTTACTGTATTGCCAGAACTGTGCATCATGTATACAGTGAGTATCTTACTGTATTGCCAGAACTGTGCATCATGTATACAGTGAGTATCTTACTGTATTGCCAGAACTGTGCATCATGTATACAGTGAGTATCTTACTGTATTGCCAGAACTGTGCATCATGTATACAGTGAGTATCTTATTGTATTGCCAGAATCTGTGCATCGTGCATACAGTGAGTATCTTACTGCATTGCAAGAACTATGCATCATGTATACAGTGAGTATCTTACTGTATTGCCAGAACTGTGCATCATGTATACAGTGAGTATCTCACTGTATTGCCAGAACTGTGCATCATGTATACAGTGAGTATCTTATTGTATTGCCAGAACTGTGCATCATCTATACAGTGAGTATCTTACTGTATTGCCAGAACTGTGCATCATGTATACAATGAGTATTTTACTGTATTGCCAGAACTGTGCATCACGTATACAGTGAGTATCTTACTGTATTGCCAGAACTGTGCATCACGTATACAGTGAGTATCTTACTGTATTGCCAGAACTGTGCATCACGTATACAATGAGTATCTTACTGTATTGCCAGAACTGTGCATCACGTATACAGTGAGTATCTTACCATATTGCCAGAACTGTGCATCACGTATACAGTGAGTATCTTACTGTATTGCCAGAACTGTGCATCACGTATACAGTGAGTATCTTACTGTATTGCCAGAACTGTGCATCATGTATACAATGAGTATCTTACTGTATTGCCAGAACTGTGCATCACGTATACAGTGAGTATCTTACTGTATTGCCAGAACTGTGCATCATGTATACAGAGAGTATCTTATTGTATTGCCAGAACTGTGCATCATCTATACAGTGAGTATCTTACTGTATTGCCAGAACTGTGCATCAAGTATACAGTGAGTATCTTACTATATTGCCAGAACCATGCATCGTGCATACAGAAAGTATCTAACTATATTGCCAGAACTGTGCATCATCTATACAGTGAGTATCTTACTGTATTGCCAGAACTGTGCATCATGTATACAATGAGTATTTTACTGTATTGCCAGAACTGTGCATCACGTATACAGTGAGTATCTTACTGTATTGCCAGAACTGTGCATCACGTATACAGTGAGTATCTTACTGTATTGCCAGAACTGTGCATCACGTATACAATGAGTATCTTACTGTATTGCCAGAACTGTGCATCACGTATACAGTGAGTATCTTACCATATTGCCAGAACTGTGCATCACGTATACAGTGAGTATCTTACTGTATTGCCAGAACTGTGCATCACGTATACAGTGAGTATCTTACTGTATTGCCAGAACTGTGCATCATGTATACAATGAGTATCTTACTGTATTGCCAGAACTGTGCATCACGTATACAGTGAGTATCTTACTGTATTGCCAGAACTGTGCATCATGTATACAGAGAGTATCTTATTGTATTGCCAGAACTGTGCATCATCTATACAGTGAGTATCTTACTGTATTGCCAGAACTGTGCATCAAGTATACAGTGAGTATCTTACTATATTGCCAGAACCATGCATCGTGCATACAGAAAGTATCTAACTATATTGCCAGAACTGTGCATCATGTATACAGTGAGTATCTTACTATATTGCCAGAACTGTGCATCATGTATACAATGAGTATCTTACTGTATTGCCAGAACTGTGCATCATGTATACAATGAGTATCTTACTGTATTGCCAGAACTGTGCATCATGTATACAGTGAGTATCTTACTGTATTGCCAGAACTGTGCATCATGTATACAATGAGTATCTTACTGAATTGCCAGAACTGTGCATCGTGTATACAGTGAGTATCTTACTGTATTGCCAGAACTGTGCATCATGTATACAATGAGTATCTTACTGTATTGCCAGAACTGAGCATCGTGTATACAGTGAGAATCTTACTGTATTGCCAGAACTGTGCATCATGTATACAGTGAGTATCTTACTGTATTGCCTGAACTGGTCATCGTGTATACAGTGAGTATCTTACTGTATTGCCAGAACTGTGCATCATGTATACAGTGAGTATCTTACTGTATTGCCAGAATCTGTGCATCATGTATACAATGAGTATCTTACTGTATTGCCAGAACTGAGCATCATGTATACAATGAGTATCTTACTGTATTGCCAGAATCTGTGCATCATGTATACAATGAGTATCTTACTGTATTGCCAGAACTGTGCATCATGTATACAATGAGTATCTTACTGTATTGCCAGAACTGTGCATCATGTATACAATGAGTATCTTACTGTATTGCCAGAACTGTGCATCATGTCTACAGTGAGTATCTTACTGTATTGCCAGAACTGTGCTTCATGTATACAGTGAGTATCTTACTGTATTGCCAGAACTGTGCATCATGTATACAATGAGTATCTTACTGTATTGCCAGAACTGTGCATCATGTATACAGTGAGTATCTTACCATATTGCCAGAACTGTGCATCATGTATACAGTGAGTATCTTACCATATTGCCCGAACTGTGCATCATGTATACAGTGAGTATCTTACTGTATTGCCTGAATTGTGCATCACGTATACAGTGAGTATCTTACTGTATTGCCAGAACTGTGCATCATGTATACAGTGAGTATCTTACTGTATTGCCAAAACTGTGCACTGTGCATACAATGAGTATCTTACTGCATTGCCAGAACTGTGCATCATGTATACAGTGAGTATCTTACTGTATTGCCAGAACTGTGCATCATGTATACAGTGAGTATCTTATTGTATTGCCAGAACTGTGCATCATGTATACAGTGAGTATCTTACTGTATTGCCAGAACTGTGCATCATGTATACAATGAATATCTTACTGTATTGCCAGAACTGTGCATCATGTCTACAGTGAGTATCTTACTGTATTGCCAGAACTGTGCAACATGTATACATTGAGTATCTTACTGTATTGCCTGAACTGTGCATCATGTATACAGTGAGTATCTTACTGTATTGCCAGAACTGTGCATACAGTGAGTATCTTACTGCATTGCCAGAACTATGCATCATGTATACAGTGAGTATCTTACTGTATTGCCAAAACTGTGCATCATGTATACAATGAGTATCTTACTGTATTGCCAGAACTGTGCATCATGTATACAGTGAGTATCTTACTGTTTTGCCAGAACTGTGCATCATGTATACAATGAGTATCTTACTGTATTGCCAGAACTGTGCATCATGTTTACAATGAGTATCTTACTGTATTGCCAGAACTGTGCAACATGTATACAATGAGTATCTTACTGTATTGCCAGAACTGTGCATCATGTATACAGTGAGTATCTCACTGTATTGCCAGAACTGTGCATCATGCATACAGTGAGTATCTTACTGTATTGCCAGAACTGTGCATCATGTATACAGTGAGTATCTTACTGTATTGCCAGAACTGTGCATCGTGCATACAGTGAGTATCATACTGTATTGCCAGAACTGTGCATCATGTATACAGTGAGTATCTTAATGTATTGCCAGAACTGTGCATCATGTATACAGTGAGTATCTTACCATATTGCCAGAACTGTGCATCATGTATACAGTGAGTATCTTACTGTATTGCAAGAACTGTGCGTCATGTATACAGTGAGTATCTTACTGTATTGCCAGAACTGTGCATCCCGTATACAGTGAGTATCTTACTGTATTGCCAGAACTGTGCATCATGTATACAGTGAGTATCTTACTGTATTGCCAGAACTGTGCATCATGTATACAGTGAGTATCTTAATGTATTGCCAGAACTGTGCATCATGTATACAGTGAGTATCTTACTGTATTGCCAGAAATGTGCAACATGTATACAATGAGTATCTTACTGTATTGCCAGAACTGTGCATCATGTTTACAGTGAGTATCTTACTGTATTGCCAGAACTGTGCATCATGTATACAATGAGTATCTTACTGTATTGCCAGAACTGTGCATCATGTATACAGTGAGTATCTTACTGTATTGCCAGAACTGTGCATCACGTATACAGTGAGTATCTTACTGTATTGCCAGAACTGTGCATCATGTATACAGTGAGTATCTTACTGTATTGCCAGAACTGTGCATCATGTGTACAGTGAGTATCTTACTGTATTGCCAGAACTGTGCATCATGTATACAGTGAGTATCTTACTGTATTGCCAGAACTGTGCATCATGTATACAGTGAGTATCTTATTGTATTGCCAGAATCTGTGCATCGTGCATACAGTGAGTATCTTACTGCATTGCAAGAACTATGCATCATGTATACAGTGAGTATCTTACTGTATTGCCAGAACTGTGCATCATGTATACAGTGAGTATCTCACTGTATTGCCAGAACTGTGCATCATGTATACAGTGAGTATCTTACTGTATTGCCAGAACTGTGCATCATGTATACAGTGAGTATCTCACTGTATTGCCAGAACTGTGCATCATGTATACAATGAGTATCTTACTGTATTGCCAGAACTGTGCATCATGTATACAGTGAGTATCTCACTGTATTGCCAGAACTGTGCATCATGTATACAGTGAGTATCTTACTGTATTGCCAGAACTGTGCATCATGTATACAGTGAGTATCTTAATGTATTGCCAGAACTGAGCATCATGTATACAGTGAGTAATTTAGTGTATTGCCAGAACTGTGCATCATGTATACAGTGAGTATCTTACCATATTGCCAGAACTGTGCATCACGTATACAGTGAGTAACTTAGTGTATTGCCAGAACTGTGCATCACGTATACAGTGAGTAACTTAGTGTATTGCCAGAACTGTGCATCATGTATACAGTGAGTATCTTACTGTATTGCCAGAACTGTGCATCATGTATACAATGAGTATCTTACTGTATTGCCAGAACTGTGCATCATGTTTACAATGAGTATCTTACTGTATTGCCAGAACTGTGCAACATGTATACAATGAGTATCTTACTGTATTGCCAGAACTGTGCATCATGTATACAGTGAGTATCTCACTGTATTGCCAGAACTGTGCATCATGCATACAGTGAGTATCTTACTGTATTGCCAGAACTGTGCATCATGTATACAGTGAGTATCTTACTGTATTGCCAGAACTGTGCATCGTGCATACAGTGAGTATCATACTGTATTGCCAGAACTGTGCATCATGTATACAGTGAGTATCTTAATGTATTGCCAGAACTGTGCATCATGTATACAGTGAGTATCTTACCATATTGCCAGAACTGTGCATCATGTATACAGTGAGTATCTTACTGTATTGCAAGAACTGTGCGTCATGTATACAGTGAGTATCTTACTGTATTGCCAGAACTGTGCATCCCGTATACAGTGAGTATCTTACTGTATTGCCAGAACTGTGCATCATGTATACAGTGAGTATCTTACTGTATTGCCAGAACTGTGCATCATGTATACAGTGAGTATCTTAATGTATTGCCAGAACTGTGCATCATGTATACAGTGAGTATCTTACTGTATTGCCAGAAATGTGCAACATGTATACAATGAGTATCTTACTGTATTGCCAGAACTGTGCATCATGTTTACAGTGAGTATCTTACTGTATTGCCAGAACTGTGCATCATGTATACAATGAGTATCTTACTGTATTGCCAGAACTGTGCATCATGTATACAGTGAGTATCTTACTGTATTGCCAGAACTGTGCATCACGTATACAGTGAGTATCTTACTGTATTGCCAGAACTGTGCATCATGTATACAGTGAGTATCTTACTGTATTGCCAGAACTGTGCATCATGTATACAGTGAGTATCTTACTGTATTGCCAGAACTGTGCATCATGTATACAGTGAGTATCTTATTGTATTGCCAGAATCTGTGCATCGTGCATACAGTGAGTATCTTACTGCATTGCAAGAACTATGCATCATGTATACAGTGAGTATCTTACTGTATTGCCAGAACTGTGCATCATGTATACAGTGAGTATCTTACTGTATTGCCAGAACTGTGCATCATGTATACAGTGAGTATCTCACTGTATTGCCAGAACTGTGCATCATGTATACAGTGAGTATCTTACTGTATTGCCAGAACTGTGCATCATGTATACAGTGAGTATCTCACTGTATTGCCAGAACTGTGCATCATGTATACAATGAGTATCTTACTGTATTGCCAGAACTGTGCATCATGTATACAGTGAGTATCTCACTGTATTGCCAGAACTGTGCATCATGTATACAGTGAGTATCTTACTGTATTGCCAGAACTGTGCATCATGTATACAGTGAGTATCTTAATGTATTGCCAGAACTGAGCATCATGTATACAGTGAGTAATTTAGTGTATTGCCAGAACTGTGCATCATGTATACAGTGAGTATCTTACCATATTGCCAGAACTGTGCATCACGTATACAGTGAGTAACTTAGTGTATTGCCAGAACTGTGCATCACGTATACAGTGAGTAACTTAGTGTATTGCCAGAACTGTGCATCATGTATACAGTGAGTATCTTACTGTATTGCCAGAACTGTGCATCATGTACACAGTGAGTATCTTACTATATTGCCAGAACTGTGCATCGTGCATACAGAAAGTATCTTACTATATTGCCAGAACTGTGCATCATGTATACAGTGAGTATCTTACTGTATTGCCAGAACTGTGAATCATGTATACAGTGAGTATCTTACTGTATTGCCAGAACTGTGCATCATGTATACAATGAGTATCTTAGTGTATTGCCAGAACTGTGCATCATGTATACAGTGAGTATCTTACCATATTGCCAGAACTGTGCATCACGTATACAGTGAGTAACTTAGTGTATTGCCAGAACTGTGCATCACGTATACAGTGAGTAACTTAGTGTATTGCCAGAACTGTGCATCATGTATACAGTGAGTATCTTACCGTATTGCCAGAACTGTGCATCACGTATACAATGAGTATCTTACCATATTGCCAGAACTGTGCATCATGTATACAGTGAGTAACTTAGTGTATTGCCAGAACTGTGCATCATGTATACAGTGAGTATCTTAATGTATTGCCAGAACTGTGCATCATATATACAGTGAGTATCTTACTATATTGCCAGAACTGTGCATCTTGCATACAGAAAGTATCTTACTATATTGCCAGAACTGTGCATCATGTATACAGTGAGTATCTTACTGTATTGCCAGAACTGTGCATCATGTATACAATGAGTATCTTACTGTATTGCCAGAACTGTGCATCATGTATACAATGAGTAGCTTACTGTATTGCCAGAACTGTGCATCATGTATACAGTGAGTATCTTATTTTATTGCAAGAACTGTGCATCATGTATACAATGAGTAGCTTACTGTATTGCCAGAACTGAGCATCATGTATACAGTGAGTATCTTACTGTATTGCCAGAACTGTGCATCATGTATACAGTGAGCATCTTACTGTATTGCCAGAACTGTGCATCGTGTATACAGTGAGTTTCTTACTGTATTGCCAGAACTGTGCATCGCGTATACAGTGAGTATCTTACTGTATTGCCAGAACTGTGCATCATGTATACAGTGAGTATCTTACTGTATTGCAAGAACTGTGCATCATGTATACAATGAGTATCTTACTGTATTGCCAGAACTGTGCATCATGTATACAATGAGTATCTTACTGTATTGCAAGAACTGTGCATCATGTATACAGTGAGTATCTTACTGTATTGCAAGAACTGTGCATCATGTATACAATGAGTATCTTACTGTATTGCCAGAACTGTGCATCACGTATACAATGAGTATCTTACTGCATTGCCAGAACTGTGCATCGTATATTCAGTGATATCTTACTGCATTGCCAGAACTATGCATCGTGTATACAGTGAATATCTTAACTGACATCTTCTGGCTTGAAACTGAATTCACGCAAAGCCCCTGACTTAGAGGATGACGCACTGTCGATGTAGGAACGATATTTTGCTACTGCGCATGCATAGAAGTTGCGTCCGTGCATAGTTGCAGTTGCAATTTTCATAAGCCCACACTCAGAACTGTAGTGGGCATTCCTGGACAGTGATAAGGTGGTAGCTTACCGCACTCAGGGCCTGATTCAGAGCCGCTCGTAAGCAGCCGCTCCGAGCGATGTTCGCACATCTGCGCATGCATGTGGGTCGCAATGCACATGCGCCAACCAGTCATTGTGGTCAGAAATCGAGCGCTCGCAAAATAGCGAGTGCCTGCTAATTTGAGTGACAGGATGAAGCGTTTGTGGGTGGTAACAGGGGAAGGTGCTTGAAAACGGGGAGTGGTGATCCGAACGCAGGCGTGCCAAACGGTCAAAATGGGCGTTTTAAGGGTGTGCATAATTAACAAAGCAGCGTCATTGACCACGTCACTTGGTTGTTTCTTAGCCTGAACTGTTCGCATGATTGCTGTAGGATAAACCTACCACAAGCACTGCGAGCAGTTCAGATGCCTTTTCGATGTACTCGATTAATCAAATAAATAGCGGAGATGACGTAGGATGCGAGCGGCCAGGGGGCGTCTTTACAAAATAGTGAGCGCATGTTTTGTTCGCTCGCTCAGACATAGAGGCATCAACAGACTGCAAAGAGCGAGCGCTCAATTTAAATAGCCGGCCCCTTTTTCTGAACGAGCGAGCGCAAATAGCGTCCAGCTCTGAATCAGTCCCTCAGGGTGATTGTCCATCTTATGGGTGTGTAACGTCATGATGTCACGCAGAAGGGACGGGACTGCCAGTGCTGGTAAGAACAGCACTGCCTGGGGCAAGGGACACTATGAGTGGGACTGCAGCAGTGATTCATTCTGCAGGGTGCCATCCCAGGTGCCATGGGAAAGCAACGGGACAAACCACAGGGCTCTAAGCTCTGTGCATTGGCACCACTCGCACCCTGCTAGTTGCGGGCAGCACTGGTATCAGTGAAAGCGGCTTTGCATATCATGTATTAATGAATCGTCCCTGTGCATTTAACAGTTCACCACATTTAACTACAAGGTAATTTCAGATCATCCTTAGTAGTGGGTGGTAGCGCCATTCATTTTTAATGCACAATAATTACTATTTTCAAACTAAAAGTAACATCAGTGATAAACACCATTAGCTGACTTGGCCACGTTGGATTCAGATGCTCATTAAAATTGTTCTCGGAAAATCATAAAATAGAATAAATGCCACCAAAATTGATTTTTCTGTTATCTGTTCGGGGTAATTGGAGAGGTCAGTAATAGCTCATTACATGCAGGAATATCTGCTGTGAGACAATACTAATGCTGAACACTTTTCAGGAAACATTTACAATAGAAGAAATAATAATATAAACAATAATATAAATAAATCAATTAAAAATGAAACTTACGCAGGGTACACACTGTGTGATATATCGTTTGGTGCATCGAAAACCCGACGCCCGTCATTAGACCTGCGCTGGGAGCCCGACGCCCGGCATACCACACAAAGGTAAGCCGGGCACGGACAGCCGCAGGGGGGGGAAGATTAGGTTTTAGGGTTCCCGGGAGGACTCAGGGTTAGACACCCCATGCAGGGCAGTTTCAGGCCAATTTGGCTCCCAGTGCGAGCATTCAAAATGCGCCCCCCCCCCATTTTAATATTTTCACTAAAACCTCTGTTGTGTGATTTTGTGTGATGCTGCAGACAGGCTGTACCCCCCCAACTGATATTGCGCACCCACATGCTGCAGAGTCAGACAGCCTGCACTCCCCCCAACTGATATTGCGCACCCACATGCTGCAGAGTCAAACAGCCTGCACCCCCCCAACTGATATTGCGCACCCACATGCTGCAGACAGCCTGCACCCCCCCAACTGATATTGCACACCCACATCCACATGCTGCAGACAGCCTGCACCCCTCCCCAACTGGTATTGCGCGCGCACACGCTGCAGACAGCCTGCACCCCCCCCAACTGATATTGCGCAGTGCGCACACACAAGCAGCCTACACCCCCTCCCCCTTCGCGGAGGGTTACCTTACCTGGTGAAGCTGCTTGTCCCAGGCCAGCCAGTCCGGACTCCGGAGTGCGGCACTGCGGCAGATGGGAGCGGTAGGGCAGCCGGGGCCCCTGCTACCACCATGTGACTCAGTCACTGTGTAGGGCGCTGAGACCTGAATGAGGCGGCGGCCGCGCCCGCCACGGGACTCAATCTGAAGCGGCAGGCGGCAGCAGACGGAGCGGAGGCAGAGGCCAGACAGGGCAGGGAAGCGGGCCCTCCTTCAGGACTCAGAGTCCGGCTGCGACCCGGGGGGAGTGGTGGAGCGGAGGACGAAGGTCTCTCCCTCTTAGCCGGCGCCCAGAGTGTCAGTGCGGCTGCTGTGATGAACGCCGAGCGGGAAGAGCGTGAAGAGCGGCTTCCTGTCATGTGACAGTGCCACCCATGACGAGTGCAGGGAGGCGGTGATTGGACGTTGGCCGCGTATTTTGAGATCAGTGACAGGGTGGAGGCGCCCCGTGCGATTGCACGGGTCGCCCACCCCTAGAAACGGCCCTGACCCCATGGGAGGATTAGGTTTAGGCTAGGGGATGGGGGAGTTATAGTTAGGCACCCCCGTGGGGAGGTTAGGGTTAGGCACCCCCCCAGGAGACTTAGGTTTAGGCTGCGGGGATGGGGGGTTAGGCATTTGGGGGGGTGGTTAGGGTTAGGGGGTAAAATAGGGTTAGTTATACTTACCGTACCTTGTTAGTGATCAGGATCTTCACCCCTGCTGCAGGCGGTAATACATACTACACCCATTTAAATGCCCACCCAGTTGTGATGTCTGTCCAGTCATATTGAATGGCTAATTGGCAAGTGTGCATGCTTACCAAATTGATCGCTCGGCTGGCAGAGCAGGTGGCCACTGGCTTGGGCAGGTGTGTTGTCCACATTATAAGTGATCACTAATCTTTTCCTGACCATCAGAAGCAGCTGCAGAACTACAATGGATACAGCCACGCCGGCAAACTGCTAACTGGAGGCCAGGTAAAACCGGCGTGTCCTTCTGGCACCTCAATCTCTAGGCTTCTGAGTAAAGCTCAATTTGCCCACCACCACAGAAGAGCAGAACGGGGCTCTTGGCAGGGTGGACTAGCATTGGGAAACGTTAATCAATGTCCTGGGAGGGAGGGTGGGGCATAAATGTTACTCACCCACTTGCCACTTCTTTCTGAGGCCAGCATGACCATCACCAACCCCATGTCATCTAAGCCACTCATCATCCGGCTCACCCCCACTCGTCGTCCAGCCCGCCTCCACTGATTGTCTGGCCTGCCCCTGGTCCATAGAAAATACACAGGACTGCACAGTGCATCAGAGTGCTCCGGACAGGGGCCCTGAGAGATGAGGGTCCAGGGCACAATGCCCCCGTACACCCTCCCCCTTAATCTGGCTCTGGCATGCTCTGATCTCTGGGCAAAGTGCCCACACCTTTTGCCCGGTAATCGATCTAATGCGCATTCACAGGTGACATTTTCCCGTTGAGTTCTGCGGCACTGACAGACAGGTAAGTATTGTCTATAAGTGCAAGGTGTGCAGTGAGGGCCAAGGGGCCTATGTGAATCGCACACCCTTCACCCACTATAGATACAGAATATCCATGTGTCTAACCCATTAACCACTTGCCTGGCACAGTCGTATCAGATACGACCATACCAGACTGGGCTTTACCTGCCATGGTCGTATCTGATACGACCAGTCAGAAATGCCCACTGTGTGGCTGCGGGAAGCTGATCTTCCCGCAGCCACCTATGTGAGAGGGACCTGCTGGTCCCTCTGCATCATTGGACTCTCCTCCTGTGTGTCCCAATCACTGTGGCCAGCAGTGATCGGGCAGCGGACATGACCCCCCTACCGGCAGGGCTGCCCTGCTGTGTCCACGGCCTTGGTTGCCTATGTTGGCAAAACCCAGAGGCAGTTCAGGGAATGCATGGCACTTCATCGGAGTGCCATCAGATCAGCTATAGCATCAGGGCATAGTGATCAGCCCGTAGATAGGCATTGGGTCCAGGCCAAGCACGGGGTGGCTACTATCCGGGCCATTATCATCGACCATGTACCACCTAATAAAAGAGGAGGAAATAGGGATAGGGTCTTACTACAAAAAGAAAGTAGATGGATTTATACTCTTGATACTTTGAATCCAAGAGGCTTAATGAGACATTAGGACTGCAGTGCTTTTTGTGATGTTTGTGATTTTTCTTTTCTTCTTTCTTCATTTATTTTCTGTGATATCTATTTTCTGTGATATCTATTTTCTGTGATATCTATTTTAAGTGATATCTATTGCTGTTTGTGGATGTAGTTTTTTGTGAAACTAACTTTATCATAAGGATCTTTGCTGACTTAATTAGCGTTATATCTATTTTTCAGTGTCAGTTCCATGATGCTTACACCATCAGTATAGTATTAAGAGAGTTATTATTCTATCCCAATTAATACCTTGTGATCATGGTTTTTAACGAGCACTATTTGTTCAAGTTTTCATGTTTTCATTTCTGTATTTGTATTTACACAGACGCAGCAGTTGCTTAGCAACCACGTCATGTGACTTCTGGTAACTCAGACTGTATGTCCCCGTTGGATGACGTCATCGCGCCAAGGGTTCTGGAGCTCAGCGGGCAGTGTGGTGCGGCATCCGGCGGGGATAGACAGGTGAGTGTGATTTATGTTCACTGTAAGTGTATTTATAGATTTGTGTAGTGGCATTGTCGCCATATATGTATCTCTGAAGACATGGTCTAGGGTCAGTGGTACAGTGAGTAGGAGCAGAATTTAGAGTCCACACGTAGCGTTCCAGTTAAATAAACATAAGTGCTGCTTTACTTCCAGCATGTGAAATCAGGAAACAGAAAAATAATAAACAAACCTAGCCCTTGTTTAGGGCACTAGCTCACTTCTTGAACCCTCTCTACAGAAGCAGCTACTCTGCGTGAAAGTCTCTCACAGTCTCTAAGATTGGTGGTCCTTCCTGCCACATGCAGGACTGGACACTGGCCTCCTGGCCTGGTATAGCTTCCTTAGCTTGTTGGCTGCCACCTCTCACAGTCTGGCCTGATTCCTTGCAGGTACCATAGCTCAGTCCCAGAGTTTGATTGCCTTCCCTGTATCTCACAGGTCTAGGATCAGGCCTCCTGGCCCTCACTGGCTCGCTAGCACAGTGAGCTCTGTCTGACTGGTCTGCCTCAGTCCTCCCATGACTGAGTCCCCTCAGCAGCCATTAGGCATCTTCCCACAATGCCTTTCTAGTCTGTGTGGGTGGATCTCCCCTGCCCCACACAGAATCTGCTGCTCACCAGGGCCACCTATGGTGATACTGCCACATAATCCCCTCCCCAGCTTGAAACCCCTGGGTTCAGCTACATGGGACGAGGCATTCTCATGACGATGTCCCTCTTCACTCTCCTCATGAGGGAAATCCACCGCATTCACGGTCATCCAAACTCTTGCGATCTCTGGGGGTCTCATCCCCCAGATTCCAGAATTTATTTTCCTCCTAACTTTTTTCCTCACTTTGTGGTACTTCTTGCTTTCTATATGAAGCACTTGAGATTCATTATTGAGCATGTCAAGCTTTAAGGATTTCAGGCACATTTTCCCATAGTGTCCTACTTCCTCATAGACAAATCCAGCAGAATTGCAAGTTCCATCCTGCTTGCCTGAAGGCATTGTTTCACACACCTGAGTATTATTCTTCACAAGACTCTCAGAATTAACCTTCTTTAAGGTTCTGGTTTGTACTGCAAAACTATGTGATTACGTCACATTCACATCACTCTGAATCCACGGCAACAAGAGAGTCTCATTCTTTGAAGCCATCACTATCTCCGTAGACTTCTGTACATCCTGTACCTTTGCTTGACAGGTCACGCGATCACCATCTCTACATGTCAGTTCTTTAGCATCAACTTCAGACACGATTTTGCCTTCTGGACCTATGGGCCTGATTCAGAGCCGGACGCTATTTGCGCTCGCTCGTTCAGAAAAAGGGGCTGGCTATTTAAATGAACTGTTCGCTATTTGCGGTCTGTTCATGCCTCTATGTCTGAACGAGCGAACAAAACAAGCGAACGTAATTTTGAAAAAAACGCCCCCTGGCCGCTCGCATCATACGTCATGTCCGCTATTTATTAGATTAATCGAGTACATCGAAAGGCATCTGAACTGCTCGCTATTCTTGTGGTTGGTTTTTCCTACCACAATCATGTGAGCAGTTCTGACTATAAAACAACCAAGTGACGTGGTCAATGACGCTGCTTTGTTAATTATGCACACCCATAAAACGCCCGTTTTGACATTTAAGCACGCCTGCGTTCGGATCTCCACTCCCCATTTTCAAGCACCTTCCCCTGTTACCACCCACAAACGCCTCATTCTGTCACTCAAAATAGCAGGCATTCGCTATTTAGCGAGCACACGATTTTTTGGACGCACTGACTGGTTCGCACATGCGTATTAAAATCCGTACGCATGCGCAGTTGTGCGAACATCGGTAGGAACGAACGAGCGGGCGCTTAGGAGCGGCTCTGAATCAGGCCCTATGTCCCTTTGGGAGGACTTCACACCCTCAGCTATCACTGTAAGCTGGAAGTCACTGCAAGGACTCTCATCCACTTTTCCAAGACAGACTTTTAGGGAATTTCCCAACTTTGATACAACTATTTCAGACGCTGCCACTTTTAATACACATTGCAACTCCAGTTCTTTGGTATTCTTCACCGTTTGGATCTTTGCAACTGGTCCTGTGTACTTAGCAGACACTTTTCAAGGTTCTTCTTCTGTTCTTCTTCTGTTCTTGCAACTTCCAAGCCCTGCCATGGGCAAGGTTAAGCTCTCTTTCCAAAGATTCACTTTGCTTTGCGGCTTTATGCAGACTTTCCTCCAGGAATACATTTTTTTTCCGTCAGGCATTCTGAAACTGCTCTAACTGCAGCTAAATCGGATTGGAGAGTTTGTACTTGCTCTTTACAGTTGACTTCAAGATGGACCATCTCCATCTCTTTTCCTTCACTGTTTCCCACTGAGCGCGAGTCTGCAGCATCTGGAGATACTTCTCTTTTACTTCACAGAACTCTTCAGCCAGAGAACTTTTCTCCAATTCACAATCTTTAAGTTTTATTTGTGTGTTGACATTTAAAGAGTCTTTTCCTTTTAACACCAGAGCTAGATCTGCCACTTTCACTTGCGTGCACTCTGCATCACCCTGATGTCTCTGGACACCTTCTTTCAATTCTTCCAGTTCCTGCTGGAGTACCACCCACTTTTGCTGCAATTCCACAACATCCTGCTCAAATATCTCATTCTTTGCTAGGAGCACATCATTCTCATGCTTTGTAACACATTGGAACATTTTAGCTTCCTCAAGGCGTTCAGACATAGCTGCCAATTTGAGGTCTGTCTCTTTAAGAACTTCACATTTTTTTATTTCTTGCTGCTCAAATGCCATTTTCAAAGTGGATAATTCACTCTGTAATTTTTTTTTCAGCTTGGTCAAGAACATTTCTCTCATCATCTAATTGCTCCATTAAGTCATCAACCTTCCCAGCAAAATACGCATTACCTTCATTCAAAGCGTTACGCATATTGTTAAATTCTTCCAGGGTGATATACCGTAGTCCTTTCTGGACGGACCTTGCACCATACCCTGACCACTTTCTTTTTGGGCCTTGAGCTTTGCCCACTGCTGCTTGAGAATGGGACCTGGGGGTGTTGATGTGAGAGAGTAGGGAGGGCTCCATCCACAGGGCTGTTTCAGGTGTTAGGCCTTTCAGCCTGTGAGCAGGCTAATTAGGGATTACACCTGGAAGTGGCTCAATATAGCTGTGTAAAGGCCCCCATACATCAGAGATTGATTGCAGCAATCGTGCAATTTGCAATCCATTGTGTATAAAAATCTTTCCCTTTTTCAATCGATTGCAGATTGGAGAATTGCCACAATCGATTGAAAAAGGGAAAGATTTTTATACACAATCGATTGCAAATTGCACGATTGCTGTAATCAATCTCTGATGTATGGGGGCCTTTAGAGTTTTGATGCAGTGTCTCATACCTGGGAGAGCAGGCCTGCAGGTTAGCTTGCCCTGAGACACTGTTTGCTACAATCCAGAAGGTACTGTGGACGTGAGCTTATTCAGTGTTCGGTTAGTGAGGGAATTTACTGTCTAGATAGAGCCCAGATGGGTTTATTTTATGTTTTGTTTATTTGATTATTGGTGTGGCACAATAAAAACTGGCGCCAACCAGCTTGCACGAAAACCCACGACTGGAGTGCTATTTCCTGGCTGCTGTGTGTAAGGAGGTGTCCATCTACCCCAGGAGAGGGACCCCCTACCCCGATCATATCACAATATATATGCATACACATATGCGTGTATAGAAATATATATATATATCTTCTCTCTTCACTATAGTTTTTGTCTTCACTAAACAATCAATACAGGACTGTATTGATTATTTAGTGAAGAGATTAACTAGAGTAAAGATAGATTAAAAATATACCCTGGTTTTGTTATTATTCCTTCCTTTTCTGAGGGAAAGCCAGGTGACATGGTGATTTGGGATTTGTACCTACTTTTGTTATTTTTCATTTAACATAATATATATAGCCAGCACTGCAATGCAGCCCACTGACTGAGCCCAAGCTTAAGCCTTAAACACCAAATGTATCATATGTAAGCTTCTCCACAGCCTACAGCCTCTCCCCTGCCCTTATTACAGCCTCACCCCTGCCCTTTATACAGCCTCTCCACAGCCTACAGCCTCTCCCCAGCCCTTATTACAGCTTCTCCCCTTCCTTTTACAACCTCTCCCCTGCCTTTTACAGCCTCTCTTCTGCCCTTTATACAACCTCTCCACAGCCCTTATTACAGCCTCTCCCCAGCCCTTATTATAGCCTCTCCCCAGCCCTTATTACAGCCTCTCACTGCCTTTTACAGCCTCTCCCCTGCCCTTTAAACAGCCTCTCCCCAGCCCTTATTACAGCCTCTCCCCTGCCTTTTACAGCCTCTCCTCTGCCTTTTACAGCCTCTCATCTGCCCTTTAAACAGCCTCTCCCCAGCCCTTATTACAGCCTCTCCCCTGCCTTTTACAGCCTCTCCCCTGCCTTTTACAACCTCTCCCCTGCCTTTTACAGCCTCTCCTCTGCCCTTTATACAGCCTCTTCCCAGCCCTTATTACAGCCTCTCCCCAGCCCTTATTACAGCCTCTCCCCAGCCCTTATTACAGCCTCTCCCCTGCCTTTTACAACCTCTCCCCTGCCCTTTAAACAGCCTCTCCCCAGCCCTTATTACAGCCTCTCCCCTGCCCTTTATACAGCCTCTCCCCAGCCCTTATTAAAGCCTCTCCCCAGCCCTTATTATAGCCTCTCCCCAGCCCTTATTACAGCCTCTCCGCTGCCTTTTACAACCTCTCCCCTGCCCTTTAAACAGCCTCTCCCCAGCCCTTATTACAGCCTCTCCCCTGCCCTTTATACAGCCTCTCCCCAGCCCTTATTAAAGCCTCTCCCAAGGCCTTATTATAGCTTCTCCTCAGCCCTTATTACAGCCTCTCCCTAGCCCTTATTACAGCCTCTCCCCTGCCCTTATTACAGCCTCTCCCCTGCCCTTATTACAGGCTCTCCTCTGCCCTTTTTACAGCCTCTCCCGGGTCTCTCCAGTCCTTATTACAGCCTCTCCCCAGCACTTATTACAGCCTCTCCATGGGCCCTGCCCTTTTTACAGCCTCTCCCCTGCCCTGTATCACAACCACTGCCCAGATCTGTATCACAGCGGCTGTGATACTGGGGTGGGCAGGGCAGCGGCTGTGATCCTGGGGTGGGCAGCGGCTGTGATACAGGGCTGGGCAGTGGCTGTGATACAGGCTCTCACAGCTGTGCCCAGCCCTGTATCACCACTGGTGATTAACTGGCTCGCGGCTCCCATGCCCTTGCAGGCCGCCCGCGGTCCTTAGGCAGCAGGCATGGCTCACCTTGACTCGACAGCAGTACTCTTCACAGTCACACACTGTGAGTGTGACTGACACACAGCCCCTGGCTATAAGTCCGCCGGCCGGCTCGAGGCTCCCACATGCCTGGCAGTGACAGCAGTCAGTGCGGCTTCCTCTCTCTCACCTCACTTCTTTGGCGCCCTCATTTGGTGCCGCCCCCAAGCCACCGCGGGGGCTGCAGGGACAGTAGTTATGCCACTGGATCCAGAGGATTCCAAGGTTATAAACCCGCAAGTCATCTCATTACCAGGACAGCAGAACAACTCATATCAGAGGAGCTGTCCTTGCAGGTAAGTATTCCTGCATACTGGTGATCACAGACGCTCTGAGCCTGTCTGATACTGTGTGTGTGCAACCTTAGTGGGTACAGGCTCATAGATTGCTGTTTGCTCACTACTCCTCTATGCACAACCCACCTGTGCTTACTCTACAAGCTTAGGGCCTGATTCAGACCCTCTTGATATTGACAGTGAAAGTGACAGTGTGACAGTAACAGTGAGAGTGACAGAGTGAGAGTGAGAGTGATAGTGTGACAGAAACAGTGAAAGTGAAAGTGAGAGAGTGACAGTAACAGTGATAGTGACAGTGAAAATTACAGTGAGAGTGACAGTAACAGTGAAAGTGACAGAATGAGAGTGAGAGTGTGACAGAAACAGTAATAGTGAAAGTGACAGTGAGAGAGTGATAGTAACAGTGAAAGTGACAGTGAAAGTGATAGTGTGACAGTGAAAGTGAGAGAGTGAAAGTAACAGTGATAGTGACAGTGAAAATTACCGTGAGCGTGACAGTAACAGTGAAAGTGACAGTGAGACAGTAACAGTGAAAGTGAAAGTGTGACAGTAACAGTGAGAGTGATAGTGTGACAGTAACAGTGAAAGTGACAGTGAGAGTGATAGTGTGACAGTATCAGTGAAAGTGAGAGTGATAGTGTGACAGTGACAGTGAAAGTGACAGTGAAAGTGATAGTCTGACAGTGTAAGTGACAGTGAGAGTGAGAGTGACAGTATCAAAGTAACAGTGAAAGTGACAGTGAGAGTGACAGTGTGACAGTAACAGTGAAAGTGACAGTGAGAGTGAGAGTGTGACAGTGAAAGTGAGAGAGTGACAGTAACAGTGATAGTGACAGTGAAAATTACAGTGAGAGTGACAGTAACAGTGAAAGTGACAGTGAGAGTGATAGTGAGACAGAAACAGTGAAAGTGAAAGTGTGACAGTAACAGTGAGAGTGATAGTGTGACAGTAACAGTGAAAGTGACAGTGAAAGTGACAGTGAGAGTGATAGTGTGAAAGTAACAGTGAAAGTGACAGTGAGAGTGATATGTAACAGTAACAGTGAAAGTGAAAGTGTGACAGTGACAGTGAGAGTGAGAGAGACAGTGTGACAGTAACAGTGAAAGTGACTGTGAGAGTGATAGTGTGACAGTAACAGTGAAAGTGACAGTGAGAGTGACAGTGTGAAAGTGACAGTGAAAGTAAAAGTGAGAGTGACAGTGTGACAGTAACAGTGAAAGTGACAGTGAGAGTGATAGTATGACAGTTACAGTGAGAGTGATAGTGTGACAGAGAAATTGAGAGTTACAGTATGACAGTAACAGTGAAAGTGACAGTTAGACTGCCAGTAACAGTGAAAGTGACAGTGAGAGTGATTGTGTGACAGTAACAGTGAGAGTGACAGTGATAGTGACAGTGTGACAGAAACAGTGAAAGTGACAGTGAGAGTGACAGTGTGACAGAAACAGTGAAAGAGACAGTGAGCCCGATAGTGTGACAGTAACAGTGAAAGTGAGAGTGATAGTGTGACAGTAACAGTGAGAGTGACAGTGAGAGTGATAGTTTGACAGTTACAGTGAGAGTGATAGTGTGACAGTAACAATGAAAGTCACAGTGAGAGTGATAGTGTGACAGTGAGAGTGACAGTGACAGTGAAATTGTGACAGTGAAAGTGACAGTGAGAGTGATAGTGTGACAGTAACAGTGATAGTAACAGTGACAGAGTGTGAGTGAGAGTGTGACAGTGAGAGTGACAGTGAGAGTGAAAGTCACAGTGAGAGTGATAGTGTAACAGTAACAGTGACAGTGGTAGTGACAGTGTGACAGTAACAGTGAGAGTGACAGAGTGAGAGTGTGAAAGTGAGAGTGTGACAGTAACAGTGATAGTGACAGTGAAAATTACAGTGAGAGTGACAGTGAAAATTACAGTGAGAGTGACAGAGTCACAGTAACAGTGAAAGTGACAGAGTGAGAGTGATAGTGTGACAGTAACAGTGAAAGAGACAGTGTGACAGTAACAGTGAGAGAGACAGTGTACAGTAACTGTGAGAGTGACAGAGTGAGAGTGATAGTGTGACAGTAACAGAGAAAGTGACAGTGAGAGTGATAGTGTGACAGTAACAGTGATAGTGACAGTGTGACAGTAACAGTGACAGTGATAGTGACAGTGTGACAGTAACAGTGAGAGTGACAGTGAAAGTGACCGTGATAGTGTGACAGTTACAGTGAGAATGATAGTGATAGTGTGACAGTAACTGTGAGAGTGACAGTGAGAGTGAGAGTGTGACAGAAACAATGAGACTGACATTGAGAGTGATAGTGTGACAGTAAC
The DNA here is from genome assembly GCA_031769625.1 of Taudactylus pleione. NCBI lineage: Eukaryota > Metazoa > Chordata > Amphibia > Anura > Myobatrachidae > Taudactylus > Taudactylus pleione. Next base: position 5,237,645 of record JAUIMM010000008.1, on the reverse strand, counting down.
AGTGAGAATGATAGTGATAGTGTGACAGTAACAGTGAGAATGATAGTGATAGTGTGACAGTAACAGTGAGAGTGACAGTGAGAGTGAGAGTGTGACAGAAACAATGAGTGTGACAGTATGACAGTAACAGTTAAAGTGACAGTGAGAGTGATAGTGTGACAGTAACAGTGACAGTGGTAGTGACAGTGTAACAGTAACAGTGAGAGTGACAGTGAGAGTGACAGTGTGAAAGTGAGAGTGTGACAGTAACAGTGATAGTGAACAGTGAAAATTACAGTGAGAGTGACAGAGTGACAGTAACAGTGAAAGTGACAGTGAGACAGTAACAGTGAAAGTGAAAGTGTGACAGTAACAGTGAGAGTGATAGTGTGACAGTAACAGTGAAAGTGACAGTGAGAGTGATAGTGTGACAGTAACAGTGAAGGTGAGAGTGATAGTGTGACAGTAACAGTGAAAGTGACAGTGAAAGTGATAGTGTGACAGTGAAAGTGAGAGTGAGAGTGAGAGTGACAGTATAAAAGTAACAGTGAAAGTGACAGTGAGAGAGACAGTGTGACAGTAACAGTGAAAGTGACTGTGAGAGTGATAGTGTGACAGTAACAGTGAAAGTGACAGTGAGAGTGACAGTGTGACAGTAACAGTGAAAGTGACAGTGAGAGTGATAGTGTGACAGTGAAAGTGAGAGAGTGACAGTAACAGTGATAGTGACAGTGAAAATTACAGTGAGAGTGACAGTAACAGTGAAAGTGACAGTGAGAGTGATAGTGTGACAGTGAAAGTGAGAGAGTGACAGTAACAGTGATAGTGACAGTGAAAATTACAGTGAGAGTGACAGTAACAATGAAAGTGACAGTGAGAGTGATAGTGTGACAGTAACAGTGAAAGTGACAGTGAAAATGAAAGTGTGACAGTGACAGTGAGAGTGAAAGAGACAGTGTGACAGTAACAGTGAAAGTGACTGTGAGAGTGATGGTGTGACAGTCACAGTGAAAGTGACAGTGAGAGTGACAGTGTGACAGTAACAGTGAAAGTGACAGTGAGAGTGACAGTGTGACAGTAACAGTGAAAGTGACAGTGAGAGTGATAGTATGACAGTTACAGTGAGAGTGATAGTGTGACAGAGACATTGAGAGTTACAGTATGACAGTAACAGTGAAAGTGACAGTGAGACTGCCAGTAACAGTGAAAGTGACAGTGAGAGTGATTGTGTAACAGTGAGAGTGACAGTGATAGTGACAGTATGACAGAAACAGTGAAAGTGACAGTGAGAGTGACAGAGTGACAGAAACAGTGAAAGTGAAAGTGAGCCCGATAGTATGACAGTAACAGTGAAAGTGAGAGTGATAGTGTGACAGTAACAGTTAGAGTGACAGTGAGAGTGATAGTGTGACAGTTACAGTGAGAGGGATAGTGTGACAGTAACAATGAAAGTGACAGTGAGAGTGAAAGTGTGACAGTGAGAGTGACAGTGACAGTGAAAGTGTGACAGTGAAGTGACAGTAACAGTGATAGTAATAGTGACAGAGTGTGAGTGAGAGTGTGACAGTGAGAGTGACAGTGAGAGTGACAGTGAAAGTGACAGTGAGAGTGATAGTGTGACAGTAACAGTGACAGTGGTAGTGACAGTGTGACAGTAACAGTGAGAGTGACAGAGTGAGAGTGTGAAAGTGAGAGTGTGACAGTAACAGTGATAGTGACAGTGAAAATTACAGTGAGAGTGACAGAGTCACAGTAACAGTGAAAGTGACAGAGTGAGAGTGATAGTGTGACAGTAACAGTGAAAGACGCAGTGTGACAGTAACAGTGAGAGAGATAGTGTACAGTAACAGTGAGAGTGACAGAGTGAGAGTGATAGTGTGACAGTAACAGAGAAAGTGACAGTGAGAGTGATAGTGTGACAGTAACAGTGATAGTGACAGTGTGACAGTAACAGTGACAGTGATAGTGATAGTGTGACAGTAACAGTGAAAGTGACAGTGAGAGTGATAGTGTGACAGTGAAACTGAGAGAGTGACAGTAACAGTGATAGTGACAGTGAAAATTACAGTGAGAGTGACAGTAACAGTGAAAGTGACAGTGAGAGTGATAGTGTGACAGTGAAAGTGAGAGAGTGACAGTAACAGTGATAGTGACAGTGAAAATTACATTGAGAGTGACAGTAACAATGAAAGTGACAGTGAGAGTGATTGTGTGACAGTAACAATGAAAGTGACAGTGAGAGTGATTGTGTGACAGTAACAGTGAAAGTGACAGTGAAAGTGACAGTGTGACAGTAACAGTGAAAGTGACAGTGAGAGTGATAGTATGACAGTTACAGTGAGAGTGATAGTGTGACAGTAACAGTGAAAGTGACAGTGAGAGTGACAGTGTGACAGTAACAGTGAAAGTGACAGTGAGAGTGAGAGTGTGACAGTGAAAGTGAGAGAGTGACAGTAACAGTGATAGTGACAGTGAAAATTACAGTGAGAGTGACAGTAACAGTGAAAGTGACAGTGAGAGTGAAAGTGAGACAGAAACAGTGAAAGTGAAAGTGTGACAGTAACAGTGAGAGTGATAGTGTGACAGTAACAGTGAAAGTGACAGTGAGAGTGATAGTGTGAAAGTAACAGTGAAAGTGACAGTGAGAGTGATATGTGACAGTAACAGTGAAAGTGAAAGTGTGACAGTGAGAGTGAGAGTGAGAGAGACAGTGTGACAGTAACAGTGAAAGTGACTGTGAGAGTGATAGTGTGACAGTAACAGTGAAAGTGACAGTGAGAGTGACAGTGTGAAAGTGAAAGTGAAAGTGAGAGTGACAGTGTGACAGTAACAGTGAAAGTGACAGTGAGAGTGATAGTATGACAGTTACAGTGAGAGTGACAGTGTGACAGAGAAATTGAGAGTTACAGTATGACAGTAACAGTGAAAGTGACAGTTAGACTGCCAGTAACAGTGAAAGTGACAGTGAGAGTGATTGTGTGACAGTAACAGTGAGAGTGACAGTGATAGTGACAGTGTGACAGAAACAGTGAAAGTGACAGTGAGAGTGACAGTGTGACAGAAACAGTGAGAGTGACAGTGAGCCCGATAGTGTGACAGTAACAGTGAAGTGAGAGTGATAGTGTGACAGTAACAGTGAGAGTGACAGTGAGAGTGATAGTTTGACAGTTACAGTGAGAGTGATAGTGTGACAGTAACAATGAAAGTGACAGTGAGAGTGATAGTGTGACAGTGAGAGTGACAGTGACAGTGAAATTGTGACAGTGAAAGTGACAGTGTGACAGTAACAGTGATAGTAACAGTGACAGAGTGTGAGTGAGAGTGTGACAGTGAGAGTGACAGTGAGAGTGAAAGTCACAGTGAGAGTGATAGTGTAACAGTAACAGTGACAGTGGTGGTGACAGTGTGACAGTAACAGTGAGAGTGACAGAGTGAGAGTGTGAAAGTGAGAGTGTGACAGTAACAGTGATAGTGACAGTGAAAATTACAGTGAGAGTGACAGTGAAAATTACAGTGAGAGTGACAGAGTCACAGTAACAGTGAAAGTGACAGAGTGAGAGTGATAGTGTGACAGTAACAGTGAAAGAGACAGTGTGACAGTAACAGTGAGAGAGACAGTGTACAGTAACTGTGAGAGTGACAGAGTGAGAGTGATAGTGTGACAGTAACAGAGAAAGTGACAGTGAGAGTGATAGTGTGACAGTAACAGTGATAGTGACAGTGTGACAGTAACAGTGACAGTGATAGTGACAGTGTGACAGTAACAGTGAGAGTGACAGTGAAAGTGACAGTGATAGTGTGACAGTTACAGTGAGAATGATAGTGATAGTGTGACAGTAACTGTGAGAGTGACAGTGAGAGTGAGAGTGTGACAGAAACAATGAGACTGACATTGAGAGTGATAGTGTGACAGTAACAGTGAGAATGATAGTGATAGTGTGAAAGTAACAGTGAGAATGATAGTGATAGTGTGACAGTAACAGTGAGAGAGACAGTGAGAGTGAGAGTGTGACAGAAACAATGAGAGTGACAATATGACAGTAACAGTTAAAGTGACAGTGAGAGTGATAGTGTGACAGTAACAGTGACAGTGGTAGTGACAGTGTAACAGTAACGGTGAGAGTGACAGTGAGAGTGAGAGTGTGAAAGTGAGAGTGTGACAGTAATAGTGATAGTGAACAGTGAAAATTACAGTGAGAGTGACAGAGTGACAGTAACAGAGAAAGTGACAGTGAGACAGTAACAGTGAAAGTGAAAGTGTGACAGTAACAGTGAGAGTGATAGTGTGACAGTAACAGAGAAAAAGACAGTGAGAGTGACAGTGTGACAGTAACAGTGAAAGTGACAGTGAAAGTGACAGTGTGACAGTAACAGTGAAAGTGACAGTGAGAGTGATAGTATGACAGTTACAGTGAGAGTGATAGTGTGACAGTAACAGTGAAAGTGACAGTGAGAGTGACAGTATGACAGTAACAGTGAAAGTGACAGTGAGAGTGAGAGTGTGACAGTGAAAGTGAGAGAGTGACAGTAACAGTGATAGTGACAGTGAAAATTACAGTGAGAGTGACAGTAACAGTGAAAGTGACAGTGAGAGTGAAAGTGAGACTGAAACAGTGAAAGTGAAAGTGTGACAGTAACAGTGAGAGTGATAGTGTGACAGTAACAGTGAAAGTGACAGTGAGAGTGATAGTGTGAAAGTAACAGTGAAAGTGACAGTGAGAGTGATATGTGACAGTAACAGTGAAAGTGAAAGTGTGACAGTGACAGTGAGAGTGAGAGAGACAGTGTGACAGTAACAGTGAAAGTGACTGTGAGAGTGATAGTGTGACAGTAACAGTGAAAGTGACAGTGAGAGTGACAGTGTGAAAGTGACAGTGAAAGTGAAAGTGAGAGTGACAGTGTGACAGTAACAGTGAAAGTGACAGTGAGAGTGATAGTATGACAGTTACAGTGAGAGTGATAGTGTGACAGAGAAATTGAGAGTTACAGTATGACAGTAACAGTGAAAGTGACAGTTAGACTGCCAGTAACAGTGAAAGTGACAGTGAGAGTGATTGTGTGACAGTAACAGTGAGAGTGACAGTGATAGTGACAGTGTGACAGAAACAGTGAAAGTGACAGTGAGAGTGACAGTGTGACAGAAACAGTGAGAGTGACAGTGAGCCCGATAGTGTGACAGTAACAGTGAAAGTGAGAGTGATAGTGTGACAGTAACAGTGAGAGTGACAGTGAGAGTGATAGTTTGACAGTTACAGTGAGAGTGATAGTGTGACAGTAACAATGAAAGTGACAGTGAGAGTGATAGTGTGACAGTGAGAGTGACAGTGACAGTGAAATTGTGACAGTGAAAGTGACAGTGAGAGTGATAATGTGACAGTAACAGTGATAGTAACAGTGACAGAGTGTGAGTGAGAGTGTGACAGTGAGAGTGACAGTGAGAGTGAAAGTCACAGTGAGAGTGATAGTGTAACAGTAACAGTGACAGTGGTAGTGACAGTGTGACAGTAACAGTGAGAGTGACAGAGTGAAAGTGTGAAAGTGAGAGTGTGACAGTAACAGTGATAGTGACAGTGAAAATTACAGTGAGAGTGACAGTGAAAATTACAGTGAGAGTGACAGAGTCACAGTAACAGTGAAAGTGACAGAGTGAGAGTGATAGTGTGACAGTAACAGTGAAAGAGACAGTGTGACAGTAACAGTGAGAGAGACAGTGTACAGTAACTGTGAGAGTGACAGAGTGAGAGTGATAGTGTGACAGTAACAGAGAAAGTGACAGTGAGAGTGATAGTGTGACAGTAACAGTGATAGTGACAGTGTGACAGTAACAGTGACAGTGATAGTGACATTGTGACAGTAACAGTGAGAGTGACAGTGAAAGTGACAGTGATAGTGTGACAGTTACAGTGAGAATGATAGTGATAGTGTGACAGTAACTGTGAGAGTGACAGTGAGAGTGAGAGTGTGACAGAAACAATGAGACTGACATTGAGAGTGATAGTGTGACAGTAACAGTGAGAATGATAGTGATATTGTGACAGTAACAGTGAGAATGATAGTGATAGTGTGACAGTAACAGTGAGAGAGACAGTGAGAGTGAGAGTGTGACAGAAACAATGAGAGTGACAGTATGACAGTAACAGTTAAAGTGACAGTGAGAGTGATAGTGTGACAGTAACAGTGACAGTGGTAGTGACAGTGTAACAGTAACAGTGAGAGTGACAGTGAGAGTGAGAGTGTGAAAGTGAGAGTATGACAGTAACAGTGATAGTGAAGAGTGAAAATTACAGTGAGAGTGACAGAGTGACAGTAACAGAGAAAGAGACAGTGAGACAGTAACAGTGAAAGTGAAAGTGTGACAGTAACAGTGAGAGTGATAGTGTGACAGTAACAGTGAAAGTGACAGTGAGAGTGATAGTGTGACAGTAACAGTGAAGGTGAGAGTGATAGTGTGACAGTAACAGTGAAAGTGACAGTGAAAGTGATAGTGTGACAGTGAAAGTGACAGTGAGAGTGAGAGTGACAGTATAAAAGTAACAGTGATAGTGACAGTGAGAGAGACAGTGTGACAGTAACAGTGAAAGTGACTGTGAGAGTGATAGTGTGACAGTAACAGTGAAAGTGACAGTGAGAGTGACAGTGTGACAGTTACAGTGAAAGTGACAGTGAGAGTGATAGTGTGACAGTGAAAGTGAGAGAGTGACAGTAACAGTGATAGTGACAGTGAAAATTACAGTGAGAGTGACAGTAACAGTGAAAGTGACAGTGAGAGTGATAGTGTGACATTGAAAGTGAGAGAGTGACAGTAACAGTGATAGTGACAGTGAAAATTACAGTGAGAGTGACAGTAACAATGAAAGTGACAGTGAGAGTGATAGTGTGACAGTAACAGTGAAGATGAAAGTGTGACAGTGACAGTGAGAGTGAGAGAGACAGTGTGACAGTAACAGTGAAAGAGACTGTGAGAGTGATAGTGTGACAGTAACAGTGAAAGTGACAGTGAGAGTGACAGTGTGACAGTAACAGAGAAAGTGACAGTGAGAGTGACAGTGTGACAGTAACAGTGAAAGTGACAGTGAGAGTGATAGTATGACAGTTACAGTGAGAGTGATAGTGTGACAGAGACATTGAGAGTTACAGTATGACAGTAACAGTGAAAGTGACAGTGAGACTGCCAGTAACAGTGAAAGTGACAGTGAGAGTGATTGTGTGACAGTAACAGTGAGAGTGACAGTGATAGTGACAGTGTGACAGAAACAGTGAAAGTGACAGTGAGAGTGACAGAAACAGTGAAGGTGACAGTGAGCCCGATAGTCTGACAGTAACAGTGAAAGTGAGAGTGATAGTGTGACAGTAACAGTGAGAGTGACAGTGAGAGTGATAGTGTGACAGTTACAGTGAGAGTGATAGTGTGACAGTAACAATGAAAGTGACAGTGAGAGTGATAGTGTGACAGTGAGAGTGACAGTGACAGTGAAAGTGTGACAGTGAAGTGACAGTAACAGTGATAGTAATAGTGACAGAGTGAGATTGTGACAGTGAGAGTGACAGTGAGAGTGACAGTGAAAGTGACAGTGAGAGTGATAGTGTGACAGAAACAGTGACAGTGGTAGTGACAGTGTGACAGTAATAGTGAGAGTGACAGAGTGAGAGTGTGAAAGTGAGAGTGTGACAGTAACAGTGATAGTGACAGTGAAAATTACAGTGAGAGTGACAGAGTCACAGTAACAGTGAAAGTGACAGAGTGAGAGTGATAGTGTAACAGTAACAGTGAAAGACGCAGTGTGACAGTAACAGTGAGAGAGATAGTGTACAGTAACAGTGAGAGTGACAGAGTGAGAGTGATAGTGTGACAGTAACAGAGAAAGTGACAGTGAGAGTGATAGTGTGACAGTAACAGTGATAGTGACAGTGTGACAGTAACAGTGACAGTGATAGTGATAGTGTGACAGTAACAGTGAAAGTGACAGTGAGAGTGATAGTGTGACAGTGAAACTGAGAGAGTGACAGTAACAGTGATAGTGACAGTGAAAATTACAGTGAGAGTGACAGTGAGAGTGATAGCGTGACAGTGAAAGTGAGAGAGTGACAGTAACAGTGATAGTGACAGTGAAAATTACAGCGAGAGTGACAGTAACAATGAAAGTGACAGTGAGAGTGATAGTGTGACAGTAACAGTGAAAGTGAAAGTGAAAGTGTGACAGTGACAGTGAGTGTGAGAGAGACAGTGTGACTGTAACAGTGAAAGTGACTGTGAGAGTGATAGTGTGACAGTAACAGTGAAAGTGACAGTGAGAGTGACAGTGTGACAGTAACAGTGAAAGTGACAGTGAAAGTGACAGTGTGACAGTAACAGTGAAAGTGACAGTGAGAGTAATAGTATGACAGTTACAGTGAGCATGATAGTGTGACAGAGACATTGAGAGTTACAGTATGACAGTAACAGTGAAAGTGACAGTGAGACTGCCAGTAACAGTGAAAGTGACAGTGAGAGTGATTGTGTGACAGTAACAGTGACAGTGACAGTGATAGTGACAGTGTGACAGAAACAGTGAACGTGACAGTGAGAGTGACAGTGTGACAGAAACAGTGAAAGTGACAGTGAGCCCGATAGTGTGACAGTAACAGTGAAAGTGAGAGTGATAGTGTGACAGTAACAGTGAGAGTGATAGTGTGACAGTTACAGTGAGAGTGATAGTGTGACAGTAACAATGAAAGTGACAGTGAGAGTGATAGTGTGACAGTGAGATTGACAGTGAGAGTGAAAGTGTGACAGTGAAAGTGACAGTGAGAGTGATAGTGTGACAGTAACAGTGATAGTAATAGTGACAGAGTGTGAGTGAGAGTGTGACAGTGAGAGTGACAGTGAGAGTGACAGTGAAAGTGACAGTGAGAGTGATAGTGTGACAGTAACAGTGACAGTGCTGGTGACAGTGTGACAGTAACAGTGAGAAAGACAGAGTGAGAGTGTGAAAGTGAGAGTGTAACAGTAACAGTGATAGTGACAGTGAAAATTACAGTGAGAGTGACAGTGAAAATTACAGTGAGAGTGACAGAGTCACAGTAACAGTGAAAGTGACAGAGTGAGAGTGATAGAGTGACAGTGACAGTGAAAGAGACAGTGTGACAGTAACAGTGAGAGAGACAGAGTACAGTAACAGTGAGAGTGACAGAGTGAGAGTGAAAGTGTGACAGTAACAGAGAAAGTGACAGTGAGAGTGATAGTGTGACAGTAACAATGATAGTGACAGTGTGATAGTGACAGTAACAGTGAGAGTGACAGTGAAAGTGACAGTGATAGTGTGACAGTAACAGTGAGAATGATAGTGATAGTGTGACAGTAACTGTGAGAGTGACAGTGAGAGTGAGAGTGTGACAGAAACAATGAGAGTGACAGTGAGAGTGATAGTGTGACTGTAACAGTGAGAATGATAGTGATAGTGTGACAGTAACAGTGAGAGTGACAGTGAGAGTGAGAGTGTGACAGAAACAATGAGAGTGACAGTATGACAGTAACAGTTAAAGTGACAGTGAGAGTGATAGTGTGACAGTAACAGTGACAGTGGTAGTGACAGTGTGACAGTAACAGTGAGAGTGAAGGTGAGAGTGAGAGTGTGAAAGTGAGAGTGTGACAGTAACAGTGATAGTGAACAGTGAAAATTACAGAGAGAGTGACAGAGTGACAGTAACAGTGAAAGTGACAGTGAGAGTGATAGTGTGACAGTTACAGTGACAGTGAGAGTGTGACAGTAACAGTGATAGTGACAGTGAGAGTGATAGTGAGAGAGTGACAGTAACAGTGATAGTGACAGTGAAAATTACAGTTAGAGTGACAGTAACAGTGAAAGTGACAGAATGAGAGTGAGAGTGTGACAGAAACAGTAACAATGAAAATTACAGTGAGAGTGACAGAGTGACAGTAACAGTGAAAGTGACAGTGAGACAGTAACAGTGAAAGTGTGACAGTAACAGTGAGAGTAATAGTGTGACAGTAACAGTGAAAGTGACAGTGAGAGTGATAGTGTGACAGTAACAGTGAAGGTGAGAGTGATAGTGTGACAGTAACAGTAAAAGTGACAGTGAAAGTGATAGTGTGACAGTGAAAGTGACAGTGAGAGTGAGAGTGACAGTATAAAAGTAACAGTGAAAGTGACAGTGAGAGAGACAGTGTGACAGTAACAGTGAAAGTGACTGTGAGAGTGATAGTGTGACAGTAACAGAGAAAGTGACAGTGAGAGTGACAGTGTGACAGTAACAGTGAAAGTGACAGTGAGAGTGATAGTGTGACAGTGAAATTGAGAGAGTGACAGTAACAGTGATAGTGACAGTGAAAATTACAGTGGAGTGACAGTAACAATGAAAGTGACAGTGAGAATGATAGTGTGACAGTAACAGTGAAAGTGACAGTGAAAGTGAAAGTGTGACAGTGACAGTGAGAGTGAGAGAGACAGTGTGACAGTAACAGTGAAAGTGACTGTGAGAGTGATAGTGTGACAGTAACAGTGAAAGTGACAGTGAGAGTGACAGTGTGACAGTAACAGTGAAAGTGACAGTGAGAGTGACAGTGTGACAGTAAGAGTGAAAGTGACAGTGAGAGTGATAGTATGACAGTTACAGTGAGAGTGATAGTGTGACAGAGACATTGAGAGTTACAGTATGACAGTAACAGTGAAAGTGACAGTGAGACTGCCAGTAACAGTGAAAGTGACAGTGAGAGTGATTGTGTGACAGTAACAGTGAGAGTGACAGTGTGACAGAAACAGTGAAAGTGACAGTGAGAGTGACAGTGTGACAGAAACAGTGAAATTGACAGTGAGCCCGATAGTGTGATAGTAACAGTGAAAGTGAGAGTGATAGTGTGACAGTAACAGTGAGAGTGACAGTGAGAGTGATAGTGTGACAGTTACAGTGAGAGTGAGAGTGTGACAGTAACAATGAAAGTGACAGTGAGAGTGATAGTGTGACAGTGACAGTGACAGTGACAGTGAAAGTGTGACAGTGAAGTGACAGTAACAGTGATAGTAATAGTGACAGAGTGTGAGTGAGAGTGTGACAGTGAGAGTGACAGTGAGAGTGACAGTGAAAGTGACAGTGAGAGTGATAGTGTGACAGTAACAGTGACAGTGGTAGTGACAGTGTGACAGTAACAGTGAGAGTGACGGAGTGAGAGTGTAAAATGAGAATGTGACAGTAACAGTGATAGTGACAGTGAAAATTACAGTGAGAGTGACAGTGAAAATTACAGTGAGACTGACAGAGTCACAGTAACAGTGAAAGTGACAGAGTGAGAGTGATAGTGTGACAGTAACAGTGAAAGACGCAGTGTGACAGTAACAGTGAGAGAGACAGTGTACAGTAACAGTGAGAGTGACAGAGTGAGAGTGATAGTGTGACAGTAACAGAGAAAGTGACAGTGAGAGTGATAGTGTGACAGTAACAGTGATAGTGACAGTGTGACAGTAACAGTGACAGTGATAGTGACAGTGTGACAGTAACAGTGAAAGTGACAGTGAGAGTGATAGTGTGACAGGGAAAGTGAGAGAGTGACAGTAACAGTGATAGTGACAGCGAAAATTACAGTGAGAGTGACAGTAACAGTGAAAGTGACAGTGAGAGTGATAGTGTGACAGTGAAAGTGAGAGAGTGACAGTAACAGTGATAGTGACAGTGAAAATTACAGTGAGAGTGACAGTAACAATGAAAGTGACAGTGAGAGTGATAGTGTGACAGTAACAGTGAAAGTGACAGGGAAAGTGAAAGTGTGACAGTGACAGTGACAGTGAGAGAGACAGTGTGACAGTAACAGTGAAAGTGACTGTGAGAGTGATAGTGTGACAGTAACAGTGAAAGTGACAGTGAGAGTGACAGTGTGACAGTAACAGTGAAAGTGACAGTGAGAGTGACAGTGTGACAGTAACAGTGAAAGTGACAGTGAGAGTGAGAGTATGACAGTTACAGTGAGAGTGATAGTGTGACAGAGACATTGAGAGTTACAGTATGACAGTAACAGTGAAAGTGACAGTGAGACTGCCAGTAACAGTGAAAGTGACAGTGAGAGTGATTGTGTGACAGTAACAGTGAGAGTGACAGTGATAGTGACAGTGTGACAGAAACAGTGAAAGTGACAGTGAGTGTGACAGTGTGACAGAAACAGTGAAAGTGACAGTGAGCCCGATAGTGTGACAGTAACAGTGAAAGTGAGAGTGATAGTGTGACAGTAACAGTGAGAGTGACAGTGAGAGTGATAGTGTGACAGTTACAGTGAGAGTGATAGTGTGACAGTAACAATGAAAGTGACAGTGAGAGTGATAGTGTGACAGTGAGATTGACAGTGACAGTGAAAGTGTGACAGTGAAAGTGACAGTGAGAGTGATAGTGTGACAGTAACAGTGATAGTAATAGTGACAGAGTGTGAGTGAGAGTGTGACAGTGAGAGTGACAGTGAGAGTGACAGTGAGAGTGACAGTGAAAGTGACAGTGAGAGTGATAGTGTGACAGTAACAGTGACAGTGCTGGTGACAGTGTGACAGTAACAGTGAGAGTGACAGAGTGAGAGTGTGAAAGAGAGAGTGTGACAGTAACAGTGATAGTGACAGTGAAAATTACAGTGAGAGTGACAGTGAAAATTACAGTGAGAGTGACAGAGTCACAGTAACAGTGAAAGTGACAGAGTGAGAGTGCTAGTGTGACAGTAACAGTGAAAGAGACAGTGTGACAGTAACAGTGAGAGAGACAGTGTACAGTAACAGTGAGAGTGACAGAGTGAGAGTGAAAGTGTGACAGTAACAGAGAAAGTGACAGTGAGAGTGATAGTGTGACAGTAACAGTGATAGTGACAGTGTGACAGTAACAGTGACAGTGATAGTGACAGTGTGACAGTAACCGTGAGAGTGACAGTGAAAGTGACAGTGATAGTATGACAGTAACAGTGAGAATGATAGTGATAGTGTGACAGTAACTGTGAGAGTGACAGTGAGAGTGAGAGTGTGACAGAAACAATGAGAGTGACAGTGAGAGTGATAGTGTGACAGTAACAGTGAGAATGATAGTGATAATGTGACAGTAACAGTGAGAGTGACAGTGAGAGTGAGAGTGTGACAGAAACAATGAGAGTGACAGTATGACATTAACAGTTAAAGTGACAGTGAGAGTGATAGTGTGACAGTAACAGTGACAGTGGTAGTGACAGTGTGACAGTAACAGTGAGAGTGACAGTGAGAGTGAGAGTGTGAAAGTGAGAGTGTGACAGAAACAGTGATAGTGAACAGTGAAAATTACAGTGAGAGTGACAGAGTGACAGTAACAGTGAAAGTGACAGTGAGAGTGATAGTGTGACAGTTACAGTGACAGTGAGAGTGTGACAGTAACAGTGATAGTGACAGTGTAAATTACAGTTAGAGTGACAGTAACAGTCAAAGTGACAGAAAGAGAGAGTGAGAGTGTGACAGAAACAGTAACAGTGAAAGTGACAGTGAGAGTGTAACAGTAACAGTGAAAGTGACAGTGAGAGTGATAGTGTGACAGTGAAAGTGAAAGAGTGACAGTAACAGTGATAGTGACAGTGAAAATTACAGTGAGCGTGACAGTAACAGTGAAAGTGACAGTGAGAGTGATAGTGAGACAGTAACAGTGAAAGTGACAGTGAGACAGTAACAGTGAAAGTGAAAGTGTGACAGTAGCAGTGAGAGTGATAGTGTGACAGTAACAGTGAAAGTGACAGTGAGAGTGTGACAGTAACAGTGAAAGTTACAGTGAGAGTGATAGTGTGACAGTGAAAGTGAGAGAGTGACAGTAACAGTGATAGTGACAGTGAAAATTACAGTGAGAGTGACAGTAACAGTGAAAGTGACAGAATGAGAGTGAGAGTGTGACAGAAACAGTAACAGTGAAAGTGACAGTGAGAGAGTGACAGTAACAGTGAAAGTGACAGTGAGAGTGATAGTATGACAGTGAAAGTGAGAGAGTGACAGTAACAGTGATAGTGACAGTGAAAATTACAGTGAGCGTGACAGTAACAGTGAAAGTGACAGTGAGAGTGATAGTGAGACAGAAACAGTGAAAGTGAAAGTGTGACAGTAACAGTGAGAGTGATAGTGTGACATTAACAGTGAAAGTGACAGTGAGAGTGATAGTGTGACAGTAACAGTGAGAGTGACAGTGAGAGTGAGAGTGTGACAGTTACAGTGAGAGTGATAGTGTGACAGTAATAATGAAAGTAACAGTGAGAGTGATAGTGTGATAGTGAGAGTGACAGTGACAGTGAAAGTGTGACAGTGAGAGTGATAGTGTGACAGTAACAGTCATAGTAATAGTGACAGAGTGTGAGTGAGAGTGTGACAGTGAGAGTGACAGTGAAAGTGACAGTGAGAGTGATAGTGTGACAGTAACAGTGACAGTGCTGGTGACAGTGTGACAGTAACAGTGAGAGTGACAGAGTGAGAGTGTGAAAGTGAGAGTGTGACAGTAACAGTGATAGTGACAGTGAAAATTACAGTGAGAGTGACAGTGAAAATTACAGTGAGAGTGACAGAGTCACAGTAACAGTGAAAGTGAGAGTGAGAGTGATAGTGTGACAGTAACATTGAAAGAGACAGTGTGACAGTAACAGTGAGAGAGACAATGTACAGTAACAGTGAGAGTGACAGAGTGAGAGTGAAAGTGTGACAGTAACAGAGAAAGTGACAGTGAGAGTGATAGTGTGACAGTAACAGTGATAGTGACAGTGTGACAGTAACAGTGACAGTGATAGTGACAGTGTGACAGTAACAGTGAGAGTGAAAGTGACAGTGATAGTGTGACAGTAAAAGTGAGAATGATAGTGATAGTGTGACAGTAACTGTGAGAGTGACAGTGAGAGTGAGAGTGTGACAGAAACAATGAGAGTGACAGTGAGAGTGATAGAGTGACAGTAACAGTGAGAATGATAGTGATAGTGTGACAGTAACAGTGAGAGTGACAGAGAGAGTGAGAGTGTGACAGAAACAATGAGAGTGACAGTATGACAGTAACAGTTAAAGTGACAAAGAGAGTGACAGTGTGACAGTAACAGTGAGAGTGACAGTGAGAGTGATAGTGTGACAGTTACAGTGAGAGTGATAGTGTGACAGAAACAGTGAGAGTGACAGTATGACAGTAACAGTGAAAGTGACAGTGAGAGTGACAGTATGACAGTAACAGTGAAAGTGACAGTGAGAGTGACAGTATGACAGTAACAGTGAAAGTGACAGTGAGAGTGATAGTGTGACAGTAACAGTGACAGTGAGAGAGACAGTAACAGTGAAAGTGACAGTGAGAGGGATAGTGTGACAGTGAAAGTGAGAGTGTGACAGTGACAGTGAGAGTGACAGTGTGACAGTAACAGTGAAAGAGACAGTGAGAGAGACAGTGTTTGACAGTAACAGTGAAAGTGACAAAGAGAGTGACAGTGTGACAGTAACAGTGAAAGTGACAGTGAGAGTGATAGTTTGACAGTTACAGTGAGAGCGATAGTGTGACAGAGACAGTGAGAGTGAGAGTGACAGTGAGACTGACAGTATGACAGTAACAGTGAAAGTGACAGTGAGAGTGACAGTATGACAGTAACAGTGAAAGTGACAGTGAGAGTGACAGTATGACAGTAACAGTGAAAGTGACAGTGAGAGTGATAGTGTGACAGTAACAGTGACAGTGAGAGTGACAGTAACAGTGAAAGTGACAGTGAGAGTGATAGTGTGACAGTGAAAGTGAGAGTGTGACAGTAACAGTGAGAGTGAGAGTGACAGTATAACAGTAACAGTGAAAGAGACAGTGTGACAGTATCAGTGAAAGAGACAGTGAGAGAGACAGTGTGACA
The DNA here is from genome assembly GCA_031769625.1 of Taudactylus pleione. Classification (NCBI taxonomy): domain Eukaryota; kingdom Metazoa; phylum Chordata; class Amphibia; order Anura; family Myobatrachidae; genus Taudactylus; species Taudactylus pleione. Next base: position 5,221,837 of record JAUIMM010000008.1, on the reverse strand, counting down.
GTAACAGTGAAAGTGACAGTGAGAGTGACAGTGTGACAGTAACAATGAAAGTGACAGTAAGAGTGATAGTTTGACAGTTTCAGTGAGAGTGATAGTGTGACAGAGACAGTGAGAGTGACAGTGAGAGTGACAGTATAACAGTAACAGTGAAAGTGACAGTGAGAGTGACAGTATGACAGTAACAGTGAAAGTGACAGTGAGAGTGACAGTATGACAGTAACAGTGAAAGTGACAGTGAGAGTGACAGTATGACAGTAACAGTGAAAGTGACAGTGAGAGTGATAGTGTGACAGTAACAGTGACAGTGAGAGTGACAGTAACAGTGAAAGTGACAGTGAGAGTGAGAGTGTGACAGTAACAGTGACAGTGAGAGTAACAGTATGACAGTAACAGTGAAAGTGACAGTGAGAGTGACAGTATGACAGTAACAGTGAAAGTGACAGTGAGAGTGATAGTGTGACAGTAACAGTGACAGTGAGAGTGACAGTAACAGTGAAAGTGACAGTGAAAGTGAGAGTGTGACAGTAACAGTGACAGTGAGAGTGACAGTTTAACAGTAACAGTGAAAGAGACAGTGAGAGTGACAGTATGACAGTAACATTGAAAGTGACAGTGAGAGTGATAGTGTGACAGTAACAGTGACAGTGAGAGTGACAGTAACAGTGAAAGTGACAGTGAAAGTGAGAGTGTGACAGTAACAGTGACAGTGAGAGTGACAGTATAACAGTAACAGTGAAAGAGACAGTGAGAGAGACAGTGTGACAGTAACAGTGAAAGTGACAGTGAGAGTGACAGTGTGACAGTAACAGTGAAAGTGACAGTGAGAGTGATAGTTTGACAGTTACAGTGAGAGTGATAGTGTGACAGAGACAGTGAGAGTGACAGTGAGAGTGACAGTATGACAGTAACAGTGAAAGTGACTGTGAGAGTGACAGTATGACAGTAACAGTGAAAGTGACAGTGAGAGTGACAGTATGACAGTAACAGTGAAAGTGACAGTGAGAGAGACAGTTTGATAGTATCAGTGAAAGTGTCAGTGAGAGAGACAGTTTGACAGTAACAGTGAAAGTGACAGTGAGAGTGATAGTGTGATAGTGAAAGTGAAAGTGACAGTGTGACAATAACAATGAGAGTGACAGAGTGAGAGTGAGAGTGATAGTGTGAATGTGACAGTGTGACAGTAACAGTGAAAGTGACAGTGAGAGAGACAGTGTGACAGTAACAGTGAAAGTGAGAGTGACAGAATGAGAATGAAAGTAACAGAGTGAGAGTGATAGTGACTGTGAGCTTCCATTATTCAGTCACTACTTTTGACTTTGAGGACAATGGGCCTGATTCAGAGTCGGACACTCTGACAGAGCGCTCGCTCTCAATCAGGGTCACCCTTCTGTTTTTTTAGAGCGGCCTCCTGGCCGCTCGCATAGCTGTGGGTGACCACCCACAGCTATAGCGAGCGGCCAGGATGATGGTCGCAATGGTCAAGACTATCGCGATCATCGGGCTTGCGACGATGCCCTTGTGGTAGGGTCTCGTTGCCACAAGCCCTAGAGAGCTTTCGGCTCTAACATGGAAACGCCTCTGTCTGGGCAGCCATGCCCCTGGTCTGCCCACCAAAGGGGGCGTGGTGTCACTCAACATCGACAGCACGCCCCCTTTTGCATGAGACCCGGTGCAAAGGATTGCCCGTCGCTATCCGGGTCTCGCGCATGCGCACGACGGACCTGGCTGCGTCGTTCGCATGCGCACTGGGCCACCATCGACCCGCTTGCGAGCGCATAGCACTCATGAACGGGTCTGAACCATGCCCAATATGTCAGGTCCCAGAAGTGGTGAAATTAAGGGCCTGAATCAGAGAAGTACGCAATCGCGAAGCGTCTTTATGCTTATACCGTGACCGATTCTAAGCATACTGAGACGCCCACTTGCAGCGGTGCTAATCTGTCTCGGTGCATCCTAAGACGCACCTTCTGTCACACTATCAAAGCTTCCACCAGCCCTATGGCAGGTACAATTTCTATGTCTGAACATGGCATCCTGTGTCTGCGCTACTGCGCCTTTAGACACAGCCAATGTCAGTGATATGCCCACGTCTGGCGAGCCAACCCCCTGTCGCCTCTTTATTATGCATGTCCGTGCAATAACTATCGGGATGTATTCGCACTACTGTACATCCAATATTGCCCAACTGTGAGAATATCGGCAGTTAGTGTGTCTCAGGTCCTGTGTGAATATGGGCACTGCGTGCAGGTAGCGTGCACCTCTGTATCAGGCCCTGTGTGAATATGGGCACTGCGTGCAGGTACCGTGCACCTCTGTATCAGGCCCTGTGTGAATATCGGCACTGTGTGCAGTTAGTGTGCACCTCTGTATCAGGCCCTGTGTGAATATCGGCACTGCGTGCAGTTAGCGTGCACTTCTGTATCAGACCCTGCGTGAATATCGGCACTGCGTGCATTTAGCGTGCACCTCCGTATCAGGCCCTGTGTGAATATCGGCACTGCGTGCAGTTAGCGTGCACCTCTGTATCAGGCCCTGTGTGAATATCGGCACTGCGTGCAGTTAGCGTGCACCTCTGATCAGGCCCTGTGTGAACATTGGCACTGCGTGCAGTTAGCGTGCACCTCTGTATCAGGCCCTGTGTGAACATTGGCACTGCGTGCAGTTAGCGTGCACCTCTGATCAGGCCCTGTGTGAATTTCGGCACTACCTGCAGTTAGCGTGCACCTCTGTATCAGGCCCTGTGTGAATATCGTCACTGCGTGCAGTTAGCGTGCACCTCTGTATCAGGCCCTGTGTGAATATCGGCACTGCGTGCAGTTAGCGTGCACCTCTGTATCAGGCCCTATGTGAATATCGGCACTGCGTGCAGTTAGCGTGCACCTCTGTATCAGGCCCTGTGTGAATATCGGCACTGCGTGCAGTTAGCATGCACCTTTGTATTAGGTCCTAAAGTACATATGAAATCCCAGTAAAGTGCTACTGACTATGCTCAGCACCTGGATGAGCATGATGAGACCGCAGTGCGGCAATGTTATATACAGACAGCTGATATAGAGGAACATTCTATGGCTTCATCTTCAGAGTGATCAAATGCAACATACATTTGTTCTCGTACAATCTGACATCACAATCTGACATCAGCGGCCGATGCTTTCAGTCTGCACATTTGTCCGAGCCGCAGCGCTCATGTGCCCCGATGGTTAGTGCCAAAAGACGCAGAATGAGTTTGGACATAGAGAGAGGTAATATCAGGTGGTGTTGCTGGGTGGTGACAGGAGGTGGCTGGTCATGGGGGGGTCATGAGCGTGTCACGGTCAGCGTCTGCGTTTTTTGCCGCAGTTGCGCTGACACAGACGGCCACGTTCAGATGGATAATCTGCAACTCCATAGGACTGGCGCAGTGTTCGATGGTGCGACCAATGGCGGGACGATGGTACATCGCACAGTCGTGGATTAGCGCCGCTCCCTGTGAGCATCTTTGTTTGAAGTCCATCGGCTGTGGCATTAGCATAAAAACGCAGTCATGCGGCGGCAAAGGACCCAGTCGCGGCTGCAATAACGTGCTCTCTGAATCAGGCCTAAAACAAGGTAACTTATTTTCAGAAAGTGCCTGCGCATCGTATCCAGCCGTGATGATGATGATGATGATGATGATGATAATCTGGCAATGGTCACGCAACTAGACGCAGCTTCCATTCTGCAGATACATGATAAGCATAAAAGGCAAATATCGCCTGACCCAGGAATGATATCTGAGCAGCACAAGCCCCTAATCCTGCAACCACAGAATAACTTCTGCTGCCTAGAGAAGTTACATTTATCATTGGCTGAGTGGGACTGATAACGCCGTACCAGCCAGCGCTATTTCTCCCTCAGCTACAGCCTGGAAACCACGCTGCCAGGGAAGTTCCAAATGCACAAAGTAAAAGCCTCCCTTATGTGTAGGGTCAGAAGGCATTGCTGTACAAATCTTCTCTTCTTGTAGATTTTAGATGGACGCAATAGCGATTCCGGGCACACATCGAGCGATTGTTTGCCATTGTGCTTGCGTATACATCGCACCGTGTGTGCACAGTGATCACATTGCGATTACAGACGCACAGAGGAATCCATCGTACAGTGAGTCAGAAAAACACAGACATGTCTGCCGTTTAAACGCCATTACATTCGCCCTAGCGATCTCCTACGCAACATGAGAGCCCTCTGCACGTCAGGCCTCGATGTACATCGATGTTGGCCATATTTACGTAGCTAAGTGACGTTATACGCATATGAGAAGGCAGCAGTGGGCCGGCTGTGCTTTTTCAGGCATTAGCATATATTCGCAGTTGCGTTCCGTGTGGAATCGCAGCTACGATCGCATTAGCGTTCATCTCGGAATCAGGCCCAGTATGTGCGTAATAATCATTTATCAAGGAAATGGACCGCAGGGTGTCAGTCCCGATCCAACTTATGACAAGATAGGATAGTATTCTTTATTATACTTCCATTATAAAGTGCTGACATACTACACAGCACTGTACTTTGATCTATTAAACTACTGACAAATTCCATATAATGATGACATGAAACAGAATTTGAGTTAATATAGACCAGGAAAATGAGGTTACTATCTAACATTTGTAAATGCAATGTGACTACTCTTAAGAAGAATTATTTTGATTATTAATAGGTATTTATATAGCACCATACTTAAAGACTTTTGAAAAGCATCCCAGGGAGATTGTGAAAGCAGCTTATGCGTGCGAGTTAAAGTGGGCGTGTACTGCTACATCTGATAGGCATGTCATACATGTGATGGGTGTCTACTACTACATCTGAGAGGCGTGTCATAAACTGACTTACATCCTAATGTAAACGAGCCCGAAAACAGTTAGTAAGATCTACTAGTTGATGAAAACACACTGATACTTGTCAGAAAACATATGTAGCCATAGGGATCACTGTGCCTTATATCCAATGCAGGGAAATTATACTAATGATCCCATTTGAATTTAAATATCTCTGTTGTTTTTTTTGTATAAAACAGTTTCATAATAGGGGTAAGGTTTAATCAGGGAGATTGCTGGACTCTTCAGGGAGATTGCTCATATTTCAGGGAGTCTCCCAGACAATCAGGGAGAGTTGGCAAGTATGTATAGCATTCATGGGCGCCAAGATGGGGGGAGGAGGTGCAGGTACTAATTACCTGGGCCAGGGCTCAAATAAGAGGAAGGCCATAGATGAACTCAAGGCTATCCCCGATATTATCATCAAATAATCGAAGAGTGGCAATATTGTCCTATCGCCTACAGATCTATCTATCAAAGAAGCATAAAAGCAATTAGAAGATGGTAAATGCTATACCAAAATTATGCTAAATTCCACTAACAATTTTAAAGATCTCTACATGAGTATTGTCACTAAGGCTGCCAAAGAGGGAGTGATTACCAAACATGAACAAGAATTTTTGGCTGTGGATAATCCAAAAATTCCAACTTTTTACTTGCTCTCCAAGATGATAGTATCAGGAATAGGCAGGATTACTGAGAAAGCCAGTATATTTATAGACACACATTTACGGCATCACGTGACAGGACTCCCTTCCTATGTCCAGGATACTACCGACATACTCAAAAAGATTAATGATATACAATTGAGTGATAACAACCTGTTGGTTAGCATAGATGGGGAGTCACTTTAGACCAGTATTGGTCTCGATGATGGCATAACTGCCATCAGATATTTTTTAATGATGGAAGGCATAGATGACTTTCTCAAATTTCTCCTGAAACTGCTTCACTTTGTACTACATAAAAACTATTTCACTTTTAATGATCAGTTCTTCTTGCAGACCAGAGGCACTGCAATGGGGGCAGCTTGTGCCCCCACGTATGCAAATCTATTCCTAGGGTGGTGGGAGCGAGAAGTGGTATTTAAAGAGGAAAATTACCATTTCACAAAACATGTCACATTGTGACTTTGATATATCGATGACATACTGATAGTCTGGTAGGGTACTTTAGAACAATTAGATCTTCATTAAGACCCTTAATAAGAATAATGTCAGTCTAAAATTCACATATGAAGTCAGCATTACCAGTATAGCCTTTTTGGTTTTGAGAATTTACAGAGGCCAGAACAATATGATAGCAATAGAGCTTTACAGAAAACAAACAGCAACTAACAGCCTCTTGCATCACTCTAGCTCACATTTTCCTCCCACTTTGGAGAACATACCCAAGGGAGAGTTTCTAAGACTTCGAAGAATCTGTTCTGACGACATGATTTTTTAAATCAAAAGTCTGGATCTGACTAATCGCTTAAAGGAGAGAGGCTATATTGGTAAAATCATTAAAAAAAAGCCTGAAATTTTGCTTCCCAAACAAAACATGATAGTTTAATCTTTGAGGGAAATAATGATGCTGAAAAGAAAAAATCTGAAAAAATCAGGTTTGTGGGTAACTTTTGTAACAACTGGAAAGAAATAGCAAACTCCATACAGAAACATTGGTCAATTCTTCTCTCGGATCCCCATCTTGAAGCAAAATTAGATGAAATGGTAGTGATAGAGTAGGAGGAGATCCATGAACCTGAAAGATCACTTAGTAAGGAGTCATTATACCAAATATCCATCTAGGATACCAGCAATAACAGGGACCTACCCATGTGGATCTCGTAAAATCTGTGATCATACCACAAACATTAAAAAAATCAAATATAAGTTTAGAGAAGTCCAACTAAAGCACTATATCAACTGCCTTAGCAGAAATGTCATCTACTGCATAATGTGCCCATGTGGAATGAAATATGTTGGTATAACATCACAAATGCTTAAGCAAAGAATTTTCGAACACATGGGCAATATCAAACATGCTGGATCTGATATTGCTAAAATGAAAATGAAGCAGCTTACCACAGTGGCTCGACATTTTTACTGCAAACACAATGGTTCGGTTAAAGATCTGAAAGTATTCGGATTAGAGATATTGAACCTAGGCATTAGAGGAGGGGATATTAACAAAGAACTTCTGAAAAAAGAGAGCTACTGGACGTTCAGACTGGGGAGTATTGCCCCAAATGGCATGAAGGAAAACATTAATTACAGTGTCTTTTTATAAACATAATAATCAGTTACAGTATTTCTTTTAACTTTTTATATTTCCATCAACCCCCCTTTTTTCTTCCCACTAGGAATTCCATTAAAACTCACTTTCCTTAATCTCCCATTAATCCTATCCAATTTCAATTAAAAATGTTTTTCTACTTTATTTAATTAGTTAAACCCCCCTCACAAAACCCCCCTCACCACCTTTCTTTCACAAGGGAGGATTAAGATCCTGTTCACTACAGCAACATCACACTTTTATATATATATATATATATATATATATATATATAATTTTTTCATTAACACATGCCTTATATACAATTATCAATTACATATCTTTCATCACTCTATTTCACACATTCAATCATTACAATACACATTATAAACCTTTTCTAAAATTTCTCACAAAAATTTCTCACATCTTTTTATTACATTATTATTATTATTATTATTATTATTAATATATATATTTTTTATTATTTCTATTTATATACCTCTCAGAATAAATTGATTAAAATATATCCACTATTTCTTAATATTTTCTGGTAAACGTTCTTATCAAATACTCAGAATTTTTCCCTATTTTTACAAATATTTTTTATAAATATTTTTTATATATTTATATATATTTAGAAAATGTAAATACAATTTCTAACTATGTTGGTTAAATTACACTATCTGATTGGTCAAACAACCTGTCAATCACTGAGTCTTACTGATCCATTGGCCTTTACAACTAAATGACTATGATTGGCACAATAACCTATCAATCAACCTCTTTGACAGCCATTATTGGCTGATTTAGACCTTAAATAAAGACAACGGACTAGGTCTTGTTGTGAACAAGCCAATAGGCAAAACGCGCATCAACTTCAAAACCCCACTCACCATGGATCTGATCAGCTGACCTTACCATCAGCACACACGCTAGATATTCCAGCTGACTGCACTGACAGAGATTCCCTCCGGCGGCATTAACAGCGTGGCGGCTGGACCTTAGCCGCATGTGAGTCCTCATGCTGGGAGAGTAAGCAGAGATAGCTGACAGGCAGCAGACGGATCTGACAGGGATCCCCTCCGTCAGTATCAGCAACCGGCGGCTGGACTCCAGCCATTGGTAAGTCTTAGCTCTCAGGGAGAAAGCAGAGAATAGCTGACAGGTAGCTGAAAGCTAGCGGACAGATTATACCAACTATCCGGCTCGCGTCTATTTGCAGGCAACTCGACACACAGGTAAAACAAAGCACTTATCTTCCTCTTTCAAAGTGGCGACCTGACTGATCTGTGGTGAATTTGGTCCCTGCAGTACCGGATGGCATTAGGGATCACCTATCTCCCTACAAAGGATCTTTAACAACCCAATACTATACTTTATTTTCTGTAGACACCATTTCACCCACTCTCTCATCACTTGTCCAATACAGGGCCAGATGTACAAGTGAAAGCAGAAGTTGGAGACACTTATGTGTCTTAAGCTGGGTACACACGTAAAGATTTTCTGTCCAACCATCCAACTAGTTGTTTGGTTGGAATGTAAATCTGGTAATGTATGGGAGTAACTGATGATCAGCAATTTGCTCCCAAATGCCAGAAAACAGAGGAAAATGGTCGTTCAGACAAGTTTGTTAAATGTTTGATCTAAACAATTTGTTCAAACAACAGTTTTTGTCCATTTTGGGAGAAAATTGCTGATTGTCATTTGCTTTCATACCTTACCAAATTTACATTCCAACCAATCAACTAGTTGGTTGGTTGGACAGAAAATCTTTACGTGTGTATGCAGCATTACTTTGACTTATCATTGTGCATTTTAATAATCACCTGTGTATATTATCTGCATGCTGAACTGCTGACTAAAGAGTGTTTTCTGCCCACAGCAGCTAATGATATACAACAATATCCTTAACATTATTAATATATGTTAATATGGACTTCCTTGGTTAAGATATTTTAATTGAAGATATTATTCTTAAACCACTGTAAAGATGTATAAACCATTTTTTCAGTGAACTCATTTTCTTAAGTTACAAATTCTGTTCTGCATACGTTTATTGAAGAAAACCCTGTTACATTTTCTACCTTAGGTACCAATAACAATCGTGTGCTGTCTCAAATGACTTATGCAATATCTACATGTCATGAGTAACCATAACTATATCACGGATATGTGCAATATATAATTGAATTATCATCTTACTGGGACATGTGCAGTATTGTTATATATTACAACTGATTACCATTTTTTACAGGGATAAGTGCAATATCAATATTTATTGTCAAATGCAAGAAACTACATAGGGATATGTGCAATATTCATTACCACTTTTAGAGGGATAAGTGCAATATTATCATCATAATTGATTGCTACCTCTTTAAGGTTGTATGCAAATATGTGGATAATGTTGGAAATGAAATAGGAGAATTGTGTCTCCCCTTCCGACTGCATGCAAAGAGCTGGTAATAGATCGATTCGATTAATCATTTTATTTTTTTTATTTTTTTTTATTATCATTATTATCTTTTTGATGATATCTTTTTCCCTTCAGGGGACATTTGTAGCTATCATCAACACATTACTGTCACTGAATTAAGTGTAGTTTTTCATTTCTTCTTCTTTTGTTTTATTTTTGCCTCATTACTGTATGTTTATTTAGATGTTGATGATATTTTTCGTCATTTATTTTATTGAATAATATTAATAAAAGGTACATTTTTTTTAATTATCCTTAATCATATCATAGACCTATCTAAACTTAGAGTGTCCCACAAAAGGAAGTTTTCTTCGTTTTTGCCTGTGCAAAACCAAATGCTATATACTACTATATTTATTCCAGGGTGCACCACCAACACAGTGTTATTTTATAGGAATTTTTTGATCCAGAGATATCACATTATTGTTGGTACTTCATAATTGATCTAGAGTGATTGCTTAATCCTGTGCATTAATCTTCCCCCTACCCCCTTCCCTCACTTTAAAGATTGCTGGACTCTTCAGGGAGTCAGGGAGATTGCTCATATTTCAGGGAGTCTCCCTGTTGTCAAGTATGCATAGCACTCATGGGCGCCGAAATGGGGGGGGGGGGGGTGCAGTTACTAATTACCTGGGCCCCGCTTGCTGGAGGGGCATGGCAGGGACCCGGGTCCGATGCTCCCAACTCCCTCCTACCAATCAGCAGCCCAGCACACAGCAGCGTGAGACTGCTCAGCAGAAGTTTCATTTGTCTGTGGGGGGGGAGCAATCACACCGATCATACACCAATTTAGATTTGTGCCGGGCCGAGGGGCTCTAAGGGCCCCCCTCGTCGTAACACAGATTTTTTTTTAGGAAGCATACTTCAGTCGTTCACATCAGTGGAGCATACAGAACAATCTATTTTACCTACCACATGGGCGCACTCATACACACCAGGTTTAATTTTATTGTCAGAAGCCAATTAACCTACCAGTCTGGTTTTGGAGTGTGGGAAGAAACTGGAGCACCCGAAGGAAACCCTCGTAAAAACAGGGAGCACATACAAACTCCACACTTATGCGGCCTTGGTCAGGAATTGAACTCATGATCGCAGGGTTTAATGCTAGTCACTGTGTCAGCTATGATGCTGAGGATGAACATTTGCTCCTGACCAATAACTCATTGATGGTCAGACCCAGGGGCAGATGTACTAAGCCTTGGAGAGAGATAAAGTACCAACTAATAAGCTCCTAACTGTCATTTTTTCAAACACAACCTGTAACATGACGGTTAGGAGCTGATTGGTTGGTACTTTATCTCCGTACACTTTATCTCTCTCCAAGGCTTAGTACATCTCGCCGTCAATGCGATCTGACAACAGGACAGTATTGAGCACATTGTACAATAATAGAATTGATGCTTGTGGTAAGGGTAATGACGGACAGAAAAGCGGAGCTGGTTCATTGTCATCCTCATTCAATTTATTTAGAATTAAGCGGAATGTGATGGGTTCTGACGAGCAGGTTCTTGATGCTCATCAGTTAATGATCATAATAATTCTCCAGAGAGATTCCAAAGTAGCTACAGCTTCTACCAATAACCATCACTGTATGTATTATTATTATTAGGGGTGTGCACTGGCCACTTTTCATGTTTTGTGTTTTGGTTTTGGATCTGGATCTTTCTTCGTGTTTTGGATCTGGATTGGTTTTGCCAAAACCACCCTTCCGTGTTTTGGGTTCTGGGTTTTGTGTTTTGGATCTGTATTTTTTTTTAAAAAAGTATAAAAACAGCTAAAATCTCAGAATTTGTGTTTTTTTCTGCTCCTATGCTATTATTAACCTCAATAACAATTTCCACTCATTTCCAGTCTATTCTGAACACCTCACACTTCACAATAGTGTTTTTAATCCAAAAGGTTGCACCGAGGTAGCTGGATGACTATGCTAAGCGACACGAGTGGGCGGCACAAACACGTGGCCCATCTCGGAGTGATCCTACAGTGGCAGACAGGATGGCAGTTTGAAAAACTAGGCCCCAAACAGTACATAATGCAAATAAAAAAAGAGGTGCAAGATGGAATTGTCCTTGGGCCCTCCCACCCACCCTTATGTTGTATAAACAGGACATGCGCACTTTAACAAACTAATCATTTCAGCGCCAGGGTCTGCCACACGACTGTGGCTGAAACGATTGGTTCGTTTGGGCCCCCACAAAACAAGCTGGCAATTAATCTGTCCTCTACGGAGGCAAGATGTCATCCTCATCCTCCTCATCCACCGATTCCTCACCCTCTTCAGTGTTGTGTACATCCTCATCCTCACAGAGTATTAATTCGTCCCCGCTGGAATCCACCACCACAGGTCCCTCTGTACGTTCTGGAGGCTGGTCTCCCTGGAAGAATTGATCATTAATTTTGATGAACATCATCTTCTCCACATTTTGTGGAAGCAACCTTCTACGCCTTTCGCTGACAAGGTTCCCAGCTGCACTAAACACTCTTTCGGAGTACACACTGGAGGGGTGGCAATTTAGGTAAAATAGAGCCAGTTTGTACAGGCGCCTCCAAATTGCCTCTTTTTCCTGCCAGTACAGGAACGGACTGTCTGACATGCCTACTTGGATGCTGTCACCGATGTAATCCTCCACCATTCTGTCAATGGTGACAGTATCATATACAGTGACAGTAGACATGTCAGAAATTGTTGCCAGGTCCTTCAGACCGGACCAGATGTCCAAACTTGGTCCTGCCTGCCCTGCATCACCACCAGCGGGTTGCTTAGGATACCTAAGTTGTTTCCTGGCAGCCCCAGTTGCTGGAGAAAATGAAGAAGGAGCTGTTGACGTGTCACGTTCCGCTTCAGCTGACAATGTTTTCACCAGTAGGTCTTTGCACCTCTGCAGGCTTCTGTGGGACAGAAAGAGAGACACCACATAGGATTTAAACCTAGGATCGAGCACGGTGGCCAAAATGTAGTGGTCTGATTTAAACAGATTGACCACTCTTCTGCAAAAGCCTGATAAGGGGAATGACCTGACTCAAGCTGGCAGTATCTGAACTGACTTCACATGTGGCAAGTTCGAAGGGCTGGAGAACCTTGCACAACACGGAAATCATTCTCCAATGTTCTTGAGTCAGGTGCATACCCCCTCCTTTGCCTATGTCATAGGTGGATATATAGGCTTTAATGGCCTTTGCTGCTCCTCCATCCTCTGAAGCATATAGAGGGTTGAGTTCCACCGCGTCACAACCTCTTGTTTCAGGTGATGGCGGGGCAGGTTCAAGAGTGTTTGCTGGTGCTCCAGTCTTCGGCATGAAGTCGCTGAATGGTGAAAGTGGCCAGAAATTTTTCGGGCCACCCAGAGCATCTCCTGCACACCCCTATCGTTTTTCAGAAAATTCTGCACCACCAAATATATTGTGTGAGCAAAACATGGGACGTGCTGGAATTTGCCCAGATGTAATGCCCGCACAATATTTGTGGCGTTGTCAGATATCACAAATCCCCAGGAGAGTCTAAGTGGGGTAAGCCACTTGGCGATGACTTCCCACAGTTTCGCTAAGAGGTTGTCGGCGGTGTGCCTCTTACTGAAACCGGTGATACACAGCGTAGCCTTCCTTGGAACGAGCTGGCATTTCTGAGCTGCTGCTACTGGTGACACTGCTATTGTTGCTGCGTAAGGCGATACATCTACCTAGTGGGCTGTCACAGTCATATAGTACTTAGTCTGCCCTGTTCCACTTGTCCACATGTCCATGGTTAAGTGGACATTGGGCATTACCGCATTTTGGACTCTCCTTTGGGATTTGTGATATCTTCTTAGAATGCACAGTTCTTCGCTCTGCTTTTGCCAGCTTGAAGGCCCCCATACATCAGAGATTGATTGCAGCAATCGTGCAATTTGCAATCGATTGTGTATAAAATCTTAACCTTTTTCAATCGATTGCAGATTGCAGAATTGCCACCATCGATTGAAAAAGGGAAAGATTTTTATACACAATCGATTGCAAATTGCACGATTGGTGCAATCAATCTCTGATGTATGGGGGCCTTAACTCGCGGGAGGAGGGCTTCCATCGTCATGTGAAGAGATTCCAAAGTAGCTAGAAAAGGAGGGCTACATACAGTGATGGTTATTGGTAAAAGCTGTAGCTACTTTGGAATCTACTTTGGAATCTCTTCACATGACGATGGAAGTCCTACTTTGTAGCTAGTCATGAACATTGGGAAAGACCTTAGCCGTTCCTTGCCACTCCGTGTCGTAAATGGCATATTGGTAAGTTTAAGTTTCTCCTCAGATGATTTAAATGTTTTTTTTAAGGTCATTTTCCTGAACTTTGTCATTTGGGATTTTATATGCCCTCTACTATGACATTGTGCATCGGCTTTGGCAGACGACGTTGATGGCATGTTATCGTCTATGTCATGACTAGTGGCAGCAGCTTCAGCACTAGGAGGAAGTGGTTCTTGATCGTTCCCTATTTTATTTTTATCAGACAAAGGGCCTGAATCAGACCCGCTCCCGAGCGCATAGCGCTCGCAAGTGCGTCGATGGTGTGGTACTGTGCACGCATTTCGCGTGCCACGCGCACGCGCATGCCCCGGAGCGAGAGAGAAATTCTCTCGCTCAGGGACTCACTACAAAAGGGGCGGCTGTTGATGTTAATCGACAGCTCGCCCCATTTTGAAGGCAGGGAGGGGGGGGTGGCTACACAAACGGAGGCATTCCCAAAAGAACGCCTGCCATTTGTGGGAGGCATCACTGACATCACCAGTGATGTCCGTGGAGAGCTTCCTGCTCTGTTAGAGCAGGAAAATCTCTGGGGCTTGCGACAGACAAGACCCTACCACAGGGGTCTCATCGCAAGCCGCGGTGGTTGCAACCATCACCTGGCCGCTCGCAAAAGCTGTGCGTCACCCACAGCTTAGCGAGCAGCCAGGAGGCCGCAACCCAAAAAAAACCATAATGATTCAGAGGGAGCGCTCTTAAAGAGCGTCCGGCTCTGAATCAGGCCCAAAGTTTGGTCCTCCATTTATGTTATATTGATATATACGTTCGGCTAAGGAGCACACCAATACAGAAAAGAAGAATTTTTTTTTTGTTCGGAGTGCACTTTGGGGGTTACACCACCCTTTAAGAGATAAACCAGCCGGCCCTTTACTTATGACACAGGCGCACGCTTGGCACTACTTTGTTGATGCACGTGCTTCTACAGCGCACACAATTTTTAATTTTTTCTGGAGTGCACTTTGGGGGTTACACCAGCCTTTAACAGACGAGCCTGCCGGCCCTTGATTTATGACACAAGCGCACGCTTGGCGGTTACTGCGCACAGAATTTACAAACACAGAAAAAAATAATTGTTTTTTTTGCACTTTGGGGGAGCACCCCTGATGCACAGATCACCCCTTGGACAACACTACAGCACTACAGCACCGTGCGCCTGTCTCCCGGCATCAGGAAAATGAGGCGTCTAGATATAGTCACCTGTCATTTAACCCACGCCGGGATAAAGCAGTCGGGAAGCCGGCTGTCGGGATCACGTCAGCCAGTTTCCCGATTGCATCCCATTGCGAGCTATGTTCTTTTGATGCTCTATTATAATTCTGCCTAAACAGATCAATAGCAGTTTCATAGGCAAACGCATGGGGGGTTTCCGTCTGCCTGGAAACCCTCCTCCCCAGCACACACATGACCACAGTAGAATAGTATAATAGAATTTTGCTAGTGCTGCATGCTCTTCTCAGTATCACAAACGAAATAATTAGCACCACCTATGGATCTTTTAACATGTATCAGACAGTAATAAATAACCTGTGCGCCAACTAGGAGATCTGGAAAACATGCACTATTAGGGATGCACTGCTATAGAGCCCAATATGTACATATATGTCCAGGGCAGTGCTAGGTTCTTCTGCTGCTCCTCCAGTCTCCCAGACTTGCTCCAATAGTCTGGAATGGTGCCTACATCTAAAATAAATACATCCAGCTCAGGCAGGATGGCCCTACTGCCACATCTAATGGCTCACTGTGATCGCTGGTCCTGTATATGCTGGAATTATGACACACAATACACTTTGTATGACGCATATAATGGCTTACTGTGATCACTGGTCCTGTATATGCTGGAATTATGACACACAATACACTATGTGTGACACATATAATGGGTTACTGTGATCACTGGTCCTGTATATGCTGGAATTATGACACACAATACACTATGTGTGACACATATAATGGGTTACTGTGATCACTGGTCCTGGTATATGCTGGAATTATGACACACAATACACTTTGTATGACGCATATTTAAAACTGGTTGAGTACTAATTCTGCCCTCTTCATGGACTGGCCACACTCGCTCTAAAATCAAGCATTTGGAAACCCCCCTCTAGAAATCCTGCGTTTGCCACTGAGTTTAATCACACTAAGGAAGCCTGAGGGGGGCTTGTGTAGTTTTATTAGTATGTACTTTCAATTATGGCATCCTGCGAGCAGAAAAATTAACTACCTGGAGAGGAGAGCAGTAAACATAAGACTGTATACAGAGTACTTGAAGATTATCAGCTGGTACCAAAAGTAGCAGAGATATTCAAACAGCCATCTGAACGGGTGTGGTATGTATTACCCAGGTCTGAGAAAAGGGATGAAAGCATCTTGCTCTGTATCAGACTTGGGGGAATCATACTCAGTTGGCGTCTGGACCAGCACTTCCTGCCGTTTTCCCCCAGCCCAGAATAAGCAGAGTGTTATTCTGTGTACGTTTTTCTCCTTTTTATTTTGACATTGTAGCACGTTTGTTTATATAATCTGTAACCCTTCTTACTTATGTCCTTTCTGTAACTAAGCATTGTACTTCCTGTGTAAATACAGTCTTCCTTTATTAGTCTATTTTTATATATGCTCCACCAGGACCCAGACTTTGAGGAAGCTACTAGATCGCTATGGTTACGCTAAAACTATTATTTATTGCCCGAAGCAGGGGAGGACCAACTGAGCGCTGGACTGCACAATTGTGATTGATGAGGGGTCTATTTACTAAGCAGTGTTAGGAGACAGAGTGAAAAGTGATAAGAAAGTGATAAGGTGCCAGCCAATCCGCTCCTAACTGTCATTTTTCAAACACAGCCTGTGAGATGACAGTTGGGAGCTGATTGGCTGGCACCTTATCACTTTTCACTCTGTCTCCTAACACTGCTTAGTAAATAGACCCCAAAGTGTTTGGGCCATACTGGCCGACATTCCTGGGCAGCTTTCCGGGAGCAGCAGGAAGGGATCTGCTGCTCTCCTCTTCAGGGGGCGTGGCCAGACGATAAACAGCATTAGGTCCCGCCGCTTTACAGGAAAACCTCTGTGATTCGTGGGTCCGTAAGGTGGGGGTGGGGCTAAATTATGCGATTTGCGTCATTTAGCCCCGCCCCTTTCCTACGGACCCTAAAATTCCAGGTAAAAACTCCCCATCCTGCTCACTTCACTAGGAAGTGGGCGGGATGCGGGAGATATCCATACTCTTCCGGGGGTACGGGGGAGTTACCCGAAAAATCTGCATCCTCCCGCGATTCCCTGGAGAGTAGGCATGTATGGTTTGGGGATCTGTGACCACTTTTATCTCCACAGGTGACAGCAGTAAAAAAAAGGGAATAGTATATTGGTCAGAGCGATAGAATATTCACTGTGTTATATTAGGCTCTGCCCTCACCAGGGCCGGCCCGAGCCTACGTTTTGGTAAGCGAATATAGATTTTGGTGCCCCTTACATGTATGATAATTGTGCAAATTAAATTTAGCTTAAATATTGGTCCTGTATTCCAGACACACCTGATATTAATAATTGTATAGTTTGTAATCTAGTTCTATATGGAACAGAAATAGATCTTTTGTTTTTGTTTTCAGAAGACTTCCAATTATTATTATTATTATTATTATTATTATTACCAGTTATTTATATAGCGCACACATATTCCGCAGCGCTTTACAGAGAGCATTTGCCCATTCACATCAGTCCCTGCCCCAGTGGAGCTTACAATCTATATTCCCTATCACATGTGCACACACATACACACTAGGGTTAATTTGTGTTGGGAGCCAATTAACCTATCAGTATATTTTTGGAGTGTGGGAGGAAACCCACGCAAGCACAGGGAGAATATACAAACTCCGCACAGATAGGGCCATGGTGGGAATCGAACCCACGACCTCAGTGCTGTGAGGCAGTAACGCTAACCATTCCAATAAGTCCAGATGTAGCCATAGGCATTATGGGTGGCAGACAGGTAAAGCTGAGAAAATGTAACTTCATGTAAATGAGCCAAGAGAGGAGGATAAATGATGTAGGGTCTGGCACTACATTCAGCTGTGTAACACATAGCTACAAATGATGTGAGTATGGGATAAAGGTGACCCAGTTATGCCCCAGGTTCAGGATAATAATGTGACAATACACAAGGTGAAGCCTTAGGTCAAAAGACCAGTTTTATATAAAAAAAAACATGTCAAGAACACTCAAAACTATATGGAAATGTGCAAATTTTGTTTAAAGTTACATAAATTAAGATCGAAATAGCCCCTGTCATATACAAGAAATGCATTAAAAGACATCTAAAAACAGAAGGTATTCTTATAACTACTGTAGTGGATATCAACCAGCATTAGAACACAGAATAAAACAATCCTAGCAATTCTGAAGAACTGTTATATGCAATTTTGAAAGGTTTATTATTAATAAAAACCAATGCAGTCCCCCATGTATTAGAGCCCCTTATGCAGTGTCCCCTGAATTTGTGCCAATTATGCAATGCCCCTTATGCAGTGGCCTAGTAATACTCTTTAGGTTGTGCCCATTATGCAAAGCCCCCAGTAATGTCCCTAGAAGTGTCCCCTTATGCAG
The DNA here is from genome assembly GCA_031769625.1 of Taudactylus pleione. NCBI lineage: Eukaryota > Metazoa > Chordata > Amphibia > Anura > Myobatrachidae > Taudactylus > Taudactylus pleione. Next base: position 5,203,403 of record JAUIMM010000008.1, on the reverse strand, counting down.
AGCCCCCAGTAATGTCCCTTATGCAGAGACCCCTGAAATGTCCATTATGCAGTGCCCCCAGTAATGTCCCTAATAGTGCCCCTTATGCAGAGCTCCCAGTAATGTCCCTAATAGTGCCCCTTATGCAGAGCCCCCTGTAATGTCCCTTATGCAGAGACCCCAGAAATGTCCCTTATGCAGTGCCCCAAGTAATGTCCCTAATAGTGCCCCTTATGCAGAGCCCCTAGTAATGTCCCTAATAGTGCCCCTTATGCAGAGCCCCCTGTAATGTCCCTAATAGTGTCCCTTATGTAGAGCCCCCAGTAATGTCCCTTATGCAGAGCCCCCAGTAATGCCCCTTATGCAGTGCCCCCTGTAATGTCCCTAATAGTGTCCCTTATGTAGAGCCCCCAGTAATGTCCCTAATAGTGTCCCTTATGCAGTGCCCCCTGTAATGTCCCTAATAGTGCCCCTTATGCAGAGCCCCTAGTAATGTCCCTAATAGTGCCCCTTATGCAGAGCCCCTAGTAATGTCCCTAATAGTGTCCCTTATGTAGAGCCCCCAGTAATGCCCCTTATGCAGAGCCCCCAGTAATGCCCCTTATGCAGTGCCCCCTGTAATGTCCCTAATAGTGTCCCTTATGTAGAGCCCCCAGTAATGTCCCTAATAGTGCCCCTTATGCAGAGCCCCCTGTAATGTCCCTAATAGTACCCCTTATGCAGAGCCCCCAGTAATGTCCCTAATAGTGCCCCTTATGCAGAGCCCCCAGTAATGCCCCTTATGCAGAGCCCCCAGTAATGCCCCTTATGTAGAGCCCCCAGTAATGTCCCTAATAGTGCCCCTTATGCAGAGCCCCCAGTAATGCCCCTTATGCAGAGCCCCCAGTAATGCCCCTTATGTAGAGCCCCCAGTAATGTCCCTAATAGTGTCCCTTATGTAGAGCCCCCAGTAATGTCCCTAATAGAGCCCCTTATGCAGAGCCCCCTGTAATGTCCCTAATAGAGCCCCTTATGCAGAGCCCCCTGTAATGTCACTAATAGTGCCCCTTATACAGAGCCCCCTGTAATGCACCTAGTAATGCCCATTATGCAGAGCACCCAGTAATGCCCCTAGTAGTGTCCCTTATGCAGTGCCCCCAGTAATACCCCTTATGCAGAGCCCCCAGCAATACCCCTTATGCAGAGCCCCCAGCAATATGCAGCTTTAAGTAATGTCAGTGTAATAATAATATGCAACAACTACAGCTCAAGTGCAGTTTTGAACTAGAGAATAAGGCTACCTCGTTTATGCTCATGGGGCTTATTTACTAACTTCTGTTTGTTTATGCCCGATATGTAAAAGGGCAGTGCTTTTCCTAGCAAGAGACGGCTAGTAAAAGCACTGCCCTTTTAAATATCGGGCATAAACACGAACAGAAGTGTTGGGTTTTACAACCCGACACATAGTAACTTGCAGCCTGTGGTCTGCTCTACACGGCTCTTACAGTCGCTGCTATAGTGCCCCTGGAGTTGTGCATGGATCCTTGTGCGCAGATGGCTCTTGTTGCTGGAATACAGAAGCCTGAGGTTTGGGTGCCTGCACAGTAGAGGCTGCCAGGACCAGCATGCATGGTTCTCCCTTTCCAGCCTACTTAAGGGAGTTTCACCTAACAACTGTTGTTAGGTGATTAGTCTCCCTTGCACAAACCACCGTGCTTTCTAAAGCTGGGTACTCACCTACACAATCATCGGGCCGTTTATCCAATATTGAGAGAACGGCCATTGGATTGTATAGGTGTGTGCACTGTCCCGATGCAGGAGCGTTAGCCGATAAATGGCTTTTAACGCTCCTGCAACGATCAGGGATCAGGAGGTCGCATCTTATGTATGGTTTTATATATATTGGTTCGACCTCCCGATCCCATAAAAGCCCGTATAAACTGTGCTATGTCTGCCATGTCTGCTCAGTGTGTGCGCGGCTTACAGGCAGCTGACAGGCTCACACTGGGGACAGAGTGGGTCGATGTTCCCCCACTGCGCATACGCCGCCTCCGGCATGCGCATGCACGAGCCCCGGCAAGCGACGGCAGCTCCGTCACTCCGGGGCTCACTGCAAGAAGGGGCATCTGTTGATGTTGATTGACAGCTCGTCCCGTTTTGTAGGGGGGGAGTGGGGTGGTTGCACAAACGCAGACGTTCCCTTAGGAACGCCTGCCATTTGTGGACGGCCCTACTGATATCACTCGTGATGTCAGTAGTGGACTTCCTTCTCTATTAGAGCAGGGAGTCCACTCGGGCTTGCGGGAGCCGAGACCCTCCCGCAGGGTCTTGACGCAAGCGCGATGGTCGCGATAATCACGAGCATCGCCAGGCCGCTCGCACTACCCACCCACAGCTTTGCAAGCAGCCTGGAGGCCGAAACAAACTGCCCTGATTGAGAGCGAGCGCCTCTGAATTAGGCCCAGACTGCACGGCTGATAGGCACAGTTTTACCCGATCAGCCTGTAATCATAAAAGTGTGTACCCAGCTAAACTCTGGTTGCCTCAGACCTGATTTTTGCCTGTACCCTCTCCATTTGGATCCTTTTTGGTAGATCATGGATTACCCCCAGACCTGAAAGTTGCCTGTGCCCTTTTCTCTATTGTTAACTGTAATCAGCCTCAGATAGTCTCTGACTTTCTGTTGTTAATCCCAGAGATTGTAGGATACCCTATTACTGATTTCTAGACTGTATCTAACCTCCTGCACCTGGTGTCTATCAGCTACCTCCACCCCAGTCCTGGGGTAGTGACCCTGAAGCCTTCCGAACAGTCAAGAGACACAATTACTATAATTTGCTCTCTGCTAGCTACCATATTATTGTGACACTCTGCCACCGGAATTCAGTCTGATTCATATACAGTCAGGTGCATAAATATTGGGACATTGACAGAATTCTCATATTTTGGCCTCTATTCACCACCACAATGGCTTTGAAATGAAACAAACAAGATGTGATTTAACTGCAGACTTTCAGATTTAATTTGAGGGTAATTACATCCAAATCAGGTGAACGGTGTAGGAATTACAACGGTTTCTATATGTGCCTCCCACTTTTTAAGGGGCCAAAAGTAATGGGACAAACTAAACAATCCTAAATGTAACTTTCACTTTTTAAAACTTTGTTGCAAATCCTTTGCAGACAATTACAGCCTGAAGTCTGGAACGCATAGACATGACCAGACGCTGGGTTTCATCCCTGGTGATGCTCTGCCAGGCCTCTACTGCAAATGTCTTCAGTTCCTGCTTGTTCTTGGGGCATTTTCCTTTCAGTTTTGTCTTCATCAAGTGAAATGCATGCTCAATCGGATTCTGGTCAGGGGATTGACTTGGCCATTGCATAACATTCCACTTTTTAGCCTTAAAAAACTCTTTGGTTGCTTTTGCAGTATGCTTCGGGTCATTGTCCATCTGCACTGTGAAGCGCTGTCCAATGAGTTCTGAAGCATTTGACTGAATATGAGCATATAATATTGCCCGAAACACTTCAGAATTCATTCTGCTACTTTTGTCAGAAGTCACATCATCAATAAATACAAGGGAACCAGTTCCATTGGCAGCCATACATGCCCACGCCATGAGATTACCACCACCATGCTTCACTGATGAGGTGGTATGTTTTGGATCATGAGCAGTTCCTTTCCTTCTCCATACTCTTCTCTTCCCATCACTCTGGTACAAGTTGATCTTTGTCTCATCTGTCCATAGGATGTTTTTCCAGAACTGTAATGGCTTTTTTAGATGTTGTTTGGCAAACTCTAATCTGGTCTTCCTGTTTTTGTGGCTCACCAATGGTTTACATCTTGTGGTGAACCCTCTATTTTCACTCTTGTGAAGTCTTCTCCTGATTTTTGACTTTGACACATATACACCTACCTCCTAGAGAGTGTCCTTGATTTGGCCAACTGTTGTGAAGGGGTTTTTCTTCACCAGGGAAATAATTCTTCTGTCATCCACCACAGTTGTTTTCCGTAGTCTTCCGGGTCTTTTGGTGTTGCTGAGCTCTCAGATGCGTTCTTTTTTTTCAGGAATGTTCCAAACAGTTGATTTGGCCATGCCTAATGTTTTTGCCATCTCTCTGATGGGTTTAGTTTGATTTTTCAGCCTAATGATGGCTTGCTTCACTGATAGTGACAGCTCTTTGGATCTCATATTGAGAGTCGACAACAACTGATTCCAAATGCAAATGTCACACCTAGAATCAACTCCAGACCTTTTACCTGCTTAATTGATAATGAAATAATGAGTGAATAGCCCACACCCGTCCATGAAATAGCTTTTGAGTTGATTGTCCCATTACTTTTGGCCCCTTAAAAAGTGGGAGGCACATATAGAAACCGTTGTAATTCCTACACCGTTCACCTGATTTGGATGTAATTACCCTCAAATTAAATCTGAAAGTCTGCAGGTAAAGCACATCTTGTTTGTTTCTTTTCAAAGCTATTGTGGTGGTGAATAGAGGCCAAAATATGAAAATTCTGTCAATGTCCCAATATTTATGCACCTGACTGTATGTGCAAAATTCTTTATTTCCTCCCCATGGAAATATCCATTAATATAGGATATTAGTAAAGTTAGGAATAGGTGACAAAAAAGGGGGGATGTATGTAACCTTTCTAAAGAGAAGTGTAGACGCTTACCACAGGAACCAATCAGCTTCTAGCTGTCGTTTATTTATTGTTCTATAATGTAACTGGATGGTCTGTTGGAACCTGAGTTTCCAGCCACTCTATAGATCAGTGCATCTGAATGTGCATGAGACGCCCACTGTCAGCGTCCATACATGCTGTAATATTGATTTTGTAAGTCTTTAGGCGCCAACATCGGTCGCGCCATGGAAACTTGCACCTGCCCTATGGTGCAGTTTGTCGGTTCGACTGTGGCCTCCTGCGTGAGCAGTTAAGAGACTGTGTGTACAAACACTATCAGTGACACGCCTGTGACACTGCCATAACACGCCCGTAAGACGGAACCTATCAGAGCATCCGTTTAGCCACCTCTTGGTCACAGACCAGGAACGCCCAATACACTTTCAATTACATTTTTGAAACCGTGCATTTGCCATGCTCCCGAAGCACAGCTTCAGTTCTGTGCGCCTGCTATCTGGGCACCGTGGATAAATCTTGGACCATCAGCTCTACCCATCCGGCTCAGCTTATTGGATTTACCACCTTCCAGCTCAGGGGCGTCTTTAGAGAGGAAGGGTCCAGTGTGCATGCCCCGTCACGGGCCCCCTCCTCTCACCCTGGCGGCCGGCAGCAATCTGACGTGGCTGGCCAGCCACCGCAGAGTCAGTAGACTCTGGGCACTAGAGTGCACGGCCGCCAATTTCCTGGCGATTTACTCACAATGCCAGAATAATGGCCACGGCGGGCTTTTTCCGGCATTTTGAGCAGTGCTGAGAGATCCAACGCGGGATCCTCAGAAAGCTAAGTTTTAGATAATATGGGTGCAGGGTGTGTGGTTCAGGCCCCCATTGGACCCGGGGGCCTATGTGCACCACACACCCTGGACCCATTATAGATACGCCCCTGTTCCATTGCTGCATATACCGTCATCATCTGAATATCCTAATGTGAGACTTCTTGCTAAAATCATTGGACGGATCTTCTGGTTTCACCAAGCTGGTAATATCTCACTAACTGCTGGTTATTGTTCCCAATACCATCACTGAGACTATTAATTTGTTTGGAACTCCGTTCTCAGCTGAACCTTATATGGTTATATATCCATAAGGCGTCAGTCAAGTATAATTCTTGTTGGTATTTATTTATATTTTATATTAGCATGAGCAGGGCCGAAACTAGGATATCTGTCACCCGGTGCAAGGCAGCAATTTTGCGCCCCCTCCCTTGTTGTACCTGAAGTTTGTCCTTGCTCCTCCATAAGGGAGTGCACTACTCAGACATCCCTGGTATAGTGACTTACATTATTCCACACACCATAATGCCCATTACACATTATGCCACACACTGTGATGCCTCTTACCAAAGTGCCACTTACATATTTGCCCGACACCATTTTATACCCCACAGTAAGGCTTCTAATTATTTTAAAATTACCTGCTCGTTGTCAGGGGTTACATGCTCATTGCCATGGGATTATGCTTGTTGCCAGGGAGTTTCATGCTTGTTGCCATGGGGTTTATGCACGTTGCCATGGGGTTTATGCACGTTGCCAGGGGTTACATGCTCATTGCCAGGAGTTACATGCTCGTTGCCATGAGGTTTATGCTTCTTGCCATGGGGTCTCATGCTCGTTGCCAGGGGGGTTTATGCTTGTTGCCAGGAGGTTTATGCTCATTGCCAGGGGATTTCACGGGAGAAGATGCAGCTTTCAGCATCTTCTCCCGGCATCCGGGAACGCTGTGTGCATTGCGCTGGCCTAACAGACACTAGAGGTCCAGTAGGACCTCTAGCATCTGTCTCCTCCTAGGCGGCGGCCATTTTTGGATGGCCGTTTTCTGAGTCTGCAGCCCCCAAGCCACCTTGAGTCAGCTTTTTTCACCCCCTGCAATCCGGCACCCGGTGCGTGTGCACCTCTAGCCCCCCCCTAGTTGCGGCCCTGGCATGAGGCTTTTAAGAATAAATTATTTTACAACTAGCAACCCTCCCCGGCTTGTTTTTTAACTAAGGTCTTATAAGATTGCCTTGTAGATGACATTGGCTTAGTTTTGATGTGACACGCAAAGGGGCCAGGTAAAGTTGTCCATGAGCAAAACACTCTCCTCTTAGGTCACCTCCAGCCACCTTACGTCTGCCTGTCCCTGTGCTTTAGTTATTGTCATGCCAAAGCCGACTCTTACCGAGAATTGGATTCTTTTGAAATTAAAGAATTGCTTTTAACATAAATGAAACAGGAACGGTAAGAAAAAAGGAAAAAACTGACATTTTGTATCCGTAAACAGGGATTACCCACATTTTTCTGGGGAAACCGGATAATACGTATCAAATGTCTACATGGTATAAAATAAATTCCATCGTTGTGATATATCTGTTATGGTTTAGGCAACGTAAGTGCTTGGACGTCTATCTTTTCATTGACTTGCTTCATTAAAATTGTCCCTGCTCAGCTCCCTTATGTCACACATTAATGGTTTATACACCTAAACCTTCCACCACAAATGCTCTATAGCATAGTGATAACTGCATCAAAATCCGCCCGGTGGTTCTCGAGACAGATGCCTCCCAGGGACTTTATTTTATACTATGTATGTACAATAACATCTAACAAATGATCTATTAGAATACTTTTATAGCGGTGCTACTAGCGCTGCTTACCCTGGAGTCAGTAATAAATTAATACGTTTATCAGAAAGTATCTGCTGGAGTTGATGAATTTGAAGGCATAAAGCTGAACTATGTATGATCTTCAAGGATAATTAGGTGCATTTCAGATGAGTCTGGGAGGTGTATTTGCACTTAATATTAATGGCTCTTTAAATTATTAGTCCAAACATGCTGAGAAGTGGTGGTTTGTAACATATACCCCTTGGTGGCCTTGTACAAATTGAATTTTGAGACAAACAAGGTCTTCCTAACCTGATAAGAGTTTAAGGGGCCTATTCATCAAGGCCTCTGATGATGAAGTTTAGAACTCGCTTCGAGGGATACTGTAGTACCAACTCGCAGCGGGGGAAGCCTGACACCGGAGCAATTCATCATTGCTCCTGTGAGGGGATAACTGCTCCGGAAAGCAATTGTCCCCATGGAAAGTATCGCAGCTACGTTACTTACTTGCTCCTCCTCGTCCCGGCAATGCATGAGTAACCTCGGGTCACGCCTGTGCAAAGTCACTGGGAGGGAGTGAGGAGTTGGCGGAGGGATCCGCTCGGATCCCTCCTCGCATCCCCGGAGCTCCTTCCCATAGGACAGAGCGGGGATCCAAGAACAAGCTCCGTTTGAAGATGGCGCTTGTTCTCGGCAGCAAACTCCAAAAACTTTGTATGTGTGTGAGCATGCGATAGGGAACATACTTTCAGTTTTCGCAGTTTGCTGAATTCCGGGAGGGTCCTGTCGGACCCCTAAGGATGAATGGCCCGGTAACTTAAAAATGCGGAAACTAGTGTTTCCGCATGGTTACCGAGCCATTTATCGGTTGATGAATAGGCCCCTAATTCTTTAACTGTTTTAATATATTATAGGTTTTTACATACCTCCCAACATGACCCTTTCCAGGAGGGACACAATGCTCTGGTCCTGGACTTCCCTGGTAAGAGGCGGGGCTGCAGCACAGTTCAAAAGTCTAATAGGGGAGTCACACCAACTGTCATCTCACACGCTGCCCAACATCACTGGCTGGGACTCACTGGCAGTAGGTATGACTCCCTTATTTGAATATTGGACTGTGCTGCAGCCCCGCCTCTGGAGCCTCCACCAATCATAAATGACCAGGGAAATCCAGGACCAGAGCATTGTGTCCCTCATGGAGAGGGTCATTTTGGGAGGTATGGTTTTTATTATAACAATTTCAGCAGTTTCTAATTAAATGGTGCAATTCTTCTTGTATGTATGACAGCTAGCAGTTCTCTTTTCATATTTTTTGTTATCAGTTTTGTCAGCAGAGGAGTAGAGTCTTGGAGAGAGAACAAATTTAGATGCATCAATCTCCTCACTGAAGCTTGGCTGAGAAAAGAGCTGGTTGAAAAATACAAATATGTCTTTAAAGGCCAATCCTGTGGATTAGCATCATTTTTCAAATGCTGATATGGTTCAACAAAGAAATTCTTATACCCCTTTCACATCTCAAATGGCGGGTCGCACCCGGGATTTGTACACGCGTTCATCCTCGGTCAATTACATCAACAACATCACTGCTAAGCCAGCGCTTGGAGATGAGATCAACTCCAATCGCCGGCTCTCCCTATGCCTCAACCCGGATTAGCCATTCACACTAAACCGTGGGCCGGGTTGAACCCGTGTTCAACCCTGCTCATTACCTGAGTTGAAATGCCAGGTCGCTCGACCCGGGTAATTTCAACTGGACCCTTTCACACTGCGCAGTAACCCGGGTTGCTGCGCGTTCATGTGCAATAATTCAGGTTATTTGAAGGCAGTGCGAAAGGGATATGTATAAATCACCTATTGTAACTGGTGTACCTTCCCCAGACGTATATGCAACCCTAAACTGGTAATAATATATCAAATAAATGGAATGTCAGTAGATCCATAAATATATTTATTAAGATAAAACTACAGACAATTTTACTACGAGATTGGTCAACACTAAACGTACATAAGGGATTACGATGTTACTTCTCGGAAGAAGACAATATCAATATACCATCAAGATAAATGACTAAGAAATGCCCTAAAAATTGTCTTTAAATATCAGTGATGAAATCCTGAATATACAGAGGACCACAGGGCGCGACTAAATATTCATAATGTCCATCTCCGCCGGTAAAGGCCATATCTCCCTTTCTCCAATATGTATCAAATTAAATTCTCATGTTTAGTCTAACTACAGTAAGTGAACATTTAAAGCCTCATGTACTTTTCTTAACACATGTAGTTTATTTACATTCAGATACAGAGCGCCTCATTCAGAGTTGGGAATAGAGTAAGAAATAGCAAGTACTGTAGCTGTACACCAGGACAAACCATGTTGCAATGGAAGGGGTGTGAATACATACATTATTTTGCATGCAGGGTAAATACTGGCTGCTTTTGCATGTAGCCCGCAAATGCTGGACAGCTTTATTATTACACTGAAATTCTGATTTCAGATGGGACACACTCCTCCCAAATCTATATATCTCTGCTCATGGTACATCTGCCCCACCTGCAGTGTGACACGGTGCACAATTACTTGCTCTTTCTTACTCTATTCCCAACTATGAAACCGACCCATGGACCCAAGACTTGTTGGAAGTGATGAGTGAGCAGGTATTGATATTGCAGAGTTATATAGGCACACACCAGCAGATGAGTCAAACTATGAACAGTCCAGTTTTCTAACCAGTGGTGTTGGTTTATTGAAGTACAGTAGGTACAGTCATATTCACTGTTACATGCCGGTGATGGAGCAAAGCAGGGTTCTACACGCTCAAAGCAGCAATTGTTATACACTGCTGTTTCACATTGCCTGGACACTTCTTTGTACTGTCAGTCGCAAAACAGCGGACCGACAGATACACCATTTATTGAAGGACTGTCGGGACATTTAATATCAGGCTTCTGTTTCCCACCATGTCACTCTTACACAGTATAGACAACATGGCTCCTGCACATTTATTATTATTTATTTATTACCAGTTATTTATATAGTGCACACATATTCCGCAGCGCTTTACAGAGAATAGTTGGTCATTCACATCAGTCCCTGCCCAAGTGGAGCTTATACTCTATGTTCCCTATCGCATGCTCACACACATACATAGGGTTAATTTATGTTTTTGGAGCCAATTAATCTACCTGCATATTTTTGGAGTATGGGAGGAAACCGGAGTACCTGGAGGAAACCCGCGCAAGCACAGGGAGAATATACAAACTCCACACAGTTAGGGCCATGGTGGGAATCAAACCCATGACCTCAGTGCTGTGAGGCAGTAACGCTAACCATTACACCATCTGTGCTGCCCGCACATCCTCAATAATGACCTCAGTGGAAATCTTGGGACGGTACATGAACAAGAAGATTTGAATCTGCGCAGTAGCAGACTCGTCTCTTAACAACTACCCCTCTCTACAAGCTTTTCCATGTTACACAAACATTTAATTTCAGCTTTTCTGTAGCGACCAGTAAAATAAATTGGGTTAAACACATGAAAAGGCATCAACATGACTTTAGCTTGGCCTTCTTGTAAGATACTTCAGCAAAATTTCCTTTATTGAGAGCTTGGGCGATAATAACAGTCTGTCGACTCATTAACTTGGGGCTATTGCAACTAACACAATTCTTGATGCTTTTCACACTTACGGTTTGTAAATGAAGCAAAGTCTTTTTTTCCCTATCTTGGATTTCCATTCACATCAATCAGACTTTAATTTTGGCTTCTGGATATCTTGAGACTCACTGAATGCGATGTTTGCAAATTCCTTGTAATATCTTTTAGGTGGCTTGTGATATTTAATCTTGCAGAAGATCTTCTCTCCGGTTGAACTAATAGGGGAAAATTTACTGTGATTCAAGTTTGGTCGAGTTTGTATCTTTTTAAACTCGATTTGCATCGCCAAAACTCAGGTGAGTTTATCGTTTTTAAACTCTCAAATTGTCCAATAAGTGAGTTTATCTGAGAGTGAGTTGGCCGATGGTGAAGCAGATCGAGATTTCTCCCCCGAGTAGCAAGTTTAGATGAGATTACTCATCCGAGATTGCAGTGTCTTCTCTCTGCCTAACTCTCCTGAACAAGCAGCCTGCACATATCAGAGATTATGGGGGAAAAAATGTGTAGGGTACCCCCATAACTTTGGAACCAGCACCTGGCTGCAGGGCCAGTCCTGGATTTAAATATAGGGGGGAATGCATAGGGGTCCCCCTATATTTAAAACCAGCACTGGACCTAAAACAACTGGGGTGGAGACCCTATCACCAGGTCCCCCCGGCCAAAGCATTAACAGCCCAAGCTGGGAATCTCAGGAGAGGTGTGGACCCCCCAATAAGGGGTTCCCCCTTTCTAGAAACCCCAGGCTTAGGCTGAAGCCCTGGGCTCTTCCCCACACTCCTGGGCTGTGGGTATGGTGTAATAATGGTGTCAAAATATAGAAACTATTGTATTTTATAGTCAAACTACAAGTGCTAGCATGGCACACGAACTACAGGTCCCTTTGGCACTTGTGGAACTACAAGTGCCAGCAGGTGGCCGGCACCCGTACCCCCAATGTAAAATAAATAGTTAAAAAAAACACAGTACACACACACCGTCTGCCTTGCTACACAAAAGTAAATCACTGGCAAGCATCGGAAACCTGGTACTAACTGAGACCGTCAGAACACTGAAATTATCAATGACAGTCTGAAAGTACCACAGCTAAGAAAGGATACATAACGATCTAAATGCAACACACTGAGGAGAGTACATTTCTTTGTATCAAACTAGTAACATTATACTCGTGGCTATTGGAGATTAACGATACAAATTACATGTACGCTGATTACTAAACAACACACAAACATAATAAGTGTTTAATAGTCTGTGTGAAATATTGAATAGATGGGAATAGGATTAATGTTATGTAATTTAAGCACATGTAAAAGAAAGGACAACACTATGCTCTAATGTGGAACGAAATAACAAAATTTCAGACCAAAATACAATCCTAATTAATACGAATTGAGACCAAAAACCTCTATGTCCACGACAAAAATCATATCAGATACTATCTAACGGCCTTGCATGAACAATACATACTATTTAGGTTGAAAAACAAATGAGATAATTGAACCAAGATAATGAAACTTTTTGTGATACTACTAAAATTATTTGACTTTCAATAATTATCTCGGACCTCAAAGTCTCTATAACCCGTATATATACAAGTGGATTCAGCAGAGGGGATTAAACCGAGTTCTGAAACTTTATAAATATCCCATAATACAAAGGGTATATTTGCTTGTATACGGAGTTGAGCAAAATCTGTGGCGCACATGATAAGTGCACAGGGTATTGCTTTATTATTGCTTCAACATAAATGAGATGTTCGAATGTATGATACAGGCCAATTAAATCAACAGGAATACAACACACAGCGGGACCTTCCGGTTTTATATACTTCTATTTTATAAAAAAAAAATTTCACTCCGCTATTACCATTATATATTTCGCTACTGATGTATACAAATTTTAATACTAATAATTAAAGGTTATATTTTAGTTTATAAGTCTGTGCGCCCTATATAGACTCCTTTTCTCTCTTTTTTGATTCAGTTAACATCGGAACCTCAGGTATTTACGGAGGGACTGTGGGCCTGATTCAGAGCCTGACGCTCTGAAAGAGCTTTTGCTCTGAATCAGGGCGTTTTTTTTTGTGCAGCCTCCTGGCCACTCGCATAGCTGTGGGTCAAGACCATCGCGACCATCAGGCTTGCGACGAGACCCTTGTGGTAGGGTCTCGTTCATCGTAAGCCCCAGAGAGCTTTCGGCTCTAATAGAGCCGGAAGCTCACCACTGACATCACGAGTGATGTCAGAGGGACCTCCCACAAACAGCAAGCGTTCCCTCGTGAACACCCACCAAATGGGGTGAGCTGTCACTCAACATCGACAGCTCACCCCCTTTGGTGCGAGACCTGGAGCGATGGATTGCCCGTCGCTAGCCGGGTCTCGAGAATGCGCACAATGGAGCCGGCTCCATCGTGCGCATGCGCTGTGGACCACCATCAACCCGGTTGCGAGTGCTCAGCGCTTGGGACCGGGTCTGAATCAGGCCCTGTGTATTTGTTGGCTCTTTGCCGTCATTTGCTGTTAACAGAGTGACACTCTCATCTATGCTCACAGTTTATATCAATATATACCTCGGCTTTGACACATGAGAACAAATCTATATTAATGCCGCTGGTGGTGTACTGACACCTTGTCAACATTAGACTCATGAGTGCTTGAACATTGCAATTAAGGGATATCCCTGGTTTAGCAGACCGCTGAATTCTCTGCCCCACTTATTTTATTTTCCATACCTCTTTTAGATGTTTACCTATTAATATTTTAGATCATATGTTATTAATCTAGTATCCTCTATGTTTTTTCTTTATATTAAATTATATTTTATATTTATGAGATACTTGCGTTAAAAGCTCATTTCCAGTGTGCAGGTCTTGTAATTTCTCTTATTGTCCAACAGATGTTAGTTGCTGAGAGACAGACATCATATGGTCTATGTAATCACTCATACTGCTGCATTCAATCAAATTAATGTTATACAATACACATCTTAAATTTATCCTTCTCATGAGACCTCCACCTTGATATGCTGCTTACAATGCTGTCCACATGCCTTTAGCTGATTCTTTCCCATGTATTATAGAGTACACATGTTGTTCTACGCTTAAGCCTATGGTCCCCATGGCTCCCTCTATATTAACTGGACTTGTATCTGGATCTATTGTGACCTTCCACAACCTTTCATGCTTTAATTGCATTTCCATAGCAAACTTTCAGGTTGTATACTTTTCTGCACCAATTAGCTTGATAAACCCCATTGTGGATGTAGCTCCTGTATTTATGCTTTTTACAGGCATGACTGTGCAGCTTCTGTACTTTAATCAGCTTCATTGCTGCTATACTGCACGGGAAACACTGCTGTCTACATTCTGTGCTTCTATGCAGTCTGCACAACACACGTGGATAAGATGGCGTCTGTGTGCTACTCTGGGCATTCTAATAGCTAGTATGTTTGGGTTCTTTACATTGTGTCCCTGAGTGCCTGGGTACTTTACACCTGTGTGCCTGGTCCAATAACCTGTTGGAAAGGATGTGTGTGCAGGTGTTGATACTGCAGAGTTATGTAGACACAAACCAGCGGATGACTCACACTATGAACAGCCCAATTACTTACCCAGTGGTTTTGGTTTAGATGAGACGAGAGCTGCATAGGTTTAAGGCCATATAAGAGTCCTTAGCTTTTTGTAATTGGTTAGAATTTGGTCAACTGTTGCTACGTAGAGTAATTTGGGGGGTTTATTTGGTTGGTTGGTTTTGACCATGTGTGAGCTCTTGGGATTGGCTATATATGGGCTTTATAAGACTGGTGTACGCCCAGCAGTTTGCTTTCTGGACGGTGGTTGTCCCTCGGTGCTCCTCTGGACAGTTTCTGGTGATATTTATTCTTCCCTGTCACTTTACTGTTCCCCTTTGCCTCTCTGTGTTGTTTATTATTTTCTTCTCTCCTCCTCTAATCATTTCCTTTTGCCATCCCTCCCTCCACCCTTTCCCCCATTTTTCATGCCCTGCCCTAAGCGCCATTTCATGGATTCGCCCTGCCCTAAGCGCCGTTTCATGGATTCCCCCTGCCCACCTTCTGTTTCTGCCTGTCACCGCCTCAGCCTCCCTGCTCTAGTTTTCAAGTCCGGAGTCTCTTTCCCGGCCTATAGCTCAGCCACGCCCCCCACTGCGGGCTTTTCGCGGCCTCACACTGCGTTCCCTCCTTCGCTGGGCGAGTGGTCCCCGTCACCCGTGGGGTCACCACTTGCCTTGGCGTCCTCCCCGAGGCCTCCATGGGTGTGGGATTGCTGCTAGTGGCTGTGGGTGGCTCTCACGGAGCTCTGACGGCAGTGACCGGGCCGAGAAGTGGTCATGTTAGATATCACTCCGCTGGGTGCCCCCCCGCAGTTCTGTATCAAGCTGAGGGGTCATGGTGCCCTGCCATGCTTCTGTGGCCCCCTCTCCCCTGCAGGGGTTGCATATGCTGCCATGGCTATTTTGCCTGCTGGCCCCACCCCTCCATACGCAGTCTCAGCCCCTTTCACTGCTCTTGGGGCAAATTCTCTGGGGGATACCTTTTACAAACATCCTTTTTTCCCTTGGAGGGGGGTTAGCTGCCACCTCCACTTCCCATGCTCCTCCATTGCCTTCCAGCCTGCATACCCAGCTTGTTTCCTCCCTCCCCCCCTTTTCATCTGTCTTCGGTCCACCCATCTTTCCCTGCCCTGACCTCTTCTTCTGCTCTCCCTGCCTGGTTCTCCTAGGTTTTTCCTCCTGTTTCCCAACCCCTGGTTTTTCAACATTTTCCTGGCCAAGGTTCCCCTTCTCCTTTTTATTCTTTGGCGGGGCTCATTTCCCTTATTGGCACCCCTCTTTTTCTCAACCTTACCCTTTTTCCCATTATCCTGCACATGTTTTTTCAGTTTTTTTGCCTACTGCCCTGTCTTGGTTGCAACAGTTTGCTTCACATCAGGGTACAGCCCCACCCCCACCATTGCCTTCCCCATCAAGTGTGGTTTGAGCCACCTCTCTTCCTTTACCTCCTTCTCCCGCTGCACCTTCTCCTCCTGTTCCTGCACTTCTCCCGGCTCCAGTTCCAGGTACTCCTGCTGTGGTGTCCAGTGATGTAACATTGTCTGTGTCTCATCTAGTATTCCCATTATGAATTCTGGTGGTGATGGGATCTCGAGTGGAAGCGCTGTGGTGGGTCTTGCCATTGGGTGAAGTGATCATTGCCCCTGATGGTGTGGTGCCTGGCGGTGACGGAATGCCATGGTCGGCTGGTGGCGAGTCTGCTGTCCCTCCTTTGCTGTTTGATACAGAATCTTCAGGGTCTAGCGATAGTAGCTCTTCATCAGGGTCCCCAGCGTGCCCGTGTAAGTTAGCTAAGCTAGTTGCGTGGCATTTGGCTAAGCATCAATCAGCTCCTGTTGCTATTGTGGTGCCAGTCGAGGATTCTGGTATGGTTCACTGTGCCAATACAGCAGTAGACAGGGGTTTGCATAAACAAATTATTGACAAGATTCGCAAAGGGTAAGTTTGTAGCTGTCTTTTCACTAACCGATGACATGAAGAAAGCTTTAGATAAAGCCAAGAACCCTGTGGGGTGGGGAAGGATTCTTGCCGCAGCTATCACCATTGGCTTAGTGGCATACTAGTTTTTTTCGACCTGCTACCTTAAACCTCGCCCTATGGAGCACCACAATGTTATTAAGTATATTAATTTGGTGCATGATATGTTTGTTAAATCCAAGGGCTTTGTTTGGAGAGATTATGACGAACAGTTTCATAGGCAGCAGGATGCCACTGGGCCATAAGGATGTTGAAGTATGGTTAGCAGTTACCCAGGAGGCTAAGGCGTCTACGGAGGGGGTGCAGGGCAGGAAGGCTAACCCTCCTTTGTGTGTAGGTGTGAATGTGCATGCCAAGGGAAATGTTTTGCCTATAATAATTCTCGATGTTTCAGGGGAGCTGGGTGTCGTTTTTGTCACTCTTGCCGCATCTGTAATGGCAGTCACCCCGCCAAAGACTGTAAATCAGGGTTAAAGGGTGGTTCAGGGGACAGGAATGATGTATCCAGAGTTAACAAGTAAGGCTTATTCTCCGGTGGCATTAGATGAGTTGGCTAAATGGTTGGGCTCGAAACCTTTGCGGGAAGATTCCCAATTCTTGCTGGAGAGTTTTAGGAATGGTTTTGTTGATTGCTTCTTCTGACTTTGAATCTGTTTTGTTCTAATTGGTGTTTGTGCTGACTTTCTTTCTCACGTTTCGGGTTAGCGAGCTAGTGGAGTCTAGTAAGAGAGTTTTTTCGGTTACCTGTAGATGGCACATTGCATGTTGTCTCCTCCCGGAATTTGCGTTTGGCCAGAGAGCTTCCCCATGTGGTACGACAGAAAGTGTTTGCTGAAGTGGCTTTGGGCCATATGTCAGGGCCTTTTCCCGTTCCCCCTTTGCCAGACCTGTGCATTTCCCCTCTTTGTGTCATGCCCAAGAAGTTCCAGGGTAAATATCGTTTGGTCCAGCATTTGTTGTACACTCATGGGAGCTCTGTGAATGATGCAATCCTTCACATCAGTACCAGTTATTTTATGAGGTGCTCGCAATGATAAAGGGTTTTGGTCCTGGGGCTTTGATGGCGAAATTGGATGTTGAATCCGCTTTTTGCCTGCTGCCATTGCACGTTGAGTCCCTATGTTTTATGGGTTTAAATGGCCAATTTTTTGTTTATAGGTGCCTCCCCATGGGCTGCACTATCTCGTATGCATATTTTGAAAAGTTTAGCACTTTCTTGCATTGGTGTATCCAGCCTGCTATGGGCCATGCGGGAATTGCACATTATTTGGACTACTTTTTGTTCGTCGGCCCATCAGATTGTGGGAAGGTTTTGTTTTCAGTGCAGACCCTTTTCCGGGTGCTCGGCGTGCCTTCCTGCTTGTCTTACCTTGGAATTGAAGTGGATACAGTTGCTGGTTGCTGCCGGTTGCCGGCTGATAAGGTGCAGCAGTTACTAGGGCAGATTGAATGTTGTTTGGATTCACGGCGGGTTAAATTGTGTCAGGTGCAGTCGGTCCCCGGTTTATTTAATTTTGAATGCCAGATCATACCGATGGGACGGGTGTTTTGCCTTAAGCTAGAGTGTGCTATTGCAGGGTCTCCAAACCACATTTCAGGTTCCGCCTTTCCAGTGAAATGACCTATGGGTTTGGGCTTAGTTTTTGGTTGTTTTTAATTTGGAGTTGATTTGGCCATTGCAGCCAGTCAACAATGCTGAGTTACAGTTGTTCACTGATGCTGCTGGTTCGACTGGCTTCAGAGCGTTCTTTCAATTGGACTGGTGCACTGCTCCATGGCCTGCATCATGGATATCACGTGGCTTTCAGTCCAACCTGCTTTTATTGGGACTTTTTCCAATAATAGTGGATGTGGATTTGTGGGCTGATAGGTTGTCTAACCGGAATATAATTTTTGAGTGTGACAACCTGGGAGTGGTGCACACTATTAATAATCAGCATTCCGCTTCCCCTATGGTGCTGTATCTGTTGAGGTTCTTGGTTTTGAAGTGTTTGCAGGAGAATATTGTTTTTAGGGCATGACATGTGCCGGGTATTGAGAATGGGATAGCGGATTCCCTATCCTGTTTTCAATTTGATGTTGGACCCTGAGGCCAATCCGTTTGGGATTACTTGCCCATCTTCTGTCTGGCAGATCGTTGAGCCAGATTGGTTGGTCTGGCTCTGTCTACTTTGCGGGTTTACAAGGCAGCTTGGTGTGACTGGGAGACTTATCAGGTAAGGTATCCTTCTGCAGGTAAGTCTTTAGATCAGCACTTGGTTGAGTTTGTGTGGGGCCATTATCAGAGGGGCGCGAATCAAGGCAGCCATGGCTATCACCCTAGTGGGTATTGCTTTTTACTCTCGCCTTCATGGTGGTCACAAACCCAAAAAGTCGTTCATGCTGTCTAAGGCCCTTAAGGGTTGGGCTAAAGAAAGCACCATGGTAGGCGACGCCCAATTGATGTAACACTGCTGCAGCGTCTGGTAGGGATGGTTTTGTTGTTTGCTTCTTCTGACTTTGAATCTGTTTTGTTCTAATTGGTGTTTGTGCTGGCATACTTTGGCACATTTCGGGTTAGCGAACTAGTGGAGTCTAGTAAGAGATGTGTCGATTCCAGTCTATTAATTAAGCATGTGGTACTTCAGGCCAGGACTGTTGTGTGCTAAATCCCCCACTCTAAAACTGATCAGTTAGGGTGTGGGTGTTGGGTTACCATCAAGCCTCATCCTATTACAGAGATTTGCGCTTGGCTGGTTTATATGCAGGGCTGCGACCGTCAGGCATCTCGCAATGGTTATTGCATGCGGACTCCTCACCCTTGACTGAGTTCCAGTTTACTGCTGTGTTCAAGTGCCGTTTGGGTCAGTTGGGCTTGGATGTTGCACAATACGGTACTCACTCTTCCCTATTGGCGCAGCTACTTGCGCGGAGGCTAGTGAATTGCCTCCGTCTGCCATTCAAGCTATTGGTAGATGGAAGTCATCCGCTTTTAAGTCATATGTTAGATGTGATAAGCTTTAATTTGTGTTTTTCCTACCCAGAAACGTTGTTTGCCTGCCAGTTTTTGAATGGCTAGTGTGAAGGGACTTTTTAACTTTTCCTCCGAGGGGGGCGCAATTCAATTTGCTTATTATTCACTAGGGATGGGCGATGACCCTCTGTGTTTTGGTTTTGGATCTGTATCTCCTTGTGTTTTGGACCTGGATGTGGTTTAGTGTTTGGTTTGGGTGGCAGGCTGTGGTTCTTTGAACATGGCAGTGGCAAGAAGATGCTACAAACCAGCGGCCACATAAGGTGTAAGAAAACACTGTGGAGCACATTTCCATTGAAGGGTCATAGTATGGCATACACATGCAGGAGGACTTTGGGCGTCCGTCTCTGCAGACACGCTCATACCATGCAGTATTATAGGGGTTGTGAGTCTTCACAGCTCAGCTTACAATGACCACATGGGGGGGCGTATCAGTCACTCCCTAATATTGGTTAAGTAACATATGGCAGGAGCTGAGTGTTTGTAGCATCCTTCTTTTCCTCCCAAAATTAAATTAAAAGCTCAGGGACATACCTTCAATAAAAGCAAGTTATGACCATGTAACCAAAGCAGTCTGTGTCCGTGTCTTTATTTTAGTATAAGTTAGTTGTAAGTTGTTATATTGTCTTTAATTGCAATAAAGTTATGGGCGCCTTATTGAAGTACATTAGGTACAGCCGTACTCACTGTTACATGCACACTGAGAATGGCACAGAGCTTGAACGAAGCGGGGTTCTATAAAGCTCATCAGCTGCAAACAGGTAGTGTTGCAGGGATCTGAAACATCTTTATAGCAGAGACTCCCACCATGTCACTCTTACACAGTACAGACATGATGACCCCTGCACATACTCAGTAAGTGGCCAACTGAGGACAGGGAATGAAACCTAGCTTCTGCGCAATAGAGCATCCCACTTTCAACAAAACTATGGGTCTGATTCAGCAGAGGACACTACTGTGATTGCAGCTGTGATTTTGCATGGAACGAGGCGGCGAAAAGATGCTAATGGCTGCCAAAGCTCTTCCGGCATAAAGACGCAATCTCTAATCGCAATGTGATCGCTGTGTATGTGGTGTGTCTTATACGCAAGCTCAATGGCAAACAGTCGCTCGATCTGCGTCCGTAATCGCCACTGCATCCGCTGCTGAATCAGGCCCTATGGGCTTGATTCAGACCCGCTCGCTATATCATGCCGCATGCAAATCCGGCCAACCCACAGCAAGGCAGGTGGTCGCATGGCAAGGCATTAGAACGCCCACTATGTCTTAGCGTGCAATCGCATTGTTTATGCAGATGCCCACCAGCCTGTCTTAAAATGCCCACTTGTGCACGTCATTTCCAGGAAGTGTATGGAATACATCGAGTACCATCGGAAGCGAACGCAGCGCTTGTGGTTGACCATACCCTACCGCAAGCACTGCGAGCACTTCAGTGTAAAATACAACCAAGTGACAGGTACTATGATGCTCCATCTTAATTATGCACGCCTCTGAAACGGCGTTGAGACGCTCGGGCATGCCTGCGTCTGCACCTGCATTCCCACGTTTCCGTTGACCAGCCCCTGTCACCACTGACAAACGGCTTCTCCCATCACTCATTCAGCTGGGCTGTCTATGCGCAGCGAGCGTACGCGTCCCGATCGCACAGACTGGTTCGCGCACGCACAGATTGCAAAAATCAGCTGGCTGTGTACGAATGCTTCCTAGCGAGCAGGTCTGAATCGGGCCCTATTGTCCAATGTAATAATTGCAACATCACATGTTTTGGTCCTTAATATCTGAGGAGAGCGATCAGGGAGTCTTCACTTTCCTAGACTTATATACACACAGAAATAAGGACATTTTACTTTACGTACAAATAGAACCATTATTCTTGAGTTGTCAAAACCAACCCACCAAGAATAATCTAAGTAATTTTTATATCCTGATACAATTCCTAGAGGAAAAGACGCCTGAATGTTATTTCTACACTAACGTTACACTTCCTCTCTGGGGTAAGTGGTAATTCGGTTTTGTTGTAGTTTTAGTAAATTATATTTAAAAACAAAGCAAGTAAATATGTGATAAGAGAAGATAGTGATTGAAATCACTAGCGGTGTTCCCTTATGGATGCGTAGTTAATAATATTAATATCACACAATTTAATATATCTGCTTTCTTTGTACATAATATATATATATATATATATATAACAGGTCGTTAGAAATACATGTGCGAGTTGCTTGTAATGGCTTCTCAGGGATGGATTATACTTGAAATCTCCTTCCCTTTGAGACACTCGGCATTCCGGCAAAGAAGCCCTTCAGGCAGGGAGGTTATTTATGTAAATATAATGTTCTACTTGATCATCTCATGGGCGGTCAGCTGGCAGGTGACAGCCGGCTCTGGTATATAATACATGTTTAGGATTAAGTGCTCACCAGTTGCATAAATATCGATCGGCTCATTCTTAACCTTAAGGCTCGGCGCTAACAATGGTTTTTGTCTGTACTGTAGGAATATATATTACCCAATGCTGGAGTTAATGTGGACAGTATTAACTGCGCTTCCACAGCTGTGTTTCAAACATTCACAGAAAATCTGAGGTAAGGATTGACGTATAATTAGAGTTCTCCTAGTATGGAAAACACTGAGAAGTTTATTTAGTAAAGTGCAGGTTTATAGCAGTGGAGATGTTGCCCATAGCAACCAATTAGATTCTAGCTATTATCTTCTAGAAGGTGCTAGATAAATGATAAGTAGAATCTGAATTGTTGCTATGGACAACACCTCTATTTCTTTAAACCTGCACTAGAAAATTAACCCCTGAGAGTGTGGGAAAGCAGTAAATAAAATCTGCAGGTTTCAGTGATTGTAAGGCATATTTATTATTGTATAATTGTATAGGAAACCTATTTGACAAGTATCGTACAGGTTTATAGGCGCCACCTGTACCGCGCCATGATACTTGTTCTGCTATAACAGGTCATTTAAATAAAAAAAAATGCTTTATTCTTTCAATAAACTATTCTATTAGTGTTTACAAGGTTTTTACATTTATTTAAACTTAGTTTTATATATTTTTTTTTATTTTTAAATAATTTGATTTATTTTTTTAATAATGGAACAAAAAAAAATGTTCCAGTGTGTATGCATGAGCTGGCTAACAGCCTTGCACATATGCATATTTGCATAAAACAGTCTGGTGCATGGGGTGCACTTAGGGGGGGTTCCAATTGCCTAAAAACACCAACCTCCCTCCTGTGCTGGAATCTATACCTACTGATGCTGGCTGCACCACGGTAATCGTGTTAACTATTGCAATAGGCATTGCATTGCCAGACAATGTGTGAAGAATGCAGCCCCCGCCCAAAGCACTACCTGGGTGAACAGAACATTCACTTTAATGTAGTGAACTTTTTTAGGGCACCACATTGAGCAGGAGCGCATTCATTCCTTAAGCACTTGCTACTTACTGCTACCCCCATCCTCCCAGGGCCGGTTCTAGACATTGTGGAGCTCAGGGCGAAAGCTTATATTTGCGTCCCCCCCCCAAAAAAAAAAAAAAAAGAAGGAATTACAGCTTCCGGAAAGTGGGCGTGTCCTTGCGGAACACCCCCAAATCATCACACTTTGAGATGTGCCCAGCACTTACGGAGGTGTAAGGTGCTACACGCGTATATGGATGTTGCTGAGCCTGCTTCCAGTACTTGCTCCCCCTTGACCAACACCCTAATACCAGCAGCAGATACACCCCCTTACACCAGCAGAAACACCCCCTCCCCTTACACCAGCAGCAGTTACACACTCCCCGCCCTACTAACACCCCATCACACTCCACTATCTTACCCACACCCCAACAGCACAATTCCCCCTTTACCAACACCAGCAGCACACTCCCCCCCATACCAACACCGCAGCAGCACACACCCCCCTTACCAACACCCCAGCAGCACACTCCCCCCCCTTACCAACACCCCAGCAGCACACTCCCCCCCTAACCAACAACCCAGCACCACCAGCACACACACCCCTTACCAACGCCCCAGCACCACACTCCTCCCCCCCATTACGAACACCCCAGCACCACCAGCACCCCCCCTTACCAACACCCCAGCACCACACTCCTCCCCCCCTTACCAACACCCCAGCACCACCAGCACCCCCCCTTACCAACACCCCAGCACCACACTCCCCCCCCCCTTACCAACACCCCAGCACACCCCCCTTACCAACACCTCAGCACCACACTCCTCCCACCCTTACCAACACCCCAGCACCACCAGCACACCCGCCCTTACCAACACCACAGCACCACACTCCTCCCACCCTTACCAACACCCCAGCACCACCAGCACACTCCCCCTTACCAACACCACACTCCTTCCCCCCTTACCAACACCCCAACAGCACACTCCCACCTTACCAACACCCCAGCACCAGCAGCACACTCCCCCCTTATCAACACCCCAGCACCAGCAGCACACTCCCCCCTCCCCCCCATACCAACACACCACCAGCACACTCCCCCTCTTACCAACACCCCAGCACCACACTCCTCCCCCCCTTACCGACACCCCAGCACACCCCCCCCCTTACCACCACAGCACCACACTCCTCCCCCCTTACCAACACCCCAGCAACACACTCCCCCCCTTACCAACACCCCAGCAGTGCACTCCTCCCCCCTTACCAACACCCCAGCACCACCAGCACCCCCCCTTACCAGCACCACCAGCACCCCCCCCCCTACCAACACCCCAGCACCACCAGCACACACACCCCCTCTTTCCAAAAACCCCAGCATTACTTAAAGCGGTCCACTAGTTAAAAAAAATCCTTACCTGATGCTGGTCTTCTCTATTCGGTTGGCTTTGTAGTCTCTGTACTCTGTACTGCTGTCATCCTCCCACACACTTCCTTGTTGCAAGCAGCCATGCCCAGGCGGGATGCTTCCAGTGCACTGAGAGTAGAGCTTAAGGAGGCGGAGTTTCTCAGGCTCAACCTCCGAGACACCGAGAATGCTGCTGCTGCTATACATGACAGGGAGGCTCAGCAGCGCCCTCTAGGGGCCGGCGCTCCTGGCTACTGCCCTGTTAGCCCACCTCTAGAACCGTTCCTGCACCCTCCCTCTCCCCACAGTGTATGTTTGTATATATCAGTGCTTCTCGCTCTCTCCTCTGTATCTTTCTGTCTCCCCGAGTCTGTTTTTCCGCTTTCTGGGGTCTATTCATTAAAAAGTTGTACAAGCTAAAAATATTGCACCACGGAGTTACTGCAATATGTGTTTTGACCTGGAGAGGGATCTTGGGAACCCTCTCTGGCCTCGCAAGTCCCCCATATATGGGTATAGGGCAATGCCATCTTGAGATCCAGTGATAAATAGGAAAGGTTTTTGCTGCTTGCAAACTGTGGTAAGACTCTGGCCCTCATTCAGAGGCGGTCGCAAGAAGCGAGCGCTCTCTCTGAATGAAGGCGGCCGCTTGACTTTTCAAGTGCGGCCTCCTGGTCGCTAGCTAAGCTCTGGGTTACCACCCACAGCTTTAGCAACCTACCAGGTTGATGGTCGCGACGAGACCCTAAGGTTGGGTCTCGGCAACCGGAAGCTCCCCACTGACATCACTGCTGATGTCAGTGCGGCCGCCCACAAAATGGCAGGCATTCCTTAAGGAACGCCTCTGTTTGTGAAACCACCCCCCCCGCCACGCCTACAAAACGGGTCGAGCTGTCGATCAACATCGACAGCCGCCCCTTTTGTAGTGAGCTCCGGAGCGAGAGAATTTCTCTCTCGCTCCGGGGCTTGCGCACGCGCAGTATGGCCGCTGCATGTGTGCTGGGCCTAAACATCAACCCGGTTGCGAGCGCTCAGCGCTCAGCGCTTGCGACCGGGTCTGAATGAGGTCCTCTGTCCCCATAGGGACGAACCAGTGGTGGAGCAGAGACATTTCTAATATCACCAGGGTTTAATTGTTAGTAAATTGAGAGAAGCTGAGAAAAGCCCATACTCCACCACCACCACACAAAAGGCCCCCATACATCTGTAATCGATTGAAAAAGGGAAATAATTTTATACACAATCGATTGCAAATTGCACGATTGCTGCAATCAATTGCTAATGTATGCGGGCCTTTACACCTGGTCTGGCCACGTTGTGACAAACAGCTGTAGTGGCGTCGCTCCCCTTGCCTCCCAGCCAGTAACTGTAGGAGAAACTCTGGGCCTGATTCAGAGCCGCTCGTAAGCGGCCGCTCGTTCGCTCCGAGCGATGTTCGCACATCTGCGCATGTGTATGGGTCGTAATGCGCATGCAGCAACCAGTCAGTGCGGTCAGAAATCGTGTGTTCGCAAAATAGCGAGTGCCTGCTAATTTGAGTGACAGGATGAGGCGTTTGTGGGTGGTAACAGGGGAAGGTGCTTGAAAACCGGGAGTGGAGATCCGAACGCAGGCGTGCCAAGCGGTCAAAACGGGCGTTTTAAGGGTGTGCATAATTAACAAAGCAGCGTCATCGGCTACATCACTTGGTTCTCTCTTAGCCTGAACTGCTCGCATGATTGCGGTAGGAAAATCCAACCACAAGCACTGCGAGCAGTTCAGACGCCTTTCGATGTACTCGATTAATCTAATAGCGGAGATGACGTAGGATGCGAGCGGCCAGGGGGCATCTTTAAAAAATAGCGAGCGCATGTTTCGTTCGCTCGCTCAGACATAGAGGCGTCAACAGACCGCAAAGAGTGAGCGCTCAATTTAAATAGCCGGCCCCTTTTTCTGAACGAGCGAGCGCAAATAGCGTCCGGCTCTGAATCAGGCCCTCTGCACCATGGAAGAGACCACGAGCTGCTCTGGAAGTGTTCTTGCAGGACACTGAGTAGCAGCTGAGTTCCCGCTGATCACCCATGGTGAGCTCCATGGATCAGCTTGATATATTTCCCTCTTAGCAAAGTGGGGATAATAATGTGAGAAAACTTCATGCCTAGCAGAGGTGACAGCATGTCAGGGCTGCAGTGTGGAGAAAGGCTGCTGAGATAGGAGAATACACGGGGGCAGCAGAGGGAAATGTGTGCAGAGAGTAAGTGGGTGCAGACCATACTTGCCTACTTTTGAAAAAGCATGTCAGGGAGAGTGTGAAAGCAGCACCTATGAGAGCGGCTGTACAGTGGGCGTGTCCTGCTACAACTGAGAGGCGTGTCATATAACTGACTTACATCAGGCTTGCCGACTTTCTGGCTGCCCCTTCTGGGAGGGAGCAGCCAGATCGGCATGACAGGGGGCGTGGTCATCGTGAGGAGGCGGGGCTGTCCGGATGATGTGCATTTGTGGGCGGAGCGGGGGGCGGGACCATGCGTCATTTTACAGGCATTGTGAAGCAGGGGGCGGAGCCAAAATGACGCGATTCAGCAGGAATCGTGTCACCGGCCCCCCCTGCTGTGGGGGTTTCTAAGGTAAATGCGGGAGGATAGGAGGGGTGGGCGGCAGCTGGGAGGATTGCCTGCCTTCCCGGGAGGTCGGGAGCGGCACCCAATTTTCGGGAGGCTCCCGACCAAATTGGGAGCGTAGGCAAGTATGACTTACATCCAAATGTAAATGAGACCCAAAGCCGTTAGTAAGATTTAATTGTTGATGAAAACACACTGATACTTCTCAGAAAATGCTCGTAGCCATAGGGATCATTGTGCCTTATACCCAATGCAGGGAAATTATACTAATGATCCCATTTTAATGCATATATCTCTGTTTTTTTATATAACTGCTTTATAATGGGGGTAAGGTGCAATCAGGGAGACAGGGAGATTGCTGCTATTGAAAGTTGGCAAGTATGGTGCAGATTAGTGTAAGAGGTGCTCCAGACTAGGGCCATAGTGGGGCCGCCAGGACCAGGAAGAAGCTGAGGGCCCAGAGTGTCCTAAGGATGTGATGAGCAGCTGTGCAGCAGCTCTACGGGGTGCAGGGTGCTGGTGTAGGCACCCTGCAAGCCAAATACAGGTGCCAAGGGGCTGCAATGGTGCCACCCCCAGGCCCTGCGCCCTAGATGGCAGCACCGCTCATCCCCCCTAAACATTTGATAGGCATCAGTGGAGCAGGGCCCGCGGACATCAGGGGCTATGCTTTATAGTAATAGGCTGCACGGTCTCAGCACTGAACGGAGGAGGAGGTGTAATGTGCGCTCTTTAAGTTAAAATGTAATACCCCTATGACACAGGTAAGGCTAGGTGTGGTGAAGTAACTTAATTGCTTACCAGATACAGTTCCTGGTTCATCTGGAAGACTTCCAAATACTTTGATACAATTATCAACAATAGATTGAACAATGAAGTGAAATGTATTCAATGTTGTTTGTTTTACAAAGTAGCAATTACTTATGACACAACAGTAATATTACATTAATAACATTAGTCACATAAATTCACAAGCTTTGGGCCTGATTCAGACCCACTCGCGAGCGGCTGTCCGCTCGCAAGTGGGTCGATGTTCTGGACTGAGCATGTGCACGACGGAGGGAGCTCCGTCGCGCGCATGCGCCAGACGCGACGAGCGAAGGAAAGTCCTTCGCTCGTTGTGTCCGATCAAAGGGGGCGTGCTGTCAATGTTGATTGACAGCACGCCCCCTTTGGTAGGCGTGCCGGGGGCGTGCCTCCCTGACGGGGGCGTTCCCACGGGAACGCCTCCCGTCAAAAGCCGGCCCACTGACATCACTAGTGATGTCAGTGGGAGTGATTTTGGCTCTGATAGAGCCAAAATCACTCCGGAGCTTGCGGTTGAAAACCTCAACCACAGGCTCCGGCTCGCAATTTCGATGGTCGCGATGGTCTCGACCATCGCGGCCATCAAAATGCATGCTCGTATAGCCTGTGGGTGGTGACCCACAGCTATACGAGCGTCCAGAAGGACGATCCATTTTCATGGTGGCCGGCCCTCATTCAGAGCGTGCGCTCTGCTCAGAGCGTACGGCTCTGAATGAGGGCCTTTGTCCCAGAGATTTTATTTAGCTGGAATGCTTCTTTTCTTGTACTGTGAACAAATGAGTTAGTCTTACACTTATACACTACAAACCACAACATAATACTGTAGTACCACTAACCGGGTATGCATAACACTATATTAAACTTTGTGAACTTAGTAGTCCCCAAAGTCTGGCCAGAACCCTTTCATTGGTGCACTTGTAAATACTCTGTGGATTTTTATATCAACACTCCCCTGACGACTGGTGATACCTGTGACTGCTGCACTGCCATTTAGGTTGTCCCTTATGCTGGTCCTGACACTGACTCTTAGACGTTGCAAGCCCGGGTCTGTGAATTCCTTTCACTATGTCGCTGTCCCTGATAATTACTGACTGTCCTAGTCTGAATATGCTACTGCAATCCTAATCACCTATCTTTGCAGTATAGGTTAACTCCTGCGGGACTATGCAAATGATGTGCAATTGAAGTGAATGGAGTACGACAGTTCCCTGTTTAACGTTTATATAGAGCAGAGAATTTAATATCCCATTAACTTCCTAGAGGCTGTATAAGAGCAAGTTAACATGCATTAGCCCCTGAAGAAACAGTTTTAGTGGACCTACGGTATTTCACTGTCCTCACTTACAGACTTTACTTCAGGTATTAATGTTGCTGCTCCCTCAGGACTCCCAACGGACCACTGGGCAGTCCCCTTTATCTCCTCCGTCTGGGTCCTCTGCACACACCAGCTTCTCTCCCGCCGAGGTTGTGTGCTGCCCAGCAATTACTAAGGCCACTCAGTACACAGGAGGGCAAAACAGAGCTCCCCTGTTAAGCCTAGTGGGGAAGTCCTGGCCTCGTACCCCTCCATCTACTAGTCCATAACAGGGTGGAACAGCCCATAGTCCCAGGGGGGAAATGGGGACAGTTTTTGGGCACAACATGAGGTATGTGAATGCCAGTACTGGGCACAGTACAATACAAATTACAGTTTGCTGATACCATCAATATATGTACGTGTTTTACACTATAAGGGCACTCAACAGTGATACTCCCAGAACTAGGGGTATCACAAAAAGACCACACATTACACCTCCTCCGTATAGTGCTGGGGCCCTGCAGCCTATTGCTACAAAGCACAGTCCCCGACCATCCACAGCCGCTGCTCCAGTCCCTGCCTCCTGCTGCTGGGCAGCCCAGCAACAGGTAAGTTGGAGGGAGGGAGGGAGGGAGGGAGTGGGTGGATGGGTGTATAGGGTAGGGGGAGCGCCAAAATTGAATTATATATTCCCCCCATAAAATCTTTCTGATGCCCCTTGTCTGAGTAATATATTACTCTATTGTAATGGTGGCATGCACGGGATGTAGTTCCGGCTGTCAGCATGCACAATGCGATTACATGTTACATTAGCATACCATATAAATGTGAATATTTAGCATGTGAGCTACTTATGTTAAAATAATCCACTTTCTTCACTTAGATGAAAATGCTAATATTTAATCTGTACCTATATCCCCATCATATAAAACAGAAAATAAATCTGCCTGCATTCAGTTTTACATATATTGTCCATGGTGCCAGCTGTGTGGCAGTATTAATGCCCTATGTGTATACAAATCAGAAAGACTTTTGTTATCGGCGCTAGCAGTAAAATACTGGAAATCTGGGTGTATCTATTGTAGCAAATAAAAGCATGGGGCTTTCGTTACCAAAGGGACCTAATTCTCTGCAAGTCCCTACACTAGCATATAGGCCCAATACACTGTTACATTGCAGTTAAATGCACTCACCTCACCGTCATTGCAGACACAACTCTGCACATGTGCTGTACAGATAATGCACATGCGTAGATCACAAAACATCGGAGTAGTATGTAAACCATCGGCTTTGCATACAACTCTGCAGTCTATCGTAAGAATTGAGCACCCACAGTGGCAGTCATAGAGAAAACACCATTGGAAAAGGGAGAGTAGCAGTCATCTATGTGTGTTTGGTTGCAAAGCATATTCCCATATCCCTAAAGAAAAGAGGTGCAAGCTGGATCCTAAGTCAATCTCATGTATCATGCTGGGATACTATGAGCAAAACAAAGGATACAGATTGTGGGACACTTACAACAAAAAGCTTCTAACACTCAGAGATGTAGTGCTTCATGGAACCACTTCAACCAAAAACAAGCAGGATATTGTAAGACCACAACAACTTGTGATGCTCAATGTGCTTGCAGCTGGAAGAGTGTCAGAGACTGAAGTTACAGATACAAGCAAATAGCCACAGAGCAGGAGCTCTATGAGAAGTAACAAAAGGAAACCTTCTAAAAGGTGCTATGAGGAATTTGCAAACTTTGGCCCTCATTCAGAGCCGTACGCTCTGAGCAGAGCGCACGCTCTGAATGAGGGCCGCCCTCCATGAAAATGGAGCGTCCTCCTGGACGCTCGTATAGCTGTGGGTCACCACCCACAGCCTATACGAGCGTGCAGTTTTATGGCCGCGATGGTCTTTACCATCGCGACCATCGAAACTGCGAGCCGGAGCCTGCGGTTGAGGTTTTCAACCGCAAGCCCCGGAGTGATTTTGGCTCTATCACAGCCAAAATCACTCCCACTGACATCACTAGTGATGTCAGTGGGCCGGCTTCTGACGGGAGGCGTTCCCGTGGGAACGCCCCCGTCAGGGAGGCACGCCCCCGGCACGCCCACCAAAGGGGGCGTGCTGTCAATCAACATCGACAGCACGCCCCCTTTGATCAGACACAACGAGCGAAGGACTTTCCTTCGCTCGTCGCGTCTGGCGCATGCGCACGACGGAGCTCCCTCCGTCATGCGCATGCTCAGTGCAGAACATCGACCCACTTGCGAGCGGACAGCCGCTCGCGAGTGGGTCTGAATCAGGGCCTTTGTCTGCTGTGAGCCTTAATCCATAGAAGAAACAAAGTTAAGCAGTGACTGGAAAGAGTGGAAATCAGCTATAGATAAAGGCCCTGATTCAGACCAACTCGCGAGCAGCTGTCCGCTCGCAAGTGGGTCGATGGTCTGCACTGAGCATGCGCACGACGGAGGGAGCTCCGTCGTGCGCATGCGCCAGACACGACGAGCGAAGGACTTTCCTTCGCTCGTTGTGTCTGATCAAAGGGGGCGTGCTGTCGATGTTGATTGACAGCACGCCCCCTTTGGTGGGCGTGCCGGGGGCGTGCCTCCCTGACGGGGGCGTTCCCAAGGGAACTCCTCCCGTCAGAAGCCGGCCCACTGACATCACTAGTGATGTCAGTGGGAGTGATTTTGGCTCTGATAGAGCCAAAATCACTCCGGGCCTTGTGGTTGAAAACCTCAGCCACAGGCTCCGGCTCGCAGTTTCGATGGTCGCGATGGTCAAGACCATCGCGGCCATCAAACTGCACGCTCGTATAGGCTGTGGGTGGTGACCCACAGCTATACGAGCGTCCAGGAGGACGCTCCATAGTTATGGAGGACGGCCCTCATTCAGAGCGTGCGCTCTGCTCAGAGCGTACGGCTCTGAATGAGGGCCAAAGAGCTTACAGCTTTAAATAACACTGACACATGGACCATTGTGGACAGGCCAAGTGACAGTAAAACAGTCTAAAACAAGCTTGGCTTCTGCAAGAAACTCAACACTAATGGAAGTCTTGCTCATTAAAATGCCTGACTTGTTCCCATCGGTTACACTATAAAATCCGGCATTTACTATGGGAAGATCTTCTCAAATGTTGTAAGGTACAGTACGTTACAAATGGTCATTGCTATATCTACTGTGTATGATTTGCTACTACACTAGCTAGACATTGACTCAGGCTATGTGAATGGTGAACTAGCGGAAGAAATTAACATGGAGCCACCAGAGCATTACAGTGTTGATACATTCCCAGAGGGCAAAGTGTGTCTTCCAAAGAAATCATTGTACGGTCTAAAGTACAGTTGCTACTGCTACTGGTACATCATGTTAGACTGTGTGTTGCTAGCAGGGGTGCAGAGAGGGTGGCAAGTACTAATTACCAGTATTGTCCTTGTTGGAGGGGCACAGTCAGTGGCGGTTCTAGGGGTGGGCTAACAGGGTAATCGCCCGGGGCGCCGGCCCCTAGAGGGTGCCACTGAGTCCCCAGAAGGTAAAAAAATAAATAAATCCCATAATAAAAAATAAACAGCGCCTGTCCCCCCGTGTTGCCGGGCGCCCGCTGATATTTGTTATCAGCGGGCACCCGGCTCCCTCCCTGCAAAGGCAGCCGAAGCTCACTCCAGAGCTCCGGCTCCTTCATAGAGCACTATGGGAGGGACGTCATGAAATCATGACGTCTCTCTCATAGATCCGTGGTGGAGCCGTGGTCGGATCGGACGGCAGCGGACACAGGAGCGGGGCCTAAGGTAAGTATTGTGTTTGTATTTTTTATTTTTCAGAAGGGAGGCATGGGGGCATTACTACTAGGGGCATGTCTATAAGGGGGCATTACTACTGGGAGCATGTCTATAAGGGGCATTACTACTGGGGACATGTCTATAAGGGGGCATTACTACTGGGAGCATGTCTATAAGGGGCATTACTACTGGGGCATGTCTATAAGGGGGCATTACTACTGGGGGCATGTCTATAAGGGGCATTACTACAGGAGGCATTATTACTGGGGGCATGTCTATAAGGGGTATTACTACTGGGGGCATGTCTATAGGGGGCATTACTACTGGGGGCATGTCTATAAGGGGCATTACTACTGGGAGCATGTCTATAAGGGGGCATTTCTACTGGGGGTATGTCTATAAAGGGGCATTACTACTGGTGGCATGTCTATAAGGGTGCATTCCTACTGGGGGCACTACTATAGGGGGCACTAATGGGGGCATTCCAACTTTGGGCACTACTATAGGGGGCATTACTACTGTGGACACTACTCTAGGGGGCATTATTACTGGGGCACTACTATAGGGGGCACTACTACTGTGGGCATTGTATTAGGGGCACTACTACTCAGTACTGTGGGCCTTGTGTATAAGGGGCACTAATTTGGGCATTGTGTAAAAGGGGCACCACTGTGTGTCATAACATGATTAAGGGACTAATGTGTGGCCTAATTTGAATTGGGGATACTGTATTATAATTGGAATTACTGCATGTGGCATAATGTGTTATACAGGGCATTACTGCATGTGGCATAATGTGTTATAAAAGCCGTTACTGCATGTGGCATAATGTGTTATACAGGGCATTACTGCATGTGGCATAATGTGTTATACAGGGCATTACAGTGTGTGGCATAATGTGTTATAAAGGTCATTACTGTGTGTGGCATAATGTGTTATACAGGGCGTTACTGCGTGGGGCATAATGTGTTTGTAAAGGGCATTACTGCATGTGGCATAATGTGTTATAAAGGTCATTACTGTGTGTGGCATAATGTGTTATACAGAGCATTACTGCGTGGGGCATAATGTGTTTATAAAGGGCATTACTGCGTGTGGCATAATGTGTTATACAGGGCATTACTGCGTGGGGCATAATGTGTTATAAAGGGCATTACTGCATGTGGCATAATGTGTTATACAGGGCATTACTGCGTGGGGCATAATGTGTTATAAAGGGCATTACTGCGTGTGGCATAATGTATTTATAAAGGGCATTACTATGTAAGGCGCATTACTGCACATGGCAATTATTCGCCACGAGGGCAGAGCTTGGGGGAAGCCCAGACAGAGGTGTAATATAGACAATAATATAGACAAAATAAGTAAAAATCCTTGCGCCAAACTTGTTCCAGAAAAACGTCCACATGTTTTGAAGTCCAAACTGAATGGGCAAACGAAGTCCACATATATAAATCCAGACAGACTAGGTAATAGCCAGTTCAGTATTTCAGGATAATCCTCACCGTAGAAATATGTGAATAAAAGTAAAGCATATACATATCTATCTATCTATCTATCTATCTATCTATCTATCTATCTATATATATATATATATATATATCATCCTAAGTAATAATCCTCAACCAGTGAAGATATAGCATGCAGAAAACGTACATATGAATGGATGCTTACGTTGTGGCTTACATGGAGAAAGATAGGTACCAGCACATAAGATAACCAAGGTTTGCATAGAACAGAGGGCCTGATTCAGAGCCGGACGCTCTGACAGAGCGCTCGCTGTGAATCAATGCCGTCCTTATCTTTTTTAAGAGCGGCCTCCTGGCCGCTCGCATAGCTGTGGTTGACCACTATGATGGTCGCGATGGTCAAGACCATCGCGACCATCGGGCTTGCGACGAGACCCTTGCAGTAGGGTTTCTTTGCCGCAAACCCTGGAATGCTTTTGGCTCTATCAGAGCCAAAAGCACTCCCACTGACATCACTTGTGATGTCAGTGGGGCCGGCCCCAGACGGTAGGCGTTCCCATGGTAACACCTCTGTCTGGGCAGCCACGCCCCTGGCACGCCCACCAAAGGGGGCGTGCTGTCAATCACCATCGACAGCATGCCCCCTTTGGTGCGAGACCCATAACGACGGCTTGGCCGTCGTTATTCGGGTCTCGCGCATGCGCACGACGGAGGGGCCTCCGACGTGCGCATGCGCACTTGGGATACATCGACCCGCTTGTGAGCGCTCAGCGGGTCTGAATCAGGCCCTGAGGGCATATAAACCTCTACACAGGGATGGATGGGGTTGATAAAGTGAAAGGATTGGTAATTTAGGATTGGCAGTTGTTAAAGTCAGAGGGATAGGTTGTTGTTAAGGGGGAGTGTTACTGGGCTTAGGGGTAATGTCTGAAGGATATTCTGCCTCTTTGATTCTGATCTGCAAGCAGCATGGTCACACAGGTTGTAGAGCTGATTTTTGCACTTATTAGGCCTAAATTTCTATATACTTTTTTCTTGCTAACTTTGGACCATAATGCGAGCGCTCGCTCTGAATGAGGGCGGTCGTTTTTCTTTTTAAATTCGGCCTCCTGGCCGCTCGCTAAGCTGCAGGTTACCACCCACAGCTATAGCCAGTGACTAGGTGATGGTCGCGATGGTCATCTACCGCAAGCCCCAGCCAGCTTCCTTCTCTAACAGAGCAGCAAGCACCCTACTGACATCACTGGTGATTTTCAGTAGGGCCGCCTAACATGGCAGGCGTTCCTTCAGGAATGCCTCCCTTTGTCTGGCCAACCCCCCACCACACCTACAAAACAGGGCAAGCTGTCGATCAACATCGACAGCCACCCCTTTTGTAGCGAGCCCCGGAGTGAGAGAATTTCTCTCTCGTTCCGGGGCTTGCGCACGCGCCGTAGAGCAGAGCCCCACCATCGACCTGCTTGCGAGCACATAGGCGCTTGCGAGCGGGTCTGAATGAGGTCCTTTGTCCCTATTCTCCCTCTTTCTTCTTTCTGTATTCTGGCTTCACTTCTTTCTCTCTGTGTCATCCGTAGGCTGAATGGTCACAGGTTCTAGAGCTGATTATGTCATTTATAAGGCCTAAAATTTCTAAATACTCTTTTCTTTCTAACTCTGGGCCTGATTCAGACCCGCTCGCAAGCGCACAGCACTCCCAAGCGGGTCAATTTTCCCCCACTGCATATGCGCCGCCTTCGGCGTTCGCATGCGTGAGCCCCAGCGAGTGTTGGCAACTCCGTCGCTCTGGGGCTCACTACAAGATGGGGGTCGACTGTCAATGTTGATTGACAGCTCGCCCTGTTTTGTAGGCGGGGAGGGGGGGTGGCTGCACAAATGCAGGCGTTCCCTTAGGAACGCCTGCCATTTGTGGGTAGCCCTACTGACATCACTCGTGATGTCAGTAGTGGACTTCCTGCTCTATTCGAGCAGGAAGTCTACTCAGGCTTGCGGGAGCTGAGACCCTACCAAAGGGTCTCGCTGCAAGCCCGATGGTCGCGATAATCGCAACCGTCGCCAGGCCGCTCACACAAGCTGTGGGTGGTCACCCACAGCTGTGCGAGCGGCCTGGAGGCCGGAAAAAAACAAAAAGAACGCCCTGATTCAGAGCAAGCGCTCGTAAACAGCGAGCGCCTCTTAATCAGGCCCTCTGTCCTTAACCTTCGTCTTTCTCCTTTCTGTGTTCTAGCTTCACTTCTTTCTCTCTGTGTGGTTCCTTCATCCCTCACCACTTCCTCCTCTCTCATCTTCCTCTTCCTATATCTCACTGCAATAGCCTGCTGGGACCTTACGCTGCATTATTATACGGTGTAACTGGGGTTCGGATCCCAGTATGGGATTCTGAGATTATTCCCCAGTGCCATCACCGCTTGTATGTCTAAATGCAGCCAGATTTTGGGAAGGTGCCTGCCCAGCCCCACCCTCCTACCCCACTTATCCATGGTCCCTTCTGTCCCTTATGGGTGGCCACGCCTGTCCTCCCAGTGATCCGGTGAGGCGTGCGCAGTTTCTCCTATACCCCCTTGTAGTTCGCTGTGCGCGTGCTGCTGCTACCGGCACGGGTGTCAGCCGCAAGTTCCACCGGTGCCCTCTCCCTATCCCCTGGCTATGTCCTGCTCTGGGACTGTAAACAGCGAGGCTGCAAGGGGCAGGAGGGGGCCGCATGGGCATGCGGGCCAGGTGCCTGTCATGGCACTGGATCGCGCTGCTGTGGTGACCATCTCCTGCGTGAGGGGTCAGAGCCAGCAATTATATATAGGAATTTTTATATTTGGCAAAGAGGAGCGCCGTCTATACGCCTAGTGGTAATTCATAATTCATTCATAAACTGTGTGTAATCCCTTGCAATATTAAAATAAGCAGCTTTAAGCATGTAAATAGTATGTATACAGTTATATATATTTATAAATATGAATCATATTTATAAATATATATAATAACTATATACATACTATTTACATGCTTAAAGTTGCTTATTTTAATATTGCAAGGGATTGCATTTGTAATTAATAGTGCATATACATTCAATAATAAAAGTCTGAGGCTGGGATGTACTATTGGAAAAATGCTGTAAAAACCCTGTTTTCGGGGTTTTTACCACCTTTCCATATGTACTAAGCCCATGGAGAACCCGTCGCCCGGCGTCGGCTGCTCGGCAAAGAGCAGTTCTTATCGCAAGAGTTGTCCTTTGCGATACTGGCGGAATGGTCACCGCAACCTTAGTACATCCTGCCCCCTCCGATCCCCGTGCTCCTCCTCCTTCTCCTCCCTGCACCTGGAAGAAGATTAGGAGGAGGCGGAGGACCCAACAGGAGCACGGGCCAGCGACCATGGAGTGCAGGTGAGTGTTGGTCAGCGCAGGGCGGCGAGGCGTCGGCAAAGCGTCGGGAGCGGGGTGCGGTAAGAAGCCCATAGGCTTCTATAGGGTAATGCCAGATTTTTCTGGCGTTACCCTCTGCACTGATAAAAGGGTGGCCGGGGCTTAGTACATATGGAAATGCAGTAAACACCCCGAAAACTGTTTTTTTACCGCATTTTTCCTTAAGTACATCCCGGCCTAAGGGGCCTATTCATTAAACCTAAAAATTCTCTGGAGATAATTAGCTTTAGAACTCGCATGGAGTTCTAGCTAATTATAGGTGGAATTCATCATTCCTCCTCTCCATAAGTATCTATTCCGAAAAGCTGTCATTTTTGCGATGACAGCTTTTCGGGAAATAGATACTTTTCCCTGCCTACACTACCTTATCGCATCTGGAAACAGTGCTGTGCATGCGCTGTTACATCTGTAAAACCAGCGCATGCGCAGCACTGCCTACAGATGCGTTAAGTTTGTGTACCCCCCCACCCCCTCCCCCCTCCGCTCACCTCCCCCCCCCCGACTTACCTGTCCGCGCAGCAGCCTCCGGCTCCGTCCTGCTGGTCTGTCATGCGGTTTCCCAGCAGACCACATGACAGATTAGAAAAACCAAAATTTTTTTTTTTTTTGTCTAAACTTTCTTGTGCTCTGCTGGGGAGCACACATGTCCGACCAGCCTCCGGAGTCTGAGGACGGAGCAGAGCGCCGGAGGGACTCGTCGGGGGACCTGCACACGCGGATACAGGTAAGTAGATTCTGCTATTCGCCACCTCACAGTGGCGACTAGTAACTGCATCAAAAAATAACCGCAGTTCGGATAGATCTGAGGGCATATAAACACCTAGGCAGGGATACGTGGAGTTAATAAATTAGGTAGGAAGGTTAGCTTTAATGATTGACAGGTTGACACTGTGTTCGGATTGGTGAGTGCTGATTTAAGGGGTGTGGTTAGTAGGAGTGTGGGTCGGTCTGAAGAGTTAATCTGCCTCTTTTGAACTTGATCTGCGTACTTGACCTACGCAGGTCGTATGGTTTCTGTGTTTGAAGAGCTTTTTTCTCTACAATCTTCTAATTCTTTCCCTCTCTATTCTCACATCTTAACTGCTTCCATCTTCTTCCTATCTAACCTCTATTCTCTTTCTTTCACTGTCTAATCTAACTATGTCTCACCCCCAGCGTGCCCGATCTGTCCCCGTCCGGCTGGCTGATGCTGCCGGGCTGGGGCTCATTCCGCTGGTCCCTTCGCCTGCCCCCAACGCTAGTTATCCCCGCCGGTCCTCCCGCAGATCTGGAGGTGCCGA
This sequence comes from Taudactylus pleione, assembly GCA_031769625.1. Classification (NCBI taxonomy): domain Eukaryota; kingdom Metazoa; phylum Chordata; class Amphibia; order Anura; family Myobatrachidae; genus Taudactylus; species Taudactylus pleione. The sequence continues at coordinate 5,164,510 of JAUIMM010000008.1, read as the reverse complement.
CGGGGAAGGTGCGGGTGGCGCCGCTCAGAGCCGCGCGCGCCGCTCTCACGGGCGCACGCGGCGCGGCGTCCACTCCACGATGCCGCCGGCCACCCCGGCTGAGTCCCGCTCTGGGGATTTAATCAGCCAGGGGTCGGAGGATGCCAGGCCTCGCGGGCACGGGCGAGCGCGACCCGCGCGCAGCGCAGTTGAAGCAATGGTCACCCCGGCTGCGTCCCACTCCGGGACGCCGGCCAGCCAGGGGACCAAAAGGAGACATAAGGGAGTGAGTCGGGAGCCTGCCAGGGCTCCGGCTCACTCCATAATGGCGGGGGGGCGGAGCCAGCGGCCATCTTTTCAGGGCCAGGGTCAGCAACCATCTTGCAGCGGGGGTGTGAATCAGGGGCAGCATGGTCTGCTTGCTGCCATGGGATCCCCCATGGCAGCCCCTGTACCCCCTTTGGTCAATGATGGCATAAGACCAGCCAGCCAGGCTGGTCAGGCAGGCGCAGCACTGGATAACACTGCCATTGCTGGGCTGCTGGTGGCAGTGGTGGGCGCTCTCACGCACCTGCTGTCTCAGCAGCATGGGGCTGCAGGGACGCCTGCGGCCTCTTCAGGGGCTGCGTCAGACAATGTGCGGGCGCAGCTAGGTCCAATCATACAGCAGTTAGGTAATTTGTGCGGCCTCCCCCTCGCAGCATCACCTGTTGCCGCGGTTTCCTTTGCCCCAGCAGCCGATGCGGGTGATGTTTCACATGATTCCGCGTCTGTATCTTCTGTTACAGCTGACAGCGGGGCGGACGCTCCCTTGGCTGCACTTACGGTGATCACAGTCAACCCAGTTACCTCGGGTTCCCCCGGGGTTGGCGTCATCGCGGATCCTGGTTCCCGGAACGTGGTCGATGTACATGCTGGTGAGTGTGATAGTTCATCCGATATTATCTCCTCTTCCAGTTCTACGTCTTCATCGGGCGATAGTTCCCGCATGGCTAGGCGCAGGCGATCCAAGCGATCACGACGTCATCATTCTAGGAGACGCCGTCATTCCAGTGACAGATCATCAGGTAGAAGCACTAGCGTAGAGGGTGGGGCCGGTCCAGCCGACGTAGTACACTGCGCAAATACAGAAGTCACAAGGGGTTTACGGACGCGTGTTAGGAAGCGCATTCGCCTGGGACGCTATGCAGACATGTTCACCGCAGCAAAAAAGAAAGGAGGCATAGGGGTGGAGGCTTATAAGTCCTATACTAACTGGTTGTCGGGCTTTTGTGTCTTTTCTGCCTGCTATTTAAAAACCAGACCGTCCGAATACCTTAATGTTATTCGATATCTTCACTTGATTCTCGGTCTGTTCCGGTTGTCTCGGGGTGCGGCCTGGCGTCACTATGACGAGGAATTTCGCAGGAAACTGGATAGGGTAGTTAATCTTGAGCTGGGTTGTAAAGATGTAGAAGTCTGGATGGAGGATTCTCAGTCTGCGGGGAGTACGCCTGAACCATCCCAAGGTCGTCAGGTGCAATCCGCGACCACGGTGCCCGCTAGGACTACTGGTAATAATCAGGCGAAAGGAAAGTGTTTCGCCTTTAACCACGGCAACTGCACGATGGGGGGTCGGTGTCGTTTTCGACACCTCTGCATCCGTTGCAACGCAGGCCACCCCAGCAAAGATTGCCCCAGAAACAGTGGGGGTCCCCCAGCAGCTGGCTCTGGGCCCGCACCTAAGCGGGTTACCTCTGGATCCTCTAAGTAAAACTATGTCCCCGATTCGGTTGGATGCCATGACCAAGTGGCTTAATTGGTATCCATTACGCGTTGATGCAGATTTTTTACGTTCAGGGTTTACAGAGGGTTTCCGCCTTCCAGTTTCGGGAGCAGTAAGTTCAGGATGTCCCAGGAATCTCCGTTCTGCCTATGATTTGCCACAAATAGTTAGAGCCAAGGTGATGAAGGAGGTCAGTCTAGGCCGCATGATTGGGCCCTTTGACTTACCTCCTGTCACGGGCCTGATTCTTTCTCCTGTAGGAGTGGTTCCCAAGAAAGCCCCAGGTAGTTACCGGCTTATACAACATCTGTCCCACCCCCCAGGAACGTCGGTCAACGATGCCATTGCCGAGGTCGATAGTTCCGTGCATTACCAATCGTTTGACGCGGCTCTCGGGCTGGTTTGCGCCTCAGGCACGGGCTCGCTTTTAGCCAAAGTGGATATCGAATCCGCATTCAGGCTGTTACCCTTGCATCCGGATTCTTTCCGTTTCATGGGTTTCAGGTTGGCAGACGGGTATTTGAATAAATGTCTCCCGATGGGTTGCTCAGCGTCATGTGCTTTCTTTGAGCGGTTTAGATCCTTCCTCCATTGGTGCGTTACCACGGGATCCGGCGAGGTGGGTCTGGCTCACTACTTAGATGATTTTTTATGTGTGGGTCCTTCCAATTCTAATCGTTGCGATCGCCTCCTTTTTTCGCTACAAGCGCTCTTCACGGAATTTGGAGTCCCAATCGCGCATGACAAGACAGAAGGTCCTTCCACTTGTTTAATCTTCTTAGGTATTGAGATCGATACTATTGCTGGGTGTTTTCGCCTGCCTCAGGACAAAATTTGCCGTTTGCAGGACGCCATACTTCTTGCGCTAGCATCAGGGAAGGTCACTCTCAGACAGGGTCAATCTTTGCTTGGTTTGCTGAACTTTGCTTGCAAGGTTATCCCTATGGGGAGAGTCTTCTGTCGCAAGCTACAGCGTGCTTTAGGAACTTTGCGTTTACCTCATCATTTCCTGCGTTTGTCCGTGGAGCACAAACTAGATCTCGCAGTTTGGGGACGTTTTTCTGTCAGGTTTCAATGGGGTCCATATTTGGCCGTCAGTTCCGCAAACGAACCGTGGCCTGCAGCTCTTCACAGACGCTGCGGGTTCCTCTGGTTTTGGGGCCTTCTTGGATGGGTCTTGGTGCTTCGCTACATGGCCAGAGGAGTGGGTAAGGTTGGGACTGACCTCAAACTTACTTCTCCTTGAACTCTTCCCCATCATTGTATCACTTGAACTCTGGGGTTGGCGCTTGTGCGACCAGTCAGTGGTGTTCTGGTGTGATAATTTGGGGGTTGTACAGGCCATCAACAACCAAAGATCCTCGTGCCTCCCGGTGCTGCGACTTCTGCGCGCATTGCAAATGAATATTAGCTTTACCGCTAGGCACGTCCCTGGGGTTGACAATGCTATTGCTGACGCGCTGTCTAGGCAAGATTGGGTGAGGTTCAGGGCATTGGCTCCCTCAGCAGCTTTAAGAGGTGAATCATGCCCATCTCATTGTTGGCAGATTATCAAGCCGGCATGGAGGATCTCGCACGTCGGTCCGTGGCCCCTCGGACCTTGACTGCGTATCAGGCCTCGTGGCACCAATGGGAATGCTTCATACAGAGTCGGAGATCAGCAGGTACTTCCAAGCATGCACTCATGATAGAATTTGTGTGGAGTCTGTTTGGTGAAGGCAGGTCGCGGTCTTATGTAGCCCAGAGGCTGGCCGGCATTTCCTTCTTTTTGCAACTGGCAGGAAGTAGGGATGTCACTAAGGGCTTTTTGATACAAAAGGCTCTTAGAGGCTGGTCGCGCGCAAGCCCGGCGCCGGTTGATCGTCGGCGCCCCATTGGTCCGGATCTATTATTACGGTTAATTGAGTGTTTGCCAGTTATATGTTCGTCCCCTTTTGAAGCGTTGCTTTTCCGGCTCGCTTTTGCGATGGCCTTCTATGGGGCTTTTCGCATCAGCGAGTTGGTTGCACAGTCTCGTTCCGCCCCTCCCCCGCTGCTGCGATCTCACATTGTCCTTCGTGGCTCCATGCTTTGCCGTATTCAACGATCTAAGACTGATCAGCTGGGTAGGGGTCGATGGGTGTCCCTGCAATCCTCTCCGATGAAGGGAATTTGTCCGGTGCACCTTGCGTCCCAATATATCAGTTACCGCCCCGCGCTTGAGGGAGCTTGGCTCGTGCATTTAGATGGTTCCCCTCTAACTAAATTTCAGTTTCGGTCGGTTTTTTATCGTTGCATACGGCACGTCGGGCTTTCCACATCGGAGTTCGGTACTCATTTCTTTCGGATTGGCGCAGCGACTTTTGCAGCTTCTTCAGGTTCCTCTCCACAGGAGATCCAGGCCCTGGGGCGGTGGAAATCCGACGCATTCAGAAGATATGTCCGTGTGGAGTCTTGATGTACTTTGTTTCAGGCTTGAGTGCTTCGGCCAACTCATCACCTTTTAGGTGGGGGTCTCAGGGGATTTTGCCCTGTTTTTTGCCCTGCATTGGAAACTGATTGGTTATCTACATTATAAAATTATTGAATATGATAGTCGAAAAATAAAAAGATCCAGCAGGTTTTTACCTCGGGTCAAGCTTTCCTTCCCCCTCTTCCCACCCCACCCACCATCTCCCTCTGCAATATTTTAGTCACAGTATCTCATGTATTTTTATGTGTATTGCAGGTGGCATCCAGGATTGTAAGCCCATTTGGATTGTCGGTCATTCTTATATGTTTTGGGCGGGGCAGTCCTGCTTTGCAACAGTTGCTTCTGTTTTCCCTTGTTGGGATAGAGTGAGGTGGTTAGGCCACAGAGGTATGCGTTGGGGATCGTTATTGCCCTGTCTCCAGACGGCAGCTGAGAATTTCAGTTCTCCTTTAATCTTGGTGATTCACCTGGGCGGGAATGATTTGTGCCAGCAGACGTCTCTCGAGTTGCGGCACAATATTATCCGAGATTTGGGTGTGTTGCTCAGTATGTGGCCTGATTGTGTGATTGTGTGGTCCGACATTATTGCCAGGCTTTCCTGGAGGTGCAGATATAGTGTGGTGGGGCTGGACAAGGCCAGAAAGAGAGTGAATAGATGGGTGTCCGAGAGAGTTTTGCAAATGGGAGGTTTGGTGGCGCGTCACCCTCTAATTAGGGTACAAGATTCCCATCTTTTTCGTAGGGATGGGGTTCACCTCACGGAGGAGGGGCTATTTTTATTTCTTGAAGGTATAGGTTTAGTGTTAGGAGGTTTAGTTTGTTAGGTGGTATGGTGGCGTACATGTTTCATTGGGAACATGTGTGGCGAGAAAGAACGGCAGTCTATATAAAGCGTCCACCTCGCTGCAGTAATTGGCGGTGCACCCTCCTTCAATGCACTGGTTAGGCTGATTTTACCCTACTGGGGTCAGCGGCACCTCTCGTCGGAGTGGGCTAATAATAGTGCATTGGGATGGGGGCTGGATACCGTCCAACTTGCCAGAGAGGGATATCAGCCCTTGCAAGTTGTTATATCACTCTGACACTTGAATTGGGATAGTGGCCCTTTTCAGTGAGTGCATTACATCCTTGCTTATGTCAAGTGGGGCGTCAGATGACTGGCCGTTCTTTCTTATTCCACCATACTATGTTGTAAAAATAAATAAAGCTGACCATATGTTTTTATCGCATATACTTTGTCTGTCTCTTTATTTTAGTCAAGTTGTAATAACATGTTTATGGCTGCACACATTATCTGCCGATAGGTAGTTTATTCCGAAAATTGATCATTTTCAGAATTTGATGAATACCACAATTTCTACATCCCCATACTAATGTACTAATGTACTAATGTACTAATGTACTAATGTACTAATGTATGGGGAGTGTGGAAATTAACGCAGGGGAACTTAGCAAGGAGATATCTGTGATATCTCCTGTGCTAAGTGGCTACATGAATACCAAAATAACGTTATTTAAGGAAAATGTCCTTAAAAACGTTATTTTAGTGTTGATGAATAGGCCCCTAAAAATGATACACATACTGTAGTGGTAAGGGCGCTAATTAATTTGGTCCTTTCTGGTAATAATTAGGTGTATATTGTAACGCCTGTTGTAAGTTATGTATCGGTAAGCCAGCATTATAATATATTATAATAACTGTAGGGAGGCAGTTGTGTGAAATCAGGTTGTAGCCTAGAACTAGTTCTCCAGCGCTTATGTCAGCCGCAGCTCCCGGGGTGGGATGTGGGGAAATGTAATGTGCAGCGCTGAGAGGCTTCCTCGCTGCTCTGTGACAGGAGAAGGCGGTATTACGCTCACTTATTGTTTTGCTATTATGCGGGCTCACTTCGTACGTTATCCAAAACAAAGGGGCGTGGCGTAACTCATTTCTCGGCTTTGTGCCGTTTCCTCAGAAGCGAACAAGCCCACCTCTCGCACATTCTTTATTGGACTATTCACAGACGGATAGTCATTGTCCACAAACCAGTTTTATTAATAAAACAATACTATTGGTAGAGCACTTATTTCATAAATAAATGCATAGACTATGACTATGCGCTAAATGCATTGTAGCACATGTTATCATAAACCAGCATGTCAGAAACCACTGTGCCTTTGTTCTTCGGTTCTTCTGGCACATTCTCTTATTAGATTATTGCGCATAACATTTTGGCATATTACATTCGTAAATCATAAGTCAGTACATACAATAAAGTTATATTGATTCTAATATTGAAACAATTAAGTATTTAAATCTGAATAAAGACCGTATCATCCATCAAACTCATTTATTACAGTGATACATTCATGTTTATAGTCATGCACATAGATCAAAAAATAAGTACGTATAGGAAACTGTGGATAGGGAAATTATGTAGCATGGAGTATTCAGCATATAGTATATCACAAATGACACCTTCACTAAAAGTTGTAAATATTACTAATATCACTCTTCAAAATATACTCTCTACATCATAAATGTACTGAATCACTGTACAGGGGTATTCCTAAAGAGTTGGGGAGTGTATTGGGACCTAATGAACATGTAGGGACTTAAAGCGAGTAGAGCTCCCCCTCCCCCCATCCGCTTAAATTGGTGTAATTTTATGAATTGTAACACGGGCTCATAGTCTACAATTTCCAATATACCTGAAATTATTTTCAACGTTGTTTAGCGCTACACTATACTGTCATTGAGTAGAGTAGAGGTTGAGTCTCCAATATCCAAAATGCTTGGGACCAGGGGTATTTTGGATATCGGAATATTCTGTATTTTGGAATAATTGCATACCATAACGAAATGTCTTAGGAATAGGGCCCAAATCTAAACACAGAATTCATGTACGTATTATATATACCTAATACACACAGCCTGCAGGTAATTTTATACAATATTTCCAATAATTTTGTGGCTCAAACAAAGTTTGTGTAGATACATGAAATTAATTTATGTGTCATATACACATTATACACACAGCCTATAGGTCATTTTATATTTTATTTTTAATAATTTTGTGCCTTAAACAAAGTTTGTGTACATTGAACCATCAAAAATCAAAGGTTTCACTATCTCAGTCATGTTAAAAATATTCCGTATTTCGGAATATTTGGATATGGGAGACACAACCTTTATTGGGAACCTATTAACCTTAATTTGTGTACTCGCTTTCACAGTTCAAATTTTTAGACCACCTTTTGGTCATAAACATACATGCATAGAAACACTATGTGACCTTGGGTCCATCTTTAATGATGCAACATTTTCTTTTGTCCGTATGATTTTCCTGATACTTTCTGTAGCTGAATGGTGTTGATTCACTTAAGTTAGGCTCTTGTTCCCTGTAGCCTGTGTTCGTGGAATGGTTTTCTTACTCATGAGAGGGCGTCTTTCTATTAGTGACGTGCAGGCTCGACTGTCTAGTTTGAGAGCTTTGTCTGAAACAGTATAGGGATAGGCATGTTATACATAAGGTATGCTGCAACAGCGGGGAGGATTTCAAACATCTCACTGGACCAGTCCCTCCTCAGACGCAGGAACTGGCCTTTGGGAATATTGTTTAAAATTTTTACCTTTTTGTGTTGACAGTTTTTATATTCCAAATAGGAGTTCATAGAATTTAGGTGAGCTACAAAATTTACATTGCAGTCTCATCCCCATTCCAAATAATTATATATATATATATATATATATCTCATACATAGGGTAACAGGTTGACCCGAGTCCACCCGCACCACATGCAACGCTCTTCAAAGCACACATTACACAGCCCATTGTAATACCGGGACATGACCCTAGCTTGGGTTCCCCCAGGCCGTAGGCTGTGGGCTGTAGCTGGCTTGGAGGAGCTGAGACAGCCTTTTGTAGCAGCTTTAATGCGGGGTAGCCAGTATTGGGGAATACTACATAACTGGATTCAGGAGCCATCTCTGCACTGCTTGTATCAGTGGGGATTCTTCAATGCCCCTGCTGTCACAGCAGTCGGGGGGTGCTGTTGCAACTAGGGGTGTCATCGTCTGCGCCTCCAGCATCCACCATGCTGATGCGCTCGGGTCCACTTATTCAGCAGTTCGGTAGGATTTATGGGCTGTCTCTGTCTGCATTGCCTGTTGCTCCCTGTGTCTCTATTGATCTTTCCAATGCTGCGCCTGCGCATCCAGTTCATTGCATGCTGCAGGGGACCATGGAGTTTGCAAGATACTGCCCCTGTTCTTTTTTTGTTTCAGACATCGATGTGGTCGGTAACCCACGGTCGCTCCTACCACCACCCCAGGGATCTATCATGTCGCTTCTGTTGCCAGGCCTGGAGTCATCAGCACAGATGGTTCCCCTTCCATTTCTCGAGCCAGCACGTAGAGTCTCACATGTCGGACCTTGGCCCCTCAGACATTGATTGCCTATCAGGCTTTTTGGCAGCACTGAGAGACCTTCTTGCAGAGTGACAGCTTGACAGGAGATACAGGCTCTGTGAAGATGGAAGTCCAACGCCTATCTGAAGACATATTCATGTGGAATCATGATTTGTAACGTTGTTTGTGGACTTGAGTGCTTCGGCCAACTTGCCACCTTTCCGGTGGGGGTCTCAAGGGATTTTGCCCTATTTTTTTGCCCTGCTTAAGACAATGATTGGCTAACACAAATAGTATAACTGAATGGAGACAAATAAACAGCAAAGAATAAGAGAATGGCATTACTAACAAAAATAAAATGATCCAGCAGGTTTTTTGTAGGTTTTTTACCTCGGATCAAGTCCTCCTACCCCCCCCTTTCCCTCCCCCTATCCCTCCTTCAATGATGGTTTCCATAGTTATATGTTCCTCATATATTTATTCATGTGTACTGCAGGTGATTTCCTGTGATTCTAGGCCCATCTGACGGGTTGGTCACTCTTTTATAATGTGGACTGCACAGTCTCGTTTTTCATCCGATTCCTCTATTTTCCCCATGCTGGGATATGAAAGCTTTGTTGCCCGGTCTACAAATGGCAGCAGATTCCTTTGGTTTTCAGAGTCCAGGATGCTTATATTTTTTGCAGGGTTGGGGTTCGACTCATGGAGCAGGGGAATTGTTAGTTCCTTGAGGAGCATTTTTCAGTGTTTTGGAGGTTTATGAGCTAGGCAGTATGGTGGTGGGCCTGGTTCCTTACTGGGAACCATGTGTGGCTGGAAAGACCGGCAGTCTGTAAAGCGTCCATATTGCTGCAATAGGAGCGGTGCTCACCCCTTCAATGCAGGAGTTAGGCTGATTTCACCCTACTGCGGTCAGCAGCGCCACTCATCCGGGTTTGCCAAAATGGTGCATCGGCATGAGTGTTGGATACCGTCTCACTTGCTATAAAAGGAGAGTTGACCTTGCAAGTATTTTATATCTCACTTAGGGCTCTATTTATTAAATAATTTTGACTAAAATAAACTGATAAAGGCTGTTTTGTGTTTTCACACCCTTTTCACATTATTTTAGTATCACCTATAGTTATTACAGGGCAATTAGAGTAGAATTCATAAAATTCTACTCCAACCCTTAAGTATCACTTATTTTTAGTAATCAGATCGCATTTCCCATCATTGTAATGGGAAATGTGATCTGGCCAAAGTTACTAAAAATAAATTTTAAAAAAATATCGGGGAAAGCCCTGTGATAATAACGCCACCTGGAGGTGGCGTTATCCAGGGTCTCCCCCGGTTACCGGACTCCTGCCCTGCTCTAACGGGGAGAGCAGAGCCAGGAGTCTGTCCCAGTAATCAGCTGTGTGGTCTAAACAGACCGCAAGCTGATTACTGTAAAAAAAAGAAAAGTAAATTGGTGAAAAAAAAAATTTACTTACCTGACTCCAGGGACCGGTGATCGTGTCTCCGGTGATGTCTCCCCACCGGTCAGCTGGTCTCCCATAGTGCACTGCTGCCCATTTATCAGGTGATCGGGTCCCAGTGCAGAATGGGAGATCACCTGACCGGAGGCATGGAGAACATCACAGGAGGCCCGGATTATGCAGGTAAGCGTAAGTAAGGGAAAGGGGTAGCAGTGGGGTAGGGGTCCACGATCACGGGGGGCGGGGCTTAGCGCCGGGGGGTAGCAGTGGCGGCCGGTCGGCGCATGCGCAGGCACATTGTCACAGTATTTTTTGCGAAAATTCGCAGGGACAGAGCTTTATCGCAAGCTCTGTCCCTGCAAGGGATTTGTAGTAAATCCCTGTGATATTGCCTATATTGTTAATATCACACTACAATCCGCATTCAATATGCAGATTGTAGTAAATAGAGCCCATACCATTAATTGGGATATCTGCCCTGGTATGTGGGGGACATCTTTTGCCTAAGTCAAGTGGGTGCCGGTGATTGGCCGTTCTTTCCTCTGCCACCATATTCATTATTGTAAATAAATAAAGCTGACCTATTATGTTTGAACCACATTAACTTGGTCTGTGTGTTCATTTTGAGAAATATGGTTTTAAAGAACTTATGGTTACAGCCATTATCTGACAATAGAGAGTTTAAAGGTTTCTTTCACTCCTGGTCTATGTTCCAATTCAATGTGGACTCAGGTATATAAGTAAGACAAACTCCTCATGGTATATCCAGTAAGTGACAATCATAACATCAAACAATATAAATATATAAAAATTGGATGAATGTATAAAATAACAGGAGGATAATCTCCGTACCAGAAAATGGAGAATGGATCAGCATATACAGACAAGCAAATGGATGGCACCCGGGTGTATCTTACCTTGTCAATTCCTCTGATCCTGCTGGTAGATGTAAATACGAAACTATCCCCTGTCGCTCCTCCGACATGTTACGACACGCGGTGTCTTTTTCAAGGATGGAGTGATATTGACACAATCAGGGGTTTAAATCCCCCGGGCCCGGAAGTACTCAAAACCGGAAGTGTAGTTACTACTCGAATAAAAACATAATGACCATTAAATGTAAGTCTTCTGTATTTACCTGTATACGGACCCCAAAACTGCTTGCGCTGGTTCATGCATTGACGCCCCATAGTTGTATGCTAATGCAAATGTATTTGCAATTTTTGCCACTTAGCAATGGCTAAAATATGCTAATGTATCATCCGGGGAAATTTGAATTGAGATACCCACCGGAGCCCTCGCAGCTGGCTGCAACTGCATAAACAAATGTAGCATTGGACACAGATCCCCAATACCTCGACTCCTTAAGTGGGTCTATGGTAACTTAGAATGGGCGCAGTTACTGAGACGCTAGAGCTTTGTTCTCTGCGTGCACGATTGCAAACACTGGCTAGTACACACCCAGGAAATGGCCCCGACATACCTGAGTTTTGGCCGTAACTCCCCATTACCACCCACAAAATGATCTTTTCGAGTCAATGAATTGCAAATGAATCCTCACAGTGAATACGATTGCAAATAATTTGCCGCGCGTGCACATGCGCAGACCACTGATAATCGCTCAACTGTGTGAAAATCAGCATAGCGTACAACTCTGAATCAGGCCCTATGTAAATGATCTATTGTTAGAAGGACAAGTCAAATAGCTGATGTCTAGTTGTTGCTAAAATCAAGCTCAAAGACCTTGAGTCAACGCACCAGAGTCTGAGTGCTGGAACTGTTACTGTAGACCAACAAGGCAACATTGAGGGTATGCTCAACAATCGGATGCCAAGCCAGTCATCACACTAACCAACAAAGCGTGAAAATCTCAAAGACTATGGGCCTGACTCAGAGGTGCACACTAATTGCATGTAATGCCGATATGCACACAGTTGGAACTACATACTTCTGAGTCACATCCCTATGAGTACTGCATGGAGACACAGAGTGAATTTGGACACAAAAGCTATGGATTATCTACCGCTTGGACTAAACTTGATCGCACACCGCAGCCACCTACTACCATCACGGGATCTAGCAATATAAAAGAAAAATCATAGTAAAATATCTTCCATCAGTGCACAGAGTTTTTTTAGTTCACAAGGATCTCTGGATATCATGCCCAAGGCACTAGTTCCCGATGCATAAAGAGGCTGAATATTGGTTCTGGAAACCTTCACTTAGTAACCTTTCCCTGGACCTGCCACACACATACTGAAGCCCAGTTGTTGGTGTATTGCCCAGCAATGAAGTTTTCTGGCCTCAGACGAGAGGGTGTAACAATATGTGTAGATGGCTAAGAATGCCATATTAAACCGCAGAACAGAACCCACACTCTTCCATTACTCTGTTAAGTATAACTTATACTTTTTATATATGTTACAAAAGTATACAGTATATATATATATATATATATATATATTAGTACATCCCTCAGGTATGTGATATTTCATCTCTCATCTTGCCTACTGCATATATACTCTGCATAGACCTTCATGCAATCATGTGCAGTTTTTAAATGTATGTGATATTTCATCTCTTGCATAGAATTGTTTTTACATGTATAGTCTGTATTGGTCAGTGAAGCATAGTTTATGGTATATATCTGGCCTGGCTTTTTCTCCAACTCAGAGCAAGTTATCTCCTTTGATCAGCAGAGCAATTGAGTCAGATGTAGCCTGTCTTAATCAAGGTTACCACTCCTTATATTCAATATAGGGGCAGCTGGGGCTGTTTGCAGCTGGGGTTAAAAGCACAAAGTGTTAAAGGCACAAAGTGTGATTACATAACAGTTAATCAAACAGTTGAACAAACATTGACCAACATCTAAGGTAATTTCAGATTTAGACAAATTTTAAGGAAATCAGTTTTAAAGTAACAAACCTAATACTCACCATGTACTACACATTTCTATTCATCAAAACTATTCTTTATATTTTCTCTAAGGATATAAAATCCTTAACTCTCCCTGCACCTCACCTCTCTGTGCTTATTGCAACCGTAATCATTCTCTCTCCTCCTCTTAAAACTCCTAAGATATCTTTTCATCATACATTGACTATTACAGCCTCATTGTGTCACTATAAAAAACTTTTACAACTCTATCTACTTCTCTATCGTTCTGCTTTTATTATCTGGTGACATATCACCAAATCCAGGCCCCACACAAACACACAGTGGTTTTAATATGGAATAAATATCCTGCAAACCCCATGTGTCCCCCATCACCCTCCAAATCAATAAATGTGCCTTATGGAATCCACACTCTATCACAACTTATCATTATTTTACATCTGAACATCTCTTTACAACAACTACTTTCACCAATTTCTATATTTACCCGAGACTGTTGGTTCACACCTTAACCATACAACAACCATGGCTTTCCACAGACAACTACAAAAACTGTCACGTAAAGTAGAATGTCAGAGGTGAAATCTTACTCCATCTCACTTGCTCACATAATGTAAAACTGGAATCCACCCATCTGTCATTCTAACCCTCTGTTCCATGCTCACTGTCTACCCCATCTGTGTCACCCCTGTCTGTATGCCTTTTCCCTTTAGAATGTAAGCTCTCACGAGCAGGGCCCTCTTCCCTCATGTGCTTTTCCTTCCTTTACTTATATTATCTACTCTATACTCCTTATAACAGCACCTAACCCTTGACTTTTGCCATCCTGCTACTGTTGCAGCAATATGTATATACCATGTACCTTGTCCTGCAATGTCTTGTACTGTACGTCACTGTTTTCTTGTTCTGTTCAACTGTTTCTGTACTGTTTCTGTACTTTGTTTTTGTACTTGTTAGGCGCTGCAGAACCCTTGTGGCGCCATATAAATAAAGGATAATAATAATAATAATAATATATATATTAGGGATGTGCAGGCTCGGATAGGTTTGAATTTGCACGCCGAGTTCGGATTTTTCCCTCCAAAAAACGGGACTCAGAAAGACAAACATCAGGAACGATGATGTTTGTCCATGCAAGATGATGTTTTGCCTCTTTCTGAGTCCCGTTTTTTGGAGAGAAAAATCCGAACTCGGCGTGCAAACTCGAACCTATCCGAGCCTGCACATCCCTAATATATACAGGTTGAGTCTCCCATATCCAAATATTCCGAAATATGGAATAATTTTGTCATGACTGAGATAATGAAACCTTTGAATTTTAATGGTGCAATGTACACAAACTTTGTCTAAGGCACAAATTATTAAAAATATTGTATAACATTACCTGCAGGCTGTTCGTATAAGGTGTATATGAATGAAACATAAATTAATTTCATGTATGTACACAAACTTTGCTTGAACCACAAAATTATTGAAAATATTGTATAAAATTACCTGCAGGCTGTGTGTATAAGGTATATATAACACATAAATGCATTCTGCATGTATATTGGGGTCCTATTCCCAAGATATTTCATTATGAAATGCAAATATTCCAAAATACAGAATATTCCATTATCCAAAATACCCCTGGTCCCAAGCATTTTGGATATGGGAGACTCAACCTGTGTATATATATATATACCCGGACAGTTGTTAGATGCTGACTTTGTGTCATGAAACATGCAATAGACAATTGGTCCTTACATGACGCATCACAATGAAATCCTTGCTGTTGCGCATTGATAAAGTATTTTTCAACACCAAACATTTTTTATGATCTACCTTTTGGAACACAAGTGGATTTTCACCCGTTCCCAATTAGCAATAGGGTTCGTACATATGTTTCCCTCTGTTAGCATCCCGAGGCAGATGAAGCTTTTGAATGTCTCCAATGAATACTCCAGGCTTTGTGATTTTTATTAAAGAAAGTTCCATGCAGAGAGCCAGGAAAAAGATCTGGATACAGAAAGAAAGATGTCAAAGGCTCTTACCGCTCACATCCCTCGCACCCTACTGTTACAGGAACGCTGCGCTGCCTTCCAATCTCCGTGCGGAGGTATCTCAACTTTCTTTTTTATCACTTGGTTTGAGGATTACATCTCTTCATGTAGTCGGATATGGGCGAACGCAAAGCATGCAATGAATGCTGTGTTTACAACTACATAATACTTGGGATGTTATCAGAGTAACAGCCGCACGCAGCGGACTCCTAGCAGCGTACCATTCCAACTTAATTCTCACAAGGTGGGTGTATAAAAGATAAAAATGCCATTTGGGTTCAAACGGGTCCGCAGCGGGTATCAGAGATAGCCCCTGTGGGCACAGCAATCCCCATAGAATTCTGAAGGGATACAACAAGCTCCGGAAAGCGTAACGTTCAGCAACTTCTGCGCCATAGTCGGTGCCATCTATAAATGGTGGTGCCTATAGAAGCCTAAGGGCTAAGGATTCCTCTCCGTCACCATGATAATTGCTAATTGGACAGCTCAACGCAAGGGTACGGCTCTTATCAGAAGAGCTGTCCCGGCAGGTGAGTATACCTACATACAGGTGATCACAGGGGATGTAGACTGCATCACAGCGTGCGGGATGCCGATGATCTGAATACTGGCGCTGAAATTTCGACAGGTCAGAATCCCGGCACCAGTATCCCGACCGCCGGCATCCTGTAGGTAAGTATCGGGGTGTTAGGGGGAGGTTAGGGTTAGGTAGCAGGGTTAGGCATTAGGGGGAGGGTTAGAGTTGGGCACCGGGTAGGGAGTGTTAGGATTAGGGTGCAGGAAGGGGGAAGTTACGTTTAAGAAATAGGGGGGAGGTTAGGTTTAGGCATGGGGAGGGGGTGTTAGGTTTAGGCACTAGGGGGGAGGTTAGGGTTAGGCACCGGGGAGGGTGGGTTAGGGTAGAAGTTAGAAAAGTACTTACCAGTCCTTCCTATGGGTGTCGGGATTCTGGCTGTCGGGATGTTGCTGTCGGTATTGTGACCAGCGGAAACCCGACAGCCTGGATTTCATACCCAACCTGATCACAGATGTTAGTATACAGATAAAAGAGGACAGATGTATTTATCCGAAAATTGATACATCCTACCCACAATGTCACCAAAAAAAAGAAATAAAATATTAAATCACAGTCCGTAGTGTGACACCTGAATATTTTACCCATAAAAGGAAATCCATATACTTTGTACTCTTATCCCCAATGAATGATAATATGATTGGCCATACACAATGTTATTGATTTTTCTGTTGCCTTCTGGTGCAAACAAATAAGCACCTTCAAAAAGTAGTTGATATAATCTATATACAGAATTTACTACTTGTTAGCTGGAGTGCAGCAGTATCGTATTCACCTATTGAGATGCCAGATCATCAGCCTGATTCTAAGCCAGGCACAAGCGCAATCACGGACACACCTCACCATTTATCAAAAACAGCAAACGTGGTCTGTGCATGGGAACGTTAAGCGATGGCAGTAGCAACGTGCGAGTCAGATCTTGAACAAACTTCGCCTTCTGTGAAATGGGCATTTCTGGGTGGAAGCTGACTAGATACCACTCAGACGCACACGGCACAGATGCGTCTCGTCAGAGCGTCATGGGTGTGTAGCCTGGGGTCTGTGCTTGTTTGAGGCTTGCCAATATGTTACACACAGCACACAGATAGCGCAAGTGCCGATACTAATGATGACGGCTGTTAAAAAATGGTGGTCAGAGCAATGCATACACATAAAGCAGGACGGATACTCGCATGGACGGACAGGTACTGGAATTAGCATAGGGTGGAATATCATGCTGCAAACTTTGCATCTGACTCAGAATCAGGCCCTATATGTATGTACTGTACCACCAACATCAAACACTAGATCGCATAACTGTGCATTATTTCCCAATAACAGGGTACCTCAGCCCTGATCTACTTCATTACAAAGCAACAACTGCATCACTCCACAGGTGTAAACAATAACATCTATCACAGAAACACTGCTCACAGAAAAGAAGCACATCACTGCCTCACTGACTGACATACACATCACTGCCTCACTGACTGACATACACATCACTGCCTCACTGACAGTAATACACATCACTGCCTCACTGACAGTAATTCACATAACTGACAGACATACACATCATTACCTCACTGACAGAAATTAAAATAAATACTGCCTCACTGACAGCAATACACATCACTGCCTCACTGACAGTAATGCATCACTCCACAGGTGTAAACAATAACATCTATCACAGAAACACTGCTCACAGAAAAGAAGGACATCACTGCCTCACTGACTGACATACACTTCACTGCCTCACTGACTGACATACACATCACTGCCTCACTGACTGACATACACATCACTGCCTCACTGACAGTAATACACATCACTGCCTCACTGACAGTAATTCACATAACTGACAGACATACACATCACTGCCTCACTGACAGAAATAAAAAAAATACAGCCTCACTGTCAGTAATACACATAACTGACAGACATACACATCATTGCCTCACTGACAAACATACACATTACCACTATCACCTCACTGACAGTAATGCACAATACTTCCTCACTAACAGAAATGCACATCACTGCATCAATAAAAAATACTGGCTCACTGACAGATATACACATCACTGCCTCACTGACAGATATACACATCACTGCCTCACTGACAATAATGCACATCACTGCCTCACTAACAGAAATGCACATCACTGTCTCACTGACAGATATACACATCACTGCCTCACTGACAGATATACACATCACTGCCTCACTGACAGATATACACATCACTGCCTCACTGACAGACATACACATCACTGCCTCACTGACAGATATACATAACACTGCCTCACTGACAGATATACACATCACTGCCTCACTGACAGAAATATAAAATACTGCCTCACTGACAGATATACATATCACTGCCTCACTTACAGATATAAACATCACTGCCTCACTGACAGATATACACAACACTGCCTCACTGACAGATATACATATCACTGCCTCACTGACAGATATACATATCACTGCCTCACTGACAGATATACACATCACTGCCTCAATGACAGATATACATATCACTGCCTCACTGACAGATATACACATCACTGCCTCACAGACAGATATACACATCACTGTCTCACTGACAGATATACACATCACTGCCTCACTGACAGATATACACATCACTGCCTCACTAACATACACATCACTGCCTCACTGACAGAAATATAAAATACTGCCTCACTGACAGATATATATATCACTGCCTCACTGACAGATATACATATCACTGCCTCACTGACAGATATACATATCACTGCCTCACTGACAGATATACACATCACTGCCTCACTGACAGATATACACATCACTGCCTCACTGACAGATATACACATCACTGCCTCACTGACAGACATACACATCACTGCCTCACTGACAGATATACATATCACTACCTCACTGACAGATATACACATCACTGCCACACTGACAGACATACACATCACTGCCTCACTGACAGATATACACATCACTGCCTCACTGACCGATATACCTATCACTGCCTCACTGTCAGATATACATATCACTGCCTCACTGACAGATATACATATCACTGCCTCACTGACAGATATACACATCACTGCCTCACTGACAGATATACACATCACTGCCTCACTGACAGACATACACATCACTGCCTCACTGACAGATATACACATCACTGTCTCACTGACAGAAATATAAAATACTGCCTCACTGACAGACATACACATCTCTGCCTCACTGACAGATTACACATCACTGCCTCACTGACAGACATACACATCACTGCCTCACTGACAGACATACACATCACTGCCTCACTGACATACATATACATCACTGCCTCACTGACAGATATACATATCACTGCCTCACTTACAGAAATGCACATCACTGCCTGACTGACAATAATGCACATCACTGCCTCACTAACAGAAATGCACATCACTGCCTCACTGACAATAATGCACATCACTGTCTCACTGACAGAAATATAAAATACTGCCTCACTGACAGACATACACATCATTGCCTCACTGACAGATATACATATCACTGCCTCACTGACAGATATACACATCACTGCCTCACTGACAGATATACACATCACTGCCTCACTGACAGATATACATATCACTGTCACACTAACAGAAATGCACATCACTGTCTCACTGACAGACATACACATCACTGCCTCACTGACAGAAATTCACATCACTGCCTCACTGACAGATATACACATCACTGCCTCACTGACAGATATACACATCACTGCCTCACTGACAGATATACACATCACTGCCTCACTGACAGATATACACATCACTGCCTCACTGACAGATATACACATCACTGCCTCACTGACAGACATACACATCACTGCATCACTGACAGAAATTCACATCACTGCATCACTGACAGATATACACATCACTGCATCACTGACAGAAATTCACATCACTGCATCACTGACAGATATACACATCACTGCCTCACTGACAGATATACACATCACTGCCTCACTGACAGATATACACATCATTGCCTCACTGACAGATATACACATCACTGCCTCACTGACAGATATACACATCACTGCCTCACTGACAGAAATTCACATCACTGCCTCACTGACAGACATACACATCTCTGCCTCACTGACAGATATACACATCACTGCCTCACTGACAGATATACACATCACTGCCTCACTGACAGATATACACATCACTGCCTCACTGACAGAAATTCACATCACTGCCTCACTGACATACATACACATCACTGTCTCACTGACAGATATACACATCACTGCCTCACTGACAGATATACATATCACTGCCTCACTGACAGATATACACATCACTGCCTCAGTGACAGAAATACACATCACTGCCTCACTGACATACATACACATCACTGCCTCACTGACATACATACACATCACTGCATCACTGACAGATATACACATCACTGCCTCACTGACAGAAATTCACATCACTGCCTCACTGACATACATACACATCACTGCCTCACTGACATACATACACATCACTGCATCACTGACAGATATACACATCACTGCATCACTGACAGATAGACACATCACTGCATCACTGACAGATAGACACATCACTGCCTCACTGACAGAAATTCACATCACTGCCTCACTGACAGAAATTCACATCACTGCCTCACTGACAGATATACACATCACTGCCTCACTGACAGATATACACATCACTGCCTCACTGACAGATATACACATCACTGCATCTCTGACAGATATACACATTACTGCATCACTGACAGATATACACATCACTGCCTCACTGACAGAAATTCACAACACTGCCTCACTGACAGAAATTCACATCACTGCCTCACTGACAGATATACACATCACTGCCTCACTGACAGATATACACATCACTGCCTCACTGACAGATATACACATCACTGCCTCACTGACAGACATACACATCACTGCCTCACTGACATACATACACAACACTGTCTCACTGACAGATATACACATCACTGCCTCACTGACAGAAATACACATCACTGCCTCACTGACATACATACACATCACTGCCTCACTGACAGACATACAGATCACTGCCTCACTGATAGACATAAACATCACTGCCTCTCTGACAGATATACACATCACTGCCTCACTGACAGAAATACACATCACTGCCTCACTGACATACATACACATCACTGCCTCACTGACAGAAATACACATCACTGCCTCACTGACATACATACACATCACTGCCTCACTGACATACATACATATCACTGCCTCACTGACAGACATACACATCACCGCCTCACTGACAGATATACACATCACCGCCTCACTGACAGATATACATATCACTGCCTCACTGACATATATACACATCACTGCCTCACTGACATACATACACATCACTGCCTCACTGACAGAAATACACATCACTGCCTCACTGACATACATACACATCACTGCCTCACTGACATACATACACATCACTGCCTCACTGACAGACATACACATCACTGCCTCACTGACAGATATACACATCACCGCCTCACTGACAGATATACATATCACTGCCTCACTGACATATATACACATCACTGCCTCACTGACAGACATAAACATCACTGCCTCTCTGACAGATATACACATCACTGCCTCACTGACAGAAATACACATCACTGCCTCACTGACATACATACACATCACTGCCTCACTGACAGAAATACACATCACTGCCTCACTGACATACATACACATCACTGCCTCACTGACATACAAACATATCACTGCCTCACTGACAGACATACACATCACTGCCTCACTGACAGACATACACATCACTGCCTCACTGACAGATATACACATCACTGCCTCACTGACAGATATACACATCACTGCCTCACTGACAGACATACACATCACTGCCTCACTGACAGATATACACATCACTGTCTCACTGACAGAAATATAAAATACTGCCTCACTGACAGACATACACATCTCTGCCTCACTGACAGATTACACATCACTGCCTCACTGACAGACATACACATCACTGCCTCACTGACAGACATACACATCACTGCCTCACTGACATACATATACATCACTGCCTCACTGACAGATATACATATCACTGCCTCACTTACAGAAATGCACATCACTGCCTGACTGACAATAATGCACATCACTGCCTCACTAACAGAAATGCACATCACTGCCTCACTGACAATAATGCACATCACTGTCTCACTGACAGAAATATAAAATACTGCCTCACTGACAGACATACACATCATTGCCTCACTGACAGATATACATATCACTGCCACACTGACAGATTACACATCACTGCCTCACTGACAGACATACACATCACTGCCTCACTGACAGATATACATATCACTGTCACACTAACAGAAATGCACATCACTGTCTCACTGACAGACATACACATCACTGCCTCACTGACAGAAATTCACATCACTGCCTCACTGACAGATATACACATCACTGCCTCACTGACAGATATACACATCACTGCCTCACTGACAGATATACACATCACTGCCTCACTGACAGATATACACATCACTGCCTCACTGACAGATATACACATCACTGCATCACTGACAGATATACACATCACTGCCTCACTGACATACATACACATCACTGCCTCACTGACATACATACACATCACAGCATCACTGACAGATATACACATCACTGCCTCACTGACAGATATACACATCACTGCCTCACTGACAGAAATTCACATCACTGCCTCACTGACAGATATACACATCACTGCATCACTGACAGATATACACATCACTGCATCACTGACAGATATACACATCACTGCCTCACTGACAGATATACACATCACTGCCTCACTGACAGATATACAAATCACTGCCTCACTGACAGAAATTCACATCACTGCCTCACTGACAGACATACACATCACTGCCTCACTGACAGATATACACATCACTGCCTCACTGACAGAAATTCACATCACTGCCTCACTGACATATATACACATCACTGCCTCACTGACAGATATACATATCACTGCCTCAGTGACAGAAATACACATCACTGCCTCAGTGACAGAAATACACATCACTGCCTCACTGACATACATACACATCACTGCATCACTGACAGATATACAAATCACTGCCTCACTGACAGAAATTCACATCACTGCCTCACTGACATACATACACATCACTGCCTCACTGACATACATACACATCACTGCATCACTGACAGATATACACATCACTGCCTCACCGACAGATATACACATCACTGCCTCACTGACAGATATACACATCACTGCCTCACTGACAGACATACATATCACAGCCTCACTGACAGATATACACATCACTGCCTCAATGCACATCACTGACAATAATGCACATCACTGCCTCACTAATAGAAATGCACATCACTGCCTCACTGACAATAATGCACATCACTGTCTTACTGACAGAAATATAAAATACTGCCTCACTGACAGACATACACATCACTGCCTCACTGACAGATATACACATCACTGCCACACTGACAGATATACACATCACTGCCACACTGACAGATTACACATCACTGCCTCACTGACAGACATACACATCACTGCCTCACTGAAAGATATACATATCACTGCCTCACTAACAGAAATGCACATCACTGTCTCACTGACAGACATAGAAATCACTGCCTCACTGACAGATATACACATCACTGCCTCACTGACAGATATACACATCACTGCCTCACTGACAGATATACACATCACTGCCTCACTGACAGATATACACATCACTGCCTCACTGACAGATATACACATCACTGCCTCACTGACAGACATACACATCACTGCATCACTGACAGAAATTCACATCACTGCATCACTGACAGATATACACATCACTGCCTCACTGACAGATATACACATCACTGCCTCACTGACAGATATACACATCATTGCCTCACTGACAGATATACACATCACTGCCTCACTGACAGATATACACATCACTGCCTCACTGACAGAAATTCACATCACTGCCTCACTGACAGACATACACATCTCTGCCTCACTGACAGATATACACATCACTGCCTCACTGACAGATATACACATCACTGCCTCACTGACAGATATACACATCACTGCCTCACTGACAGAAATTCACATCACTGCCTCACTGACATACATACACATCACTGTCTCACTGACAGATATACACATCACTGCCTCACTGACAGATATACATATCACTGCCTCACTGACAGATATACACATCACTGCCTCAGTGACAGAAATACACATCACTGCCTCACTGACATACATACACATCACTGCCTCACTGACATACATACACATCACTGCATCACTGACAGATATACACATCACTGCCTCACTGACAGAAATTCACATCACTGCCTCACTGACATACATACACATCACTGCCTCACTGACATACATACACATCACTGCATCACTGACAGATATACACATCACTGCATCACTGACAGATAGACACATCACTGCATCACTGACAGATAGACACATCACTGCCTCACTGACAGAAATTCACATCACTGCCTCACTGACAGAAATTCACATCACTGCCTCACTGACAGATATACACATCACTGCCTCACTGACAGATATACACATCACTGCCTCACTGACAGATATACACATCACTGCATCTCTGACAGATATACACATTACTGCATCACTGACAGATATACACATCACTGCCTCACTGACAGAAATTCACAACACTGCCTCACTGACAGAAATTCACATCACTGCCTCACTGACAGATATACACATCACTGCCTCACTGACAGATATACACATCACTGCCTCACTGACAGATATACACATCACTGCCTCACTGACAGACATACACATCACTGCCTCACTGACATACATACACAACACTGTCTCACTGACAGATATACACATCACTGCCTCACTGACAGAAATACACATCACTGCCTCACTGACATACATACACATCACTGCCTCACTGACAGACATACAGATCACTGCCTCACTGATAGACATAAACATCACTGCCTCTCTGACAGATATACACATCACTGCCTCACTGACAGAAATACACATCACTGCCTCACTGACATACATACACATCACTGCCTCACTGACAGAAATACACATCACTGCCTCACTGACATACATACACATCACTGCCTCACTGACATACATACATATCACTGCCTCACTGACAGACATACACATCACCGCCTCACTGACAGATATACACATCACCGCCTCACTGACAGATATACATATCACTGCCTCACTGACATATATACACATCACTGCCTCACTGACATACATACACATCACTGCCTCACTGACAGAAATACACATCACTGCCTCACTGACATACATACACATCACTGCCTCACTGACATACATACACATCACTGCCTCACTGACAGACATACACATCACTGCCTCACTGACAGATATACACATCACCGCCTCACTGACAGATATACATATCACTGCCTCACTGACATATATACACATCACTGCCTCACTGACAGACATAAACATCACTGCCTCTCTGACAGATATACACATCACTGCCTCACTGACAGAAATACACATCACTGCCTCACTGACATACATACACATCACTGCCTCACTGACAGAAATACACATCACTGCCTCACTGACATACATACACATCACTGCCTCACTGACATACAAACATATCACTGCCTCACTGACAGACATACACATCACTGCCTCACTGACAGACATACACATCACTGCCTCACTGACAGATATACATATCACCGCCTCACTGACAGATATACATATCACTGCCTCACTGACAGACATACACATCACTGCCTCACTGACAGAAATTCACATTTCTAACAGGAAAAAAATCAAGAAATATCAAAATGACTACATAACTCAAAGGACCTGGCATCAGTCCTCACCGAAGAGGTGAACAGGACTTACCTGAGCAGCCACTTCAGAATCCAACTCAGCAAACAGTGAGTAGACATGCCAGCCCTGACCCTGAGGAAGCATTAAGCACTTCCTTTCCAAAATCAACCACTCTTATGGTGTGTATCTACTAACTAGGCGATTAAACAGGTCGATTGAATGATAATGACATCGTTATCATTCAATTGCTTGCTAATCGTCCGCAAATCGGCCAAGTACATGTCAAAAAACACCAGCGATGCGCGTGCCCACTGATTGTTTTAGACATCTATCATCACCCGTACATGCTGGTCAACCTGACGATCCCGTCAGGCTCAGCATATACGGGGATGATGGATGTGCCTACACTGAACGACTGAATGTTTGGTGTAGGCACATCACAGACTGTGAAACGGCGGCTTGATTACAATGTCGTCATCGTGCTCTCGTTTCACAGTTGGGAAGTGGATACGCACCTTTACAGTGACAGTAGTCATTAATGTTCAACTGTTCAAGCAGCCAATTCTGAATGTTCAAGTGTTTTATTCACTTACACCATTATCGTTAATTGTTTATGCATTAAAATAATTATAATTAAACAGCCTATTCTGAACTATTTTGATCTCCTATTCTGCATCTGTTTCACATACAGTAGAACTATTTTGTCACAATAGGGGCCATTTTATACGACAGATATACTACTCTGGGGTGTGCGAGCACGATCTGATATATGTACGTCTTGGGTGATCTATCGCACCCCAAAGTGTGCGTATATCAGAGCGCGAAGGCACACTCAAGGGTGGTATATCTAATATATATATATTTTATATATTTGTACACTTCTAGTAATATGCACTCACTACGTAAATCCGCAAATGGCTCATCCTGCGTTGAGTTACACGGATAATGTATTTATGTATGTGATAGATGTTGCTAGGCACTTTACTGGCATTAGGAGAAAAAGCCATTTATGGTGCATTCAGTGTGGTAAGTGTATGTGTGCCTGTTACATCCTCATCTATTACTTGCTTTAGTGCTTCTATATTTAGGTGCCGTATGAGTCTTCTCTGTCTCTAAACTCTAATCTGTTATTTTATAGTCATCAAAGGTAAAAATATATTTAACCGTATGTATAGTATTTTAAGCCATAATCAGTCATGCCAGAGAGTAATAGACATCATTATGGGTGGGATATACTAATTGCAAAATGCAGTCAAAACTCAGAAAACAATTTTCTGAGGTTTGATCACATTTCCCATATTTATCAATGTGTCAAACACTGGAAATCGAAACTATCCAGTGATTGCACCCAATAGGCAACGCCATCTATAGATGGCGTCACCTAATAGAAGCCTATGGTATTTTTTTCACATAATTCTCTGAGATAGATCCAATAAGATCCCTCCCAGCATCCTCCACGACTCGCCGACGGTTGCGCATGCACAGAAGGACTTCCGAGTCATAAACCCGGAAGGCCTCACACGCCACAAAGGACAGCTGTTATCAGAAGATCTGCTGTTTTAAACACAAATCTACATGCATACAGTGTTAATAACTGCTGCTATGCATGTGGTAAGTGGTGGGATGTATCACCTTCAAAATGCGAAGATTGATACATCCCGTGCAATATATGTTACGCTGCTCGGCTCACTGTGGGGGTCATTCATACCCGCTCGTGAGCGGCAGTACGCTCGCAAGCGGGTCGATGTTCCCCCACTGCGCATGCGCACGATGGAGGGAGCTCCATCGTGCGCATGCGCGAGACCCGGCGAGCGACGGGCTCTCCATCGCTCCGGGTCTCGCACCAAAGGGGGCGTGCTGTCGATGTTGATTGACAGCACGCCCCCTTTGGTGGGCGTGCCGGGGGCGTGCCTGCCAGATGGAGGCGTTCCCATGGGAACGCCTACCGTCTCAAGCCAGCCCCACTGACATCACTAGTGATGTCAGTGGGAGTGATTTTGGCTCTGATAGAGCCAAAATCACTCCAGGGCTTGCGGCAGCGAGACCCTAACGCAGGGTCTCCGTTGCAAGCCCCGATGGTCGTGATGGTCAAGACCATCGCGACCATCATCATGGACACTCGCTATAGCTGTGGGTGGTAACCCACAGCTATGCGAGCGTCCATGAGGACGCTCCAAAAAAAGATAGGAGGGCCCTGATTCAGAGCGAGCGCTCTGGTCAGAGCGTTCAGCTCTGAATCAGGCCCTGTGTCCTAGCAATGCCTACAGCTTCTGTAGTTCACTCTTCTTGTTTTACCTAATCTTTACCTCACACAGCACTATCCCTTCCCCTACCTTGCCCCCTGCATTCCCCATCCCACGATTTTGTGTAGTAGTGCTCCTTTTTGCCACCACTAGAGAAGGTTTGAAGGACAATTTACTTCCTTTCTTCTATTATTGTAATCTTACAGTACAGCAGTTTTAGAGGAGGAGAGCATATGTTTATGTTTGTGGTAAGGGCAATAGGCCCTACCATTTTCAGAAAGGGAATCTGTGGTTTAGTTAGTGCCTAGATGGCTAAGACTTATTTTTATGATTTCTGTTTTATACTGCACAATAAATACTAGCTGTGGCTGGCTTGCACGATAACCCTGGACCGGTGGGCTGTTTCTGGGCTGCTGTGTGTTTGGAGGTGTCCATCTACCCCAGGAGAGGGACCTACTACCCCGATCTTATTACAGTACAAGTAATCATCATCATTCGTTGTAAGGTGCCAAAAATTGCACAGTACTCTACAATAACCATACAAATCACACAAATACAAATCAAACATAATATAATAACAAACCAAAATCACATATATAATTCGTACAAGTACAATTATAAGTAGCGAATACCCAGCTCCAAAATCCAACGTACAAATGAAACATAAAGATCACTGAAATGCAAAATGAAACCTAAAATGTATTGTAACAACTACTGTACATTTAAGGAAGTTGAAGAACATGCAGACTAGTGGCAACTAGAGATTTGCTCCGACCCTCGTGTTTTGGATTTGGATCTGGATTCATCATCGTGTTTTGGTTTTGGATTCTGATAAAAATCATTAGAAGTCAATTAAAAATGTATAAACATCTATAAAAATCAATAAAAACAGCTAAAATGTCCGAATCCAAAACCCGAGTTAGTTTTTTAAATCCAAGTTCCAAACCAGCTGCATGAGAACAGGGACTCGATTGGAACCAGGTCACACAGGTGGATCCAATCCTTGAACCAGTTCTACTCGGAACCCCTAAATTCGGTTGTGTTCGGATTTCATACCTGCACATCTCTAGTGGCAACATATGAGGGGAGGGGGCACTATGCAGTGTAGAAGTGAGGGCCCCTCTTCCCACTTCTTGCTGGAGCTTATGCTTGGCAGACTTTGGCACTGTTCCAGAGTGTACCGCACATGCACTTCAGGGAAATTAGAGCCACCATTTTCCCATGCGCATGCATGTATCTCTGGGAGGAACGGGTATGATATTCCCGATTCCCGTCAGCGGCAGCCCGACAGGAGCAGAGTTAGAAGCAGCGGAAGCCCGACAGCGCTGGAAATTCCGATCGTGGATAGGTAAGTATACACTAACCTAACCTAACCCCCCTTAACCCTAACCCTCCTTAGGGGTGCCTAACCCTAACTTCCCCCCAAGTGCCTAACCCTAATCCCCCCTCTAAGTGCCTAACCCTAACCACCCCCTTCTCCGCTGCCTAAACCTAAGTCCCCCGGGGGGGTGCCTAACCCTAAGTCCCCCCTGGGGGTGCCTAACCCTAACCCTCCCTCTGTCACACGCTGCTCTGGAGACCCCAGAACCAGACCCCGCGCTTACCTCTGCGGGCGCTGACCCGCACTGTCTTCCGGCTCCTGCGCCATACTCCTCTCTCAGGGCGGTCCTCTCTGTTCTCCTCTGGAAGGTCCTGCTGCTGTGTTGCTTCCACGCCGGCTCCTGCTGATCGCTGGTCCCTGCTGGTTACTTCCAAGAAGCGCTATCCTTCGTTCCATGGGCGTGGCCATCTTGGATTGCCCATGTGATTCCACTACCACCAATGAGGAATCTTCTCCTTCTCTCTCAACCTGTCAGCTTTCAGCGTCTACTATAAAAGGTTCCCCAATGCTGACACAAGTTGCCAGTGCAACTAGTTTCTTAGTTTTGCTAAGTGAGCCTTTCCACTGTGCTCCAAAGGTGCTTCCTGCTATCCAGATTAGTATTCACCTTTACGGCTACCCAAGCCGCTCCACATAGTCACCCAGCTACCAGCGTCTCCACACGGCCACCTAGCCGCTCTGTGTAGCGTCCCAGCTACCAACATCTCCACATGACCACCCAGCCGCTCCGCGTAGTGTCCCAGCTACCAACGTCTCCACACGGCCACCCAGCCGCTCCACGTAGCATCCCAGCTACCAACGTCTCCACACGGCCACCCAGCTGCTCCACGTAGCATCCCAGCTACCAACGTCTACCCATGGTTATCCAGCCGCTCCACGTAGCCACTCAGCTATCAACGTCTACCCACAGCTATCCAGCCGCTCCACATAGCCACTCAGCTACCAACGTCTACCCACAGCTATCCAGCCGCTCCACGTAGCCACTCAGCTACCAACGTCTACCCATGGCTATCCAGCCACTCCACGTAGCCACCCAGCTACCAACGTCTACCCATGGCTATCCAGCCACTCCACATAGCTTCCCAACTCCTAACGTCCACTCAAGGCTATCCAGTCTTTCCAAGTGGCTTCTAAGCTACCACGCTACTTCTACATTACTCAAACTCCCCATCAGTTCACTGCTCCCTCTCATGCGGAGGAACTTTATTAAGCCAAGTCTCCTCCAGCAATCGTCTGCGCCAAGTAGTACAGGTCCAGGGCCCAGTCCGGGAACACAGCCTCTAAATCCCACGACTGTGACAGTTTGCACTGGCCCAATGGACTCGGCAAGTGGTCAAGGATCTGGGGTAGATCCCTTGCAGGATGTACTATCTCGTCTGGAAAGACAGGAGACCTCTCAGGCCCAGTTGATCCAGTTCATCTAAGATATGTCGTCATGCTTGGACAACATTCAGTCCTTATTGGCTCATCCCGCTCCCGCTGGCTCCCAAGCCACCTCTCCTCCTGTGGTGTCACCTGCTCCCCCGCTTCTACCTCCTGCTTGTCTTCAGCTTTCCCCTCGAGCAAGTTCGATGGCAACCCCAAATTGTGCAGGGGTTTTTTAAACCAATGCGAAATCCAGTTCGAGCTACAATCTGCCAATTTTCCGACAGCCAGAACCAGGGTGGCATATATCATCTCTCTGCTCTCTGGCCAAGCACTCGACTGGGTCTCGCCCCTTTGGGAGAAGTTGGATCCTTTGCTCTCCAACTACCCCGAATTTATTTCCACATTTCGCAAGACTTTGACGAACCTGGAAGAACCACTTCCGCATCAGCTGATATTCTACGCCTCCATCAGGGTAGCCTGACCGTCGGTCAATATGTAGTCCAGTTCCAAACTCTGGCCTCAGAACTCAATTGGAACGAGGATGCTCTCATCGCTGCCTTCTGGAGTGGCCTTTCAGAAAGACTCAAAGACGACCTAGCTTCCCGTGACCTTGAAACCAATTTGGATGATTTAATTTCCCTTTGCAACAAGGTGGATCTTCATAACAGGGAGTGTGCCTTGGAAAGAGGCAGACTTCACCGCGGAAGGCCACGTCCAGCTTCCCGTTTACCCTCTCCTCCTGTGGGAGAAGAACCCGTGCAGGTCAACCGCTCTCGATTATCGGCTGAGGAACGACAGAAAAGGCAGAGACAGAACCTCTGTATGTACTGCGGATCTCCTCAACATTTAGTTAGATCCTTTCCCATCCGTCCAATTCGTCCGGGAAACGCCTCCTCCTAACTTATGACAGAGAGGTTAAGTTAGGAGTTGCCATTGAATCACATAGGAAGTCTGATTCCACCATCCAGGCTCATTTAAAGCTTCCTCGAGGTTCCAATGCTGTATTAGGTCTTCTGGATTCTGGAGCAGCAGAGAACTTTGTCACTACGGACTTTGGGGGTCATTCAGACCCGCTCATGAGCGGCAGTACGCTCGCAAGCGGGTCGATGTCCCCCACTGCGCATGCACACGATGGAGGGAGCACCGTCGTGCGCATGCGCGAGACCCGGAGAGCGACGGGCTCTCCATCTCTCCGGGTCTCGCACCAAAGGGGGCGTGCTGTCGATGTTGATTGACAGCATGCCCCCTTTGGTGGGCGTGCCGGGGGCGTGCCTGCCAGTCGGAGGCGTTCCCATGGGAACGCCTACCGTCTCAAGCCGGCCCCACTGACATCACTAGTGATGTCAGTGGGAGTGATTTGGCTCTGATAGAGCCAAAATCACTCCAGGGCTAGTGGCAGCGAAACCCTACCACAGGGTCTCCGTCGCAAGCCCGATGGTCGTGATGGTCAAGACCATCGCGACCATCATCATGGACGCTCGCTATAGCTGTGGGTGGTAACCCACAGCTATGCGAGCGTCCATGAGGACGCTCCAAAAAAGGGTAGGAGGGCCCTGATTCAGAGCAAGCGCTCTGGTTACAGCGTTCAGCTCTGAATCAGGCCCTTTGCCCAGAAACATCAAATCCCCATAGAAGCGTTGCCTCGAGTCATCACTTTAACCGCCATCGATGGTAGTCGCATTACTAGTGGAACCATCACCCATCGTACAGCACCACTTAGACTTACCATTGGGGTGCTCCATAGCGAACAACTGTCCTTCCTAGTGATTCCCAAAGCCTCTCATTCTTTAGTCCTCGGACTACCCTGGCTACAGAGACATTCACCACAAATTGATTGGACCACCATGCAAATAACCTCTTGGGGTTCCAATTGTTTCAAAGGCTGCCTTCTGTGGGTAGTACCTGTCCAATCTTCCGTCATACAGGATTATAATAACCTGCCAAAAGCTTATGGAGGGTTTTTGGACGTCTTCAGCAAACAGAGTGCAGATCTATTACCTCCCCATCGTGATTGGGACTGTCTCATAGATCTGACTCCCGGGAAGAATCCTCCTAGAGGCCGAACCTACCCTCTATCTCTCCCTGAGACTCAAGCTATGTCGGAGTACATTAAGGAAAACTTAAGTAAAGGCTTCATTCGACCTTCCACGTCTCCAGCCGGGGCTGGATTTTTCTTCGTAAAAAAGAAAGACGGTGGGCTGCGCCCGTGTATTGACTATTGGGGTCTTAATGAAATAACTATTAAGAATCGCTATCCTCTTCCTCTCATAACAGAGTTATTCGATAGAGTCAAGGGAGCCACAGTTTTTACCAAACTCGATCTAAGAGGGGCCTATAATTTAATTCGTATCCGTCCAGGCGATGAATGGAAAATGGCCTTCAACACCAGGGATGGGCACTACGAATATCTCGTCATGCCCTTCGGTCTCTGTAATGCTCCAGCCGTCTTCCAGTTTTTCGTCAACAAAATCTTCCGGGATCTGTTGTACAAGTGTGTGGTCGTTTACTTGGATGACATTTTGATTTTTTCTCAAGACCTCCAAACTCATCGAGACCAGGTGAAAGAAGTCCTTCTGAGGTTGCAGTCCAATCAACTTTTTTGCAAATTAGAGAAGTGTCTGTTTGAAGTCTCAAGTGTACCATTCCTGGGGTACATCATCTCCGGAACAGGCCTTCAGATGGATTCTTCAAAACTACAAGCCATTCTTGATTGGTCTCTCCCTTCTTCCTTAAAATCCATACAAAGGTTCCTAGGATTTGCCAATTATTATCGCAAGTTTGTGAAAGGTTTTTCAACACTGGTAGCTCCTATTACAGCCCTCACCCGTAAGGGAGCAGATCCAACTAAGTGGCCCGTCGAAGCTACCTCGGCATTTCAACTCCTTAAGCAAGCCTTCATCTCCGCTCCCATCTTAAAGCAACCGGATTCCACCCGGCCATTTATCCTGGAGGTGGACGCATCCTCAGAAGGTGTCGGTGCTGTGCTCTCCCAGCGGTTTGAAGATGAAAAACTTCATCCTTGTGGTTTCTTTTCCCGGAAGTTTTTGCCTGCAGAAAAGAACTACACCATCGGAGATCAAGAGTTACTCGCCATGACTCGCCCTCAAAGAATGGCGATATCTTCTAGAAGGAGCTCATTACCCCATTACCATTTTTACAGACCACAAGAACCTGCTTTATCTTAAATCTGCAAATTGCTTGAACCCTTGTCAAGCCCGGTGGGCAATGTTTTTCTCCAGATTTAACTTCAAACTCTCCTATCGCCCTGGCTCACAAAATCTCAAAGCCGACGCACTCTCCCGTTCCATGACAAGCGACCCTGATCTACCCATGGAACAGCCCCAACCAATCCTAAATCCAGCTTTCTTCACCTCTACCAAATTATCTTCTATACCCCCGGTTGGGAAGACTTTCGTTGCTCCAGAACTCTGCAAAAGGTTGCTGCATTGGGCCCATGCTTCCTGGTTCTCTGGACACTTGGGTATGGATAAAACCCTTGAATTCATCCAGCGGTCCTACTGGTGGCCTTCGATGAAAAAGGACGTCAGGTCCTATGTGTCGTCATGCATCAAATGTGCCCAACACAAAATATCTCAGCGGGTTCCACACGGTCAACTCCAGCCTCTCGCAATTCCATTTAAGCCATGGACTCACCTCTCTATGGATTTCATCTCTGATCTTCCTCCATCTCAAGGCAACAACACCATTTGGGTTATCGTGGATCGCTTTTCTAAAATGGCTCATTTTGTACCCCTTACTGGGCTTCCATCTGCACCTCTACTCGCCCAGAGTTTTATAAAAGAGATCTTCAAGCTCCACGGCCTTCATCAAGAGATCATCTCCGACAGGGGAGTACAGTTCGTAGCGAAGTTCTGGACTTCACTCTGCTCAGCCCTTCAAATAAAACTCAAATTTTCTACCGCTTATCACCCCCAGACCAATGGTCAGACTGAAAGGGTCAATCAAGACCTGGAACAGTTCCTGCGCACTTTTGTCTCCTCCTCCCAAGATGACTGGATTGAACTTCTTCCTTGGGCCGAATTTGCTCACAATAATCATTATCACACGTCCATCAACTCAACTCCGTTTTTTTCAGTTTTTGGTCATCATCCTCGAGTGCCAGATTTTCCTCTTCTTCCAACATTAGACGTGCCTGCGGCCAAGATGTCTCTTCAACGATTCTCCAACATCTGGGAAAAGGTTCGTTCCTCTCTGACCAAAACCTCAGCCCGGTACAAGAGATTTGCTGACCGCCAAAGAAGAGCGGTTCCCAATTTCCAACCTGGGGATATGGTCTGGCTCTCTACCCGAAACCTAAGACTCCGAGTACCCTCAATGAAATTTGCCCCGCGGTACATTGGTCCATTCCCAATCGTCAAAGTCTTGAATCCTGTGGCCTACAAGCTAAAACTTCCTCCATTCCTTCGCATTCCAAGCTCTTTCCATATTTCTCTTCTCAAACCACTGGTCTTAAACCGATTTCAGAAAGTCCTTCCCAAAGCTTCTAGTGTTCAAACACAGCAAGGAGAGGAGTTCGAAGTTGACAGAATCTTAGATTCCCGTTTTCGATACAATCATCTTCAATACCTCATCGACTGGAAAAATTATGGTCTGGAAGAACGAATTTGGATAAATGCCTCCGATGTCCATGCGCCTCGTCTGGTCAGAGCGTTCCATATGAAATTTCCTCATAAACCAAGGAAGTGTCTGGTGGCCACTCTTGAAGAAGGGGGTACTGTCACACGCTGCTCTGGAGAGCCCAGAACCAGACCCTGCCGCTTACCTTTGCGGGCGCTGACCCGAGCTGTACTCCTCTCTCAAGGCGGTCTTCTCTGTTCTCCTCTGGAAGGTCCCGCTGCTGTGCTGCTTCCACGCCGGCTCCTGCTGATCGCTGGTCCCCGCTGGTTACTTCCAATAAGTGCTGTCCTTCGGTCGATGGGCGCGGCCATCTTGGATTGCCCATGTGACTCCACTACCACCAATGAGGAATCTTCTCTTTCTCTCTCAGCCTGCCAGCTTTTAGCGTCTACTATAAAAGGATCCCCAATGCTGACACAAGTTGCCAGTGCAACTAGTTTCTTAGTTTTGCTAAGTGAGCCTTTCCACTGTGCTCCAAAGGTGCTTCCTGCTATCCCTATTAGTATTCACCTTTACGGCTACCCAAGCCGCTCCACGTAGTCACCCAGCTACCAGCGTCTCCACATGGCCACCTAGCCGCTCCGCGTAGCGTCCCAGCTACCAACATCTCCACACGGCCACCCAGCTGCTCCGTGTAGCGTCCCAGCTACCAATGTCTCCACACGGCCACCCAGCCACTCCACGTAGCATCCCAGCTACCAACGTCTCCACACGGCCACCCAGCCACTCCACGTAGCGTCCCAGCTACCAACGTCTCCACACGGCTATCCAGCCGCTCCACGTAGCCACTCAGCTACCAACGTCTACCCACGGCTATCCAGCCGCTCCACGTAGCCACCCAGCTACCAACGTCTACCCATGGCTATCCAGCCGCTCCACATAGCTTCCCAGCTCCTAACGTCCACTCAAGGCTATCCAGTCTTTCCAAGTGGCTTCTAAGCTACCACGCTACTTCTACATTACTCAAACTCCCCATCAGTTCACTGCTCCCTCTCATGCGGAGGAACTTTATTAAGCCAAGTCTCCTCCAGCAAGCGTCTGCGCCAAGTAGTACAGGTCCAGGGCCCAGTCCAGGAACACAGCCTCTAAATCCCTCGACTGTGACACCCTCCCCCTAGCCTAACCCTCCCGGGGGGGTGCCTAACCATAAGTCCCCCCCGGGAGCCCTAAACCTAACCCTCCCCCCCCGCGGCAGTCTGCTTGCGGCGCCCGGCATCACTACGATCGTGATGCTGGGCGCCAGTCTCCCGCTGTCTGGGAAATGCGGGCGTCTACATCTAGACACCCGGCATTTCACCCATGCCGGGATAAGACAGTCGGGAAGCCGGCTGCCGGTATTTAGGCAGTCGGCTTCCCGATTGCTTCCCCTCTGGGAAACTGGCATCACCACCATTTACCTGGAGGCTTCTTCTGACGCAACCACAGACATTGCAGGGTGTGTGGTGTGATCCCTCCTGGGCCCAGAGATCCAAACACCTTGAGTCCGTTTGAAGAAAAAGTAAAAATACAATTATTATTATATTTATTACCCATTATAATAAATACGGCACTGGGGCAGACATGAGACATAGGCTAGAGGGAGCCATGCTTGTGAGAGCTTACAGTCAAGTGGAAGGGGGAAATAGAAGAACTTAGGTTATCATAGGACACAATTGGATTTGGCACAATTGGATGCAGCAGGCAAATTGTGTAGGGGGAGTTGTCCAGGAAGGGGTTTGGGAGCGATGGGGTGGTTTTTGAGACAGCAAGTAAAGACTGGAGGTTAGAGGGGAGTCTGGAAAGGCAAATCAGGGAGTTTACTAAGTGGGGATATTTGCAGGAGAAATCTTTCAGGAGTCCGCGAGAGGTGGTTATAAGAGGGGAGGAGAGGCTTGGTGGAGCAGAGAGCGTGTCATGATGAGGATGTACAGTATGAAGTGGAGGCAATGGTTGGGGCTTTACAGGTTAGAGTGAGCAGGTTGAATTCCGAATGGAATCAGGAGCCAGTGAAGGAACTTGCAGAGGGTGAGGACTGGAGGGAGAGGAAGACTAGTCCCTCTGATACATTGAGGCCAGATGTAGAGGGGAAAGGCAGAAGAAGGTTGCAGCTAGAAGGAGGTTGCAGTAGTCAAGAGGGGAGATAATGGAGGGATGATCAAAGGTTCTGGTTACATCTGGTTCTGGCAATGTTTGAAGGAGGAGGTGACGAGACTGCATGGGGATTGGAGGTGGGAAGTGAAGCTGAGGGTGAAGCCAATTATGACACCAAGGCAGCGGGTATGGGAACTAGGTAATAGATGGCATGCTTCACAAACGATTTACACATCACCAACACACTCCGGCTACCTCATGGCGGCACCCTGCTCGCTCTCCTGTGAGCGGCACATTTATCTATTGAAACATCATTGCCGCCCAGGAGTTGTTGGCTATCACATCAGTTTATATTTATGCCCAGTCCCTTGGTACAGCCGGTGCCAGTTACTCAGGTGGCTATTGCAGTATCATTACCGTGTAGAGCTGGGGACCTGTCCAGAGTGTAAGGTGATATCACTCCTTTCATCAGCTTAGTACATCGCTCATGTAATTAATGACAGGCTTTCCCTGCGGTGACTTTATTGTCCCGGAATTTACTTTGAAACTCTAATCTCTGTCTAATGCGAATTCTCCATTGTAAGCGCAAGGTATTAACTGCTTATTACCTACTCTCATTTGCCAGATGAAGAGAACACGTTTTTTAAATGGAAAACTGACTCCATCTGCACCTCTGTTTAAATTAACCCCAATGATTGGACAACACAAGGGTTGATTCAGAGTTGTACAGAAACCCGATAGTTTGGCGATCCGTCCTGCGTCTGTGCAATTCTGTGTCTGCGACGATGGTCGCAGTCAGTGCCGTAAGAAGGCTGTACTGCACCCTGTGCCGGCCCCACCCCCTTCACCTGTGGCATCACTACGTCATGCCTAGGGGGCGGGGCCACTGGCTAGGGGAAAGGACTGCGACAGCCTCCGGTTCCGGCTCTGTAGTAGCACTATTAGTGGCTCCAGAGTGTAATGCCAGAGACCCTACAAGCTACATGCAGGTGCTGTGGGGCAGCGGCCGTGCTGCCCACAGGGTCCTGCACTTTGTGCGGCACCACCGCTCACACCCCCCTAGTTACGGCTCTAGTCACAGTGTCCCCTAAGCTGCAGTGTGATTGTCAGGCCACGGCCGTTTGGGGGTGGGGAAGGGGCGGTGACAGCCAGCATCCCAGAGAATGAGGGCGTGTCCACCACATTTTCTAGTACGATGCGGACGACCAATGATCGGATCAGTCGGGCGTGTTGGAAGATTTCTCTTGCCCAATCATCGCTATCAGTCGCAGCCATACACTAAGTGATTATCAACCTGATCCACCGATAATTGCATAATGTTGGTTGGTACTTTAATTCTATTCACTTTATCTCTCTCCAAGGCTTGATACATCTCCCCTAATAGGTCATGAGATATTAAAATAGGTGATAGAGGCAATTTCTGCACAAATGTACTTAAAACAAATCTGACAATTACCGGATACTGGATATTAGCGGTTGTTTCTGAGTCGTTCGCCAAGTGGCTGTGTCTGTGTGATGCAGGTGAAGCCTGATTTACTACCGTACGCTAATGCCAGTTTCCGTAGGGCTAATGCGAAGATCCGTGTAGCTTCAAGCAGGAAACCACTCCGGGCACTGTTTTCCCGCAGCCGTCGTAATTAGTATCACCCTGAGTGCAAGAATCACATGTGAAACAGACTTCTCTTCTCCGTAGGCCCACCACGGAACGGCAGGGAACCCAGGCTACACGCCCACGATATGCCCAAGACACGTCCACAATACTCTCATGACATGCCCACGACACTCTCACAAGACAGAACAGTTCCGTGCAATCGCATTGTCACCTCCCAGGTTCCAACCCTCCCAGTTTCCAACCCAATAAACGACCATTTCACGCAGAGACCGATCGGCCAAGATCTGTCTGATGGCAGATGCCTACAATTGCGTACATTTGCTTCTGCACACGCGCTATATGCTAAAACTTGCGTCTGTGCAAAGAGATCCATCTGACTCACAATCAGCACCTTAATATTCTTCTTTCATGACCAAAACTATCTCAATTTAAAAAAAAAAATCTGATTTATTATACAGACACATTTGTAGGGAAATCCTGACTTCATGATCTTTTTAGGGCCATACACACTAAGATGTATGTATGTTGAATTGAATGAAAGCATTTGGAAACTTATGGCGCACATCCATCTTTACTGGGTGGCAGGGGCGTTTCTAGAGAGGAGGGGGCTCGTGTGTAGTATCCTACATGGGCCCCCTCCTCTCTGTCCGGCAGCCGGGCAGCGCACTGAGCTGAGCTGTGCGCGGCCAGCCCTCCAGCTGCTGTGGAACTACACATCCCAGCATGCACTGCCACCTTTTTGATATAACAGCATAATAAAACTATGGCAGTGATTGCTGGGATGTGTAGTTACACAGCAGCTGGAGGGTCAAGGTTGAAGACCCCTGCTATAGAGTATACACAGGTCACTGGGAAAATGTCAGCGGCGGCCATTTTCCCTGTACTGCGCATGCGCAAACGATGGGAAAATGACCGCCGCTGACATTTTCCAGTCATTTTTACAGCGCCGGACCCCCGCTCTGAGGTGGGACTAGAAAGGTAAGTAATACTATGGGCGCAGGATGTGCGGTGCCCCCCTGGACCCAGTGTGCCCCGCACACCCTGCACCCATTATAGATACGCCCCTGCTGGCTGGCATTCGGGTAATGTAAGCCCTATATACACAAAAATGTTCTCCAACTCTTCTGCTTTATTTCTACATCAATGTTAAATTCTAGCAAACATACCGTTCTTGTCTGTCAGCTCTGGTCCTCCAAAATGTCTGCCGGTCCCCATAGTAGTGACTCCATGCCTGTCTCTGATTACAGAGAGGCAGCAATTTGTTCCTGGATGACTGATGACAGCCTGCCCTGAGCTCCATCCCCTCATGTGTGTAATATTCCCCTGTGCACCTGGTCGTACAAAGAACCACTATCTCAGTCCTTTAGGTCAATAGGATGCTCTATAACCGAATTCTTGTATTTATATGGTTCCCAGGCTCATGTTGTTACTTATATTCCCTGCAAAGTTTATGATGACTGTAAAAGAGACGATACATCTGCAGCCATTATCAGCCATCAGTTTATCTAACAGCAGACTCTGACATCACTCCCCGCTCCAGGTATTTGTGAGGATGTGGAGGGTGAGGTCACACGGCTCACTATGCGCTCGTCTTCTTATTCTAGTAGTCCTCCCGCTCTCAGTTCCCATCTCCGTAGCATTCTACAGACAGAGGCTCTGACACTTCTAGGGTGGATGCAGTAGTAATTCTCTTTTCCATTACTTGCAAATTGTACAGTAGTATAGCACAATAATTGCCCCATAAATCCTTTGTCCTCGCCTTGGCTTCTCTCTTGTTAAATAGGCAGGGGCCTGAGATGTGACATTTGCAGGATATATTCGCTATTAAAATTTCTAATTTGATAAGAAAATGAATGTGTTGGGGATTACGGTGTGAGAGATGCTCCTTCCTATAATCTTACTAACCAGCCCTGTGGTATTTATCGTCTTAAACCTGCCTCTTTTCATCAATATTCCCTGCAGTAAAATATTTTTATGATGAGTTTCCAGCAAACGCCGGGCTACACAGATTCATGATGTATGGTTCGGTGTGCAAGTCCAGAAATGAGAAGGGAAGTTCCTGGCGGGGAAAAGTTACTTGTTAGCTATGCAAAGTGGGAGAATCATTTGTAACATAGGTTGGAAACTGGATAACTGAGGGAGAAATGTATTATTGTGGCACTAATCATGACACTAAAGCTTAACCCTGCAAGTCCTGTAGTGCATCAGCCTAGGGGGTCTATTTACTAAGCAGTGTTAGGAGACAATCAGCTCCCAACTGCCATTTTTCAAACACAGCCTGTGAGATGACAGTTAGGAGCTGATTGGCTGGCACCTTATCACTTTTCACTCTGTCTCCTAACACTGCTTAGTACATACACCCCTTGTACTAATGTGCTGCCTCTTGCCTTTCAGATGGCCCTAATGCGTAAGATCCCACAAAAAAGATCTACTATTCTGGTAAGGACGGTGCATGCTTGGAGAAACCCCGCTATTGTTCCATGTCAGGTACCACTGAACTCCATACACATACCAGTGGGAATCGGTATGAAATACCGCCGGCCATGCGATTCCCAGCAGCGGCAGCCCGACAGCTGAATAGATCCCGGCAGCGGCAGCCCGACAGCACAGGAAATCCCGATCGTCCTAAGGTAAGTAATCACTAACCTATCCCCCCTAACCCTCCTTAGGGGTGCCTAACCCTAACCTCCCCCCCAAGTGCCTAACCCTAATCCCGCCTCTAAGTGCCTAACCCTAAACCCCCCCTTCCCCGCTGCCTAAACCTAAGTCCCCCGGGGGGTGTCTAACCCTAAGTCCCGATTGCATCCCTACCGGCGGGTAAAGCTGCCAAAATGTGGAAAAACAATAAGCCAAAGAAGTGTGCTTTTAGTTATTTAGTAATCGCTGCCTGATTTCCGTCAGGACACAGTATGTAAACGTCAACATTGTTACATGTTTGCAGATACCGTCCCTCTTAAGTTATGATTGCTGTCACCTGTGGTCAAACACCTTTCTTATCAATGAACTAGTTCAAAACAGGTAAGGGCAATCATAAATTAAGAGGGAAGTCCAGGAACAGAGCATTGTGTCCCTCCTGGAATGGGTAATGTTGGGAGGTATGCATATGGATGTTTCATATAAGTGACAAAATGCACTGGGTATACAGTAGTACATTTGTCACATATCTACTGATAATACATCTCCCTATTATTATTATTATTATTATTATTATTATTATTATCCTTTATTTATATGGCACCACCAGTGTTCCGCAGCGCCTCACATAGTACATAGAATAGGTGAACAAGAAACAAGTAACTTAATGTACATTACAGTGCAGGACAAGGACACGATTTCTATACATTGCCGAAAGCACCAACAATAAACTGCCGGGAGTTGGCATTCACGTGTTAAGTGCCCTAATGGGGAGTAGAGAGTAGAAGAAAGAGAAGCACATGAGGGAAGAGGTCCCTGCTCATTAGAGCTTACATTCTAAGGGGAGGGGCAGACAGACAGGCGTGACACAGAAGGGGAAGATAGGAAGGAAAGAGCATGAGGTGGGTTAGGATGAGGGCTGGAAGGCCTTGATGAAGTAGTGGGTCTTGAGAGCCCGTTTGAAGATTTATAGAGAGGTGGAGAGTCTGATAGGGAGAAGGAGAGTTCCAAAGGTAGGGAGCAGCACGGGCAAAATCTCGGATGCGGGAGTGGGAGGAAGTAATCAGTTGGCAAGAGAGGCGGCATGCATTAGTTGAGCGAAGTGGACGGGCGGGAGTGTGAAGGGAGAGAAGGTCAGAAATGTATGAGAGAGAGGATTTGGTGATGGCTTTGTAGGCGAATGTAAGAACCTTGAATTGGCATCTGAAGGGGAAGGGGAGCCAGTGTAGGGCTTGAAGGAAAGGGGAAGCAGATGTAGAACGTCTGGAGAGGAAGATGAGCCGAGCAGCAGCATTGAGAACCGATTGTAGTGGAGAGAGGTGAGAGACTGGGAGGCCAGCTAGGAGAAGGTTACAGTAGTCCAATCTGGATATGACCAGTGAGTGGATGAGGGTTTTAGTGGCATCCTGGGTGAGGAAGGGTCTAATCCTGGAGATATTTTTTAGGTGAAAACGGCAGGACTGCGAGAGGTGCTGAATGTGCGGTTTAAAGGAGAGGGAGGAGTCTAGGATAACTCCAAGACAGCGCACTTTGGGGCTAGAGGAGATAGTTGTGCCATCAATAGATAATGAAATTGTGGGAAGTGATGTAGTGGAAGAGGGTGGGAAGATGATTATCTCTGTCTTAGACATGTTAAGTTTAAGAAAGCGCTGGGACATCCACGAAGAGACAGCAGAGAGACAGTTGGAGATACGGGTAAGGAGCAAGGGGGAGAGCTCAGGGGTGGAAAGGTAAATTTGTGCATGAATTGTTCCTTAATCACCTTTAAAAAAGTAATTGTCTCAATTTGCGGAACAAATGAACACAAAACAAAAATGTAAAAAAAATATCACTTTATATTCAATTAATATCCCTTTATTAAATTTAAATGAAAAGTTAAAACCAAAAATATCAAAGATATTAATGTTCCAATAAATGACAAGCATAATAGGAAAGTGTATAAAGAATGTCCTTTACACTTAAGTAACCGCAATAAAAATAAACTGGCTTACAGTATAATAATCAC
Organism: Taudactylus pleione; assembly: GCA_031769625.1. Taxonomy (NCBI): domain Eukaryota; kingdom Metazoa; phylum Chordata; class Amphibia; order Anura; family Myobatrachidae; genus Taudactylus; species Taudactylus pleione. The sequence goes on along the minus strand of JAUIMM010000008.1, from coordinate 5,121,008 downwards.
AACACATAGTAAATGCTACAATAATTGATATGAAAACAGAAAAAGATGTATCTGTCCTTCCCAGCACTGGTAATACAATTAGACATAATGTATCAGTTCTCCCAAACACTGGTAATACACTTAGACATATTGTATCAGTTCTCCCCAGCACTGGTAATGCACTTAGACATAATGTATCAGTTCTCCCTAGCACTGGTAATACAATTAGACATAATGTATCAGTTCTCCCAAGCGCTGATAATACACTTAGACATAATGTATCAGTTCTCCCCAGCACTGGTAATACACTTAGACATATTGTATCAGTTCTCCCCAGCACTGGTAATGCACTTAGACATATTGTATCAGTTCTCCCCAGCACTGGTAATACACTTAGACATAATGTATCAGTTCTCCCCAGCACTGGTAATGCACTTAGACATAATGTATCAGTTCTCCCTAGCACTGGTAATACACTTAGACACAATGAGTAAGCACCTGTATCAGTAATGTATTATGTAAGGGACCTTTTCATTGGTATCAGGTTGCCGGATTTCAAGAGACGCCTGAACTTCAGGAGCACAGGTGTCACACCAAGGGTACCAGTGGTGGGTGTGCACCTCTTAGGAGCAAAACACATAGACCTGTATTTAACCAAAGGAAATTAGACTGAGGGTTTGGCTGCAGAGACAGTTATAGAGGCCCCCTCGAATTTCCTCACCAGCCAGGCTCAGGCCATTTTTACCACACCCAAAAAAAAAATAATGTACACGTACATCAAACAAAATGTAGACTCGCATGGAACGAGTGAGTAATGTGCTAACACCAGATCTGCTGCAAGTAGGGCTGGACTGGCAAGATGAAGGGTCGATGGCCAGAATGGCCGGTCCTGCCCGAAAGCCTGGCCAAGCAACTCCACCTCCTGGTACTTTGCTTGGCAGGGATGCATAGAGATGGGAGGTATGCCACGAGGTCAAGTCACCATGACTTCCGGCATGCCCTTGAGGTTTGACCACACACATCCCAGTTCATGTCTGGCTTGGATAGTATTTTACTCATAAACTGCAAACACCACATTAGGAAATTTTGAGAAAGGGACAAACAAATGTGAGGTCACTTCCCGTGACACATTGGCTGCATCTACTGTACTCCCTTTTTAGCATAACAGGTGTTTGGGTGCAGAACAGTGTGCCAAACATTATGTAACTGTAAGGATATTCAAACCAGGGAGGATTAAGGGACAGTCCTGGAATTTTGTAATGGGCTTGGATACTCATCCAGATCGGGTAATCGAGAAAGGGGTGCAGGGTCATTTTGTGAAGCATCACGAATGGGATGTTTGCAACTCTAGCAGGTGTAGAAGGACCTGAGTCTCCGTCCATGGCAATATGTCCTTGTACAGACTCAGCAGATGGAATTACAGGCAGTACAAAAGGTTCCGGAACTCCTAGGAGTTGAGCCTGTTTTGCTCATTTAGGGGGAAGATGTATCAGGCCTTGGAGAGAGATAAAGTGGAGAAGTTGCCCATAGCAACCGATCAGCTTCTGTTAGTTATCTATCACAGTCTATGAAATTACATTTACAAGCTGATCGGTTGCTTTGGGCAACTTCTCCATTTTATCTCTCTCCAAGTCTTGATACATCTCCCCTAAAGTGTTCCATCTGCCTCAACCACATTGCTATTGGGTCTGTTGGCAAGCGTCTGAACGGTGCCGCCCAATTGGCCAAATCCCATGAGTGTCTGAAAATGCATAGCCTGACCTGGATGCAGAGTATGGGAAACAATATGTTGGTACGTGGAGAGGAGGCGCTGATTTGGAGAGGGTAATCCATCCCCTGGAGTGTTCTTGGCAACATCATATGTAACAAAAAAACAAAAAAAACAAGAATAAAAAATAAGTTTAACACATCTCCCACTGTCCGATCCCACCTGGATTCCTGGAAAATGTTATCATTGCAAACTGGACATTTTGTGACTATATAAGCTGTATACACACACAACGATTTTGTTACCAACGATTTTATGAACGATTTTCTGTCAGATTATCTGTCAGATTTTTTCAAGTGTAATAAACGATTTTTTTGAACTACAAACGATTTTTGCATATTCCCTTAATGAAAATCGTTGAGTTGACAAGTCTGACCGAACTACAAAGGTGAACGCGCCTGAACGATGATCGTTCATCGTTTGACTCAGAAAGTGAATGATTTTTTCAAACGATTATCGTTAAACGATATCGTTTAACGATAATCGTTCAAAAAATCGTTGTGTGTGTATGCAGGTATAGAAATTAAAAAAGGAAAAGGCGAAATTCTAGAGTTTATCAGTTGTGAATTAATTTGGATTCCTAATGTGCTCAATTGCACACGTAGATTAAATTGTAAACTACGCACAAGCTTAGAAAAGTACAGTAGGCGTAACATCCTAAAAGCCCTACAAACCCATATTGTGTCACAGCAGTTATTTCTGGCAGTATCTAGCAGTAATAGGAGTAGGAACAATTATGTGACATTATTAGGGTGGTGAGTGGGGGGTGAAAGTTATAAGAAGCTTTGTGTTGCAGACACTCTGGATTTTTAAATTACAAACTTTAAGTCCAGATGTTCTTAATGAAATGTTAGAGTTTAATAACTGATTGCTGAGATAATGGGACGAAACACTTTGATGTGTATTAGTAATTTAGATAAAATAGCAAAGTGTTCTTTGATGTTAATGAGAATCCAGGAGGTCCGTGGTGAGGCAATGTTGTCACTGCTGCTAAACTATAATGTTGGTTTATTAAAATAAGTGAAGAGAGAGAGAGAAAAAATAATCCGCACGGAATTTAATTGCTGTAATAGAAGATGTGTTATTTTATCGTGTCTATTAATAGGGCCTCTTCTGTAACAAAATACGACTTAGATTAGCTTTGGTAATTAGTGCTTTGTCAAAGTCCCCGTTTTTAAGTTTTAAAAGTACTTATTATAATTGCAATGACAATGGTGTCACTGTCATACCACAAATATTATTTTGTTTATTTCTTTTTGGTATGATTTTTATGTGGTAAATTGATGCTTTATATATGTGCTACAAATTTATGGATTTCAAATAGATTAATCTATCTTAAGATCATCAATGAATAAAGGTGCCGACACACTTGGAGATTTTCTTCCACAATTTGCCCGATTCCGACACATTGTGACGACAAAACTTGTAAAATATGCCCAAATCGTGAGTTTCCACTCACGATCACGATGCCGTGCTGTAGGGCAGATCTGACAATCTCAGGCACGATCCACTGGAATAGTTAGGAGGCATGATAGATCATTTGTCACATTGGACAGTTTTTTTAACACCAAACCGTGCCCGCGACTGCCGGGGAGCTGCTGGGGAGAGTTCAAGGGGAAATCGAACACATCGTCGGATCGTGAGCACATCGCCAAGTGGGCACCTTAAGATTTAAAACTAACAAGAACATGGAGGGTTAAGGATGGTACTGATAGGTTACTTCCACCTCAGCTTTTACAAACAGAGTTTGATGGGAGACTCATTATGGTTGTACGTCTACAATGTAAACGAAACGCGTCAATGACACCTGGCAGCAGTAAGTTTCTTGAACCAGGAACTCAGCACAGAGCAAACCAGAACTACATTCTCTTGTAGGCCTCTGAACATCTGAGAATGATATAACCGGCTTTGCAGATTGCAATGGTAGGATAGTTTGAACATGGACAATAGCTTCCTTGGACACTCTCCTACCAAAACTGGTATTGTGAGGGCTGTTTTTAATATTTTGAAATTTTGACTGGGTTAACTTTTGTGACTGTGACTAACATACTAAATGTATCTATTGTCAATTGTCAGGACTAATCTACCTACGCTTTCTACTAACTACTCTTGAGACAGTTCAATGCTGGTTGGGACTGGTTCCCCTAATGGTGCGAGTTCTACATGACTTAGGAGAGGCGGATTTTAAACTGGAAAAAGTTCTTACATTTTATAAAAGTACTCAGTGGCATAGCAATGGCCCCCTGCAGACCCTGTGGTGGTTTGGGGGCCAGATTAAGGGGGGGGGCGCTGGGGCCTTTGCTACACCACCGCAAAACATTGATCGCGATCTACCGGTAGCTTACGGAGCTCCCACCGGTAGATCACGACCAACTTGCCTACAGCAACTGTGAACGCTGGCCCCTGAAGTGATTAGAGGCTAAAGAAGCTTATGAGCGCTTCAGAGGCCAGCATTCCCAGTGATGCAGTGTGTGGGTGATGTCATGACATCGCCTGTGATGTGAGGAGCCTGCGTGTCTGCTGAATCCAATTAGATCCAGTCTGCGGCAGCAACAGCTGGAGCCCTGATGGTGTAGAGCAAAGGGTGCCCAGCGTGGTCTGGTAAATATTGCACAGAGGTGTGGGGGCTGTTTTGCACTGGGAAGGGGAGCTAGTGCTGGGGGCACTGCATAAGGGGCACTACCACAGGGGGCACTGCATAAGGGACACAACTATAGGAAGCACTACATAAGGGGCTCAACTACAGGGGGCACTGCATAATGGGCACAACTACAGATGGCACTGCATATGGGGCACTACTACAGGGGGCACTGCATAAGGGACACAACTACAGATGGCACTGCATATGGGGCACTACTACAGGGGGCACTGCATAAGGGGCACAACTACATATGGCACTGCATATGGGGCACTACTACAGGAAGCACTGCATAAGGGGCACTACTACAGGGGGCACTGCATAAGGGGCACTACTACAGGGGGCACTGCATAAGGGACACAACTACATATGGCACTGCATATGGGGCACTACTACAGGAAGCACTGCATAAGGGGCACTACTACAGGGGGCACTGCATAAGGGGCACTACTACAGGGGGCACTGCATAATGGGCACTACTACAGGGGTCACTGCATAATGGGCACTACTACAGGAAGCACTGCATAAGGGGCACTACTACAGGGGGCACTGCATAATGGGCACTACTACAGGGGGCACTGTATAATGGGCACTACTACAGGGGGCACTGTATAAGGGGCACTACTACAGATGGCACTGCATAAGGGGCTCAACTACAGATGGCACTGCATAAGGGGCACTACTACAGATGGCACTGCATAAGGGGCACTACTACAGGGGGCACTGCATAAGGGACACAACTACAGATGGCACTGCATAATGGGCACTACTATAGATGGCACTGCATAAGGGGCACTACTACAGGGGGCACTGCATAGTAGGCACTAACCTGATACATGCAGAGTTTACAGGTTATAACCTATGTTCGCAATAATCTCAGGGCCTGATTCAGACCCGGACGCTAAGCTGCGCTCGCACGTTCTTGCCGATAATCGCACTTCTGCGCATGTGTATGGCCCGCAAAGCGCATGCGCAAGTCAGTCACTGCGATCTACAATCGAGCGCTCATAGTACACAGACTGGACACTACTTTGAGTGACAGATTGCGCCGTTTGTGGGTGGCAGCAGGGGAAGGTGCTGGGGGGTGGTGGTGTGAACGCAGGCGTGTCTGACTGTCAAAACGGCATTTAATGGGCGTCCATAATTGGCAAAGGTGTGTCATGGGTGCGTCATATGACGAGGCAGCAGGTGTAATTTTACTTGAAGCACTCGCATTGCTTGCGGTAGGGTAGAGCTCCCACAAGCACTGCGAGTGCTTCTGATGGCTCTCAATGTTCCCAATGATTTTAAACACTTCCTGGAGATGACGTTAGCTGCGGGCGGCAAGGGGGCATCATTACACTATTCTGCGATCGCACAGCGGCCGCTCGCAAAGACATAGAGGGCGTCCTTATGCCTTGCCGCATGATCGTGCTATTACAATACCCGGCCCCTTTTTGATGCGAGCGCAGATTAGCGTCCGGGTCTGAATCAGGCCCTCATTCTACATGCACATAGAAACTGTGCACCCTATCTTGAGCTGAGGCGACAGACTGGCAGGAGAGGAGGGATGGTGAGATAGATCTTTCAGGGTGTGCTGTAAGGGGCATTACTGTGTGGCACAATGTGCTATTAGGGGTATTACTTAGTGTGGCATAATATGTAAGGGGTATTACAGTGTGCCATAATGTGTTATAAGGGGCATTACGGTGTGCCATAATGTGTTGTAAGTAGGGGTGAGCGGGTTCGGTTTTCTGAAATCCGAACCCCCCCGAGCCCCCCCGATCCGAGTCCGATCCGAATCAGGCTCGACTTTTCCCGCCTGACTCGGATCTGAAATCGAGGCAAAACGTCATCATCCCGCCTTCCGAGTCTCGCGGGTTTTGGATCCTATATAAGGTACCCGCGTCGGCGCCATTTTCTCACTCGGCTGTGGACAGTGAAGAGGGAGGGTGGGAGTTAGGGCTGTGTAGTGTAGTGTAGTGTAGTGTAGTGCTGCTGTTGTCCACTACTTCAAAGTCCATAGGGGCTGGCTGTGTTGTGCTGTGCTGCTGTTGTTAATAGGGGCTGTGTCCACTACTTCAAAGTCCATAGGGGCTGGCTGGACTGTGTTGTGCAGTCAGTTCTCCATAGGGGCTGTGTCCACTCCAAAGTCCTGTGCAGTGTCCCAGTCCTAAAGGAGTGCTGTAGTGTTGTCCAGGGGGTGCTCTGTCCATCAGGGGTGCTCCCCCCAAGTGCTAAAAAAATAATATATTTTCTGTGTTTGTGAATTGTGTGCGCAGTAGCCGCACGTGCATCAACAAAGTAGTGCCAAGCGTGCGCCTGTGTCATAAGTAAAGGGCCGGCTGGCTTGACCGTTAAGGGTGCTGTAACCCCCGAAAGTACACTCCAGTCCAAACCAAAAAATAAATTATTTTCTGTGTTTGTGAATTGTGTGCGCAGTAGCCGCACGTGCATCAACAAAGTAGTGCCAAGCGTGCGCCTGTGTCATAAGTAAAGGGCCGGCTGGCTTGACCGTTAAGGGTGCTGTAACCCCCGAAAGTACACTCCAGTCCAAACCAAAAAAAAAATTATTTTCTGTGTTTGTGAATTGTGTGCGCAGTAGCCGCACGTGCATCAACAAAGTAGTGCCAAGCGTGCACCTGTGTCATAAGTAAAGGGCCGGCTGGCTTGACCGTTAAAGGGTGCTGTAACCCCCGAAAGTACACTCCAGTCCAAACCAAAAAAAAATTATTTTCTGTGTTTGTGAATTGTGTGCGCAGTAGCCGCACGTGCATCAACAAAGTAGTGCCAAGCGTGCGCCTGTGTCATAAGTAAAGGGCCGGCTGGCTTGACCGTTAAGGGTGCTGTAACCCCCGAAAGTACACTCCAGTCCAAACCAAAAAAAAATTATTTTCTGTGTTTGTGAATTGTGTGCGCAATAGCCGCACGTGCATCAACAAAGTAGTGCCAAGCGTGCGCCTGTGTCATAAGTAAAGGGCCGGCTGGCTTGACCGTTAAGGGTGCTGTAACCCCCGAAAGTACACTCCAGTCCAAACCAAAAAAAAAATTATTTTCTGTGTTTGTGAATTGTGTGCACTGTGGCTGCACGTGCATCAACAAAGGAGCAGCGCCAAGCGTGCGCCTGTGTCCCATAAGTAAAGAGCCAGCTGGCTCATTTCTTAAAGGGTGGTGTAACCCACAAAGTGCACTACTCTCCAGCAAAAAATAAAATAATATTTTTTGTGTTTGTGTGCGCTTTAGCCGCACGTATATATATCAATATAACATAAATGGAGGACCAAACTTTCTCCGATAAAAATAAAATAGGGAAAGATCAAGAACCTCTTCCTCCTAGTGCTGTTGCTGCTGCTGGGAGTTGTTCATCATCCCAGAGAGGAAGTAGGAACATCACTACTTTTACTAAACAATTGACCCTCCAACAGTCCCTAGCGATGAGGATGAAGTACGACAGCAGTCATCCTGAAGCAAAACGTATAACTGAGGCCTTGACTGCTATGTTGGTGTTAGACGTGCGTCCGGTATCCGACATTAGTGCAGTGGGATTTAGACAATTGATGGAGGTAGTGTGTCCTCGGTTCCAAATCCCGTCTAGATTCCACCTGCATCCTCAAAGCAGCAGCGACAAGCGTGCGTCTGTCTGTTAAAGGGTGGTGACACCCTCAAAGTGTTCTACACAAACAATTAAAATATTGTTCTTTTTTTTTCGGTCTTTGTGAAATGTGTGGGCTGTAGCCTCACCTGCATCCTTAAAGCAGCAGCGACAAGCGTGCGTCTGTCTGTTAAAGGGTGGTGTAACTCTCAAAGTGTTCCAAAAAATAAAAAACTATTTTTTTAATGTGTTTGTGACTTGTGTGCGATGTAGCCACACTTGCATCCTCAAAGCAGCAGCGACAAGCGTGCGTCTGTCTGTTAAAGGGTGGTGACACCCTCAAAGTGTGCTACACAAACAATTAAAATATTGTTCTTTTTTTTTTGGTCTTTGTGAAATGTGTGGGCTGTAGCCACACCTGCATCCTTAAAGCAGCAGCGACAAGCGTGCGTCTGTCTGTTAAAGGGTGGTGACACCCTCAAAGTGTGCTACACAAACAATTAAAATATTGTTCTTTTTTCTGTCTTTGTGAATTGTGTGGGCTGTAGCCGCACCTGCATCCTTAAAGCAGCAGCGACAAGCGTGCGTCTGTCTGTTAAAGGGTGGTGACACCCTCAAAGTGTGCTACACAAACAATTAAAATATTGTTCTTTTTTTTTTGGTCTTTGTGAAATGTGTGGGCTGTAGCCGCACCTGCATCCTTAAAGCAGCAGCGACAAGCGTGCATCTGTCTGTTAAAGGGTGGTGACACCCTCAAAGTGTTCTACACAAACAATTAAAATATTGTTCTTTTTTTTTCGGTCTTTGTGAAATGTGTGGGCTGTAGCCGCACCTGCATCCTTAAAGCAGCAGCGACAAGCATGCGTCTGTCTGTTAAAGGGTGGTGTAACTCTCAAAGTGTTCCAAAAAATAAAAAACTATTTTTTTAATGTGTTTGTGACTTGTGTGCGATGTAGCCACACTTGCATCCTCAAAGCAGCAGCGACAAGCGTGCGTCTGTCTGTTAAAGGGTGGTGACACCCTCAAAGTGTGCTACAGAAACAATTAAAATATTGTTCTTTTTTTTCTGTCTATGTGAATTGTGTGGGCTGTAGCCGCACCTGCATCCTTAAAGCAGCAGCGACAAGCGTGCGTCTGTCTGTTAAAGGGTGATGACACCTCAAAGTGTTCTACACAAACAATTAAAATATTGTTCTTTTTTTTTTCGGTCTTTGTGAAATGTGTGGGCTGTAGCCGCACCTGCATCCTTAAAGCAGCAGCGACAAGCGTGCGTCTGTCTGTTAAAGGGTGGTGACACCTCAAAGTGTTCTACACAAACAATTAAAATATTCTTCTTTTTTCTGTCTTTGTGAATTGTGTGGGCTGTAGCCGCACTTGCATCCTCAAAGCAGCAGCGACAAGCGTGCGTCTGTCTGTTAAAGGGTGGTGTAACCCTCAAAGTGTGCTCCACAAACAATAAAAATATTCTTTTTTTTTTTCTGTCTTTGTGAATTGTGTGGGCTGTAGCCGCACTTGAATCCTCAAAGCAGCAGCGACAAGCGTGCGTCTGTCTGTTAAAGGATTACATCGGTGACAGCATCCAAGTAGGCATGTCAGACAGTCCGTACCTGTACTGGCAGGAAAAAGAAGCAATTTGGAGGTCCCTGTACAAACTGGCTCTATTTTACCTGAGTTGCCCCCCCTCCAGTGTGTACTCCGAAAGAGTGTTTAGTGCAGCCGGGAACCTTGTCAGCGAAAGGCGTAGGAGGTTGCTTCCACAAAATGTGGAGAAGATGATGTTCATAAAATTAATTATCAACTCTTCCAGGGAGACCAGCCTCCAGAACGTACAGAGGGACCTGTGGTTCCAGCAGGGACGAATTAATACTCTGTGAGGATGAGGATGTACACACTGAAGAGGGTGAGGAATCGGTGGATGAGGAGGATGAGGATGACATCTTGCCTCCGTAGAGCCAGTTTGTGCAGGGACACATTAATTGCCAGCTTGTTTTGTGGGGGCCCAAACGAACCAATCATTTCAGCCACAGTTGTGTGGCAGACCCTGGCGCTGAAATGATTGATTTGTTAAAGTGTGCATGTCCTGTTTATACAACATAAGGGTGGGTGGGAGGGCCCAAGGACAATTCCATCTTGCACTTCTTTTTTTTCTTTGCATTATGTACAGTTTGGGGCCTAGTTTTTCTAACTGCCATCCTGTCTGCCACTGCAGTGTCACTCCTAGATGGGTCACGTGTTTGTGCCGCCCACTCGTGTCGCTTAGCATAGTCATCCAGCTACCTCGGTGCAACCTTTTGGACATGAAAACACTATTGTGAGGTGTGAGGTGTTCAGAATAGACTGGAAATGAGTGGAAATTAAGGTTATTGAGGTTAATAATAGCACAGGAGCAGAGAAACCAACAAATTCTGTGATTTTAGCTGTTTTTATGCTTTTTTTAAAAAAAATACAGATCCAAAACACAAAACCCAGAACCCAAAACACGGAAGGGTGGTTTTGGCAAAACCAATCCAGATCCAAAACACGAAGAAAGATCCAGATCCAAAACCAAAACACAAAACACGAAAAGTTGCCGGTGCACACCCCTAGTTGTAAGGGGCATTACGGTGTGCCATAATGTGTTGTAAAGGGCATTACAGTGTAGCATAATGTGTTATAGGGGCATTACGGAGTGCCATAATGTGTTGTAAGGGGCATTACGAAGTGGTATAATGTGTTATATGGGCATTACTTAGTGTGGCATAATGTGCAAAAGGGCATTACTGTATAACGAAACCACACACCTGTATGGGGAGTACACATGCCAGAGGCATGCACAGAAAACTGTATTCTTTGGGGGAGTTTGGGGGGGCAGGGGAAGGAGGGCGTCAGAAACTTTTTTGGCAATTGGGGAGCAAAATGTATAGTTACGCCACTTAAAGTACTCTTGAGGATTTCAAAACTGATATTTTATAGGACTGCATCTTGAGAGATCTAAAGTTAACCCTGAGACATGCCCTACGTGGGATCGCACCTTTACAGCCCTGTTCCGACTCTCTAGTTATAGGGGTCGATAAATGTAGAGTGCATTCAACTCTGTGTTGTTTGCATATATACTACACCAACCAGCCCAATATTCTTTCTGCATGAAATCCTTTGTGCCCTGTACCTGTCCCACCCAACAACATGAAATGTTATGAAGTCTTGTGGAGGGGCAGGGCAATCAGGACCAAGAATAAGTGCAGTACATGGAGCATCCTACAGACACTCTACAGGCTGCGGGATGCCAATTGCTCAGCACCACTCACACACCCCTAGTTATGGTATTAGTAATTACTGTACTGCTTGGTTTTGCAAAATCACCCTCAAGTATTTTGGTTTTGGTTTTGGATCTGGGTTTTTTTTTTTTTTAAATTTATAAAAAGTTTTAAAAAATTGCTAAAATCATAAACTGTAATTTTTGCAATCCAAAACCGATATTTGGATATAAAATCTGAATTCTGACCCGAGATAAGAACTGAACCACGGCTGGGATCTGTCCGTATTCATGAAATCCGGGTGGATTTGGATTTCTGGAGATCCGAACTGCACATCTCTAATGTGAAGTCAAATCCACAAAACATCTGTGCTAGGGAGGCCAATCCCGGGCTCTTTTTTCAATCCCGGGATTGGCCTAGTTTTTAAAAAAAAATTCCCCTCCGCCCAGCCCTCACAGTGACTTACCATTGGCAGGGCTTAATAACAGCGGCCTGTAGAGGGGTGGGTGGTCGGGCAATCCAGCCGGCATAGGGCTGCGCAGTGTGACCTCTGTCATCACGTCATGCTACGCAGTGCGCACAGCCCGGGGAAGGGGGAGCTGGGTAGCATCTGAACACTCTGCTGAAGGTGCTCAGCGGGTGCCTGGCGTTTAAAAAAAATTTTTTATAGCCATTCCGAATCCCAGGATTCAACTCCGGACATTTTTAGGCCAAAATCCCGGGATCCCGCCGATCCCACAATTGGCCTCCCTAATCCGTGCATTGCTGGCATTTGGTATATATATTTTTTGACTTCTTTTCGTTTTATATCTGGTAATATAACAATATCCAAATATAGTTCTGCAAATGCTGTGAATTTAGCAAGTTCCAAGATGCTCTGACAGCCGGAAACTGAGAGACAAACTGAGCGTCAGACGTCACCTGTACGTAAACATGGCAATTTCTCTATCAGATGTGCGTTGATGATCGAGCATCTGTCCTTCAAACAGAAACTGTTCCTTTCCTCGTCACGGAATGTCAATCTAATGACTCTGTTACTGTATTTCAGAGGATAAAAGATCAAAGGGGCTACAGCAATAGAGAAAATGTCATGTCATGAATGTTTCAATCAATAGCACAGGCAGAGCAGTCTAATTGCAATGTGCAGTGACTGACACATAAAAGTCTTTCAAATAAAAACAGCCACAAAACTCAACTTTCTCATCTCTGTCTTGAAATCTACTTAGTTATGCTCCATTAGATATTTTCAGTGGCACTGAGAACAGGGCCGGCGCTAGGCTGTGTTGCGCCCAGCGCCGTCCTGTGTTGCCGCCCCTTCCCTCCTCCGCTCCCTCCCCCGGAGCTTAAATAGGTACTATAGCGCTGGGAGGGAGGTGGGCATTTCCTGCGCCCTCCGGAAATAGTAGCGCTCCGGGCGCCGGACCGGCTTGTCCGTGCCTGGAGCCGCTACTGACTGAGAAGAGAGAATTACATTTGAGAGGGGGTGTCCAAACTGAAATCTAAATTGCTTGGTAAAAATAAAGCTGTCCAGCATTTGTGGGCTACAGGCAAAAGCAGCCAGTGTTTACCCTGCACGCAAAAAGAATGTATTTGGAATCGGTATGTAATGCCGCCAGATGTAACTGCTAAATACCGACACTGGAAGCTCGAACCGCCAGGATCCTGACTGGGGCTGGTAAGTACCCTAACCCTCCCCTCTCCCCCCCCCAACCCTCCCTTAGTTGTGCCCAATACTAACTTGGCTAAGAGATAACAGTGCCCGGCCTACCTTTGCTTGGGAAGCCCTATGTCTAGATCCCAGCGTCAGGATTTCGACTCCTGCTTTTAGACCCACATCGGGATTTAGATACCGGGGTTTAGTCAGATGGCTTCCCGGCTGTCGCCATTTTGACCGCATCCCGTGTATTTGTACCCCTTGCTTTGCAACATGGTTTTACCAAGATGCAAAGTTACTTGGTATATCTTACTCTATTCCCACATCTGAATCAGGCCCTATACACCAAACGTATAAGTCTTACACAAAAGCTACAGTAACAAACCTGTAATCTCACTGTCAAGCATTGGAGCGAGATATGTGGAAAGAGATAAAATACCAACCAATCAGCTTCTACATTAACAGTCATTTTGCTAGCACAGCCTGTAAAATGACAGTTAGGAGCTGATTGGTTGGTACTTTATCTCTCTCCACCTTATCTTTCTCCAAGGCTTGATACATCAATCTCCTACATAAGCTGTTTCTGCTGGTTTTGCACAAGGACATTGGGGCAATCAAAGTGATAGTGTAAGTAAAAATATCGTGCGTCTGCGCATAATATATGCAGAGCCGCACACGCCTCAGGATATGTACGCTTCCCCATCAGCAGTGTATGTGCCTTGTTTACAACAGCCCATCATCAGTACGTGGGTGCAACTGGCCTGTAGCAGGTGCAGAAGATCCCCCCCACAACAGGTGTATATGTGTAAAATTACTGACCAACATTTACATGAAAACATCCTTACTGAACTTAACTATTGGTAAAAGTAAGGGGTGCAAATACAAAAAGTTTTCTTTGCATGCAGGATAAATACTGGCTGCTATTGCATGTAGCCCACACATGCTGGACAGCTTCAATTTTATACTACAATTTCGATTTCAGCTTGGACACACCCCTCTCAAATTTAAATCTCTCTGCACATTTTAAATCTGCCCCACCAGCCAGCAATGCAGCATGGTTTTACCAAGATACAAAGTTACCTGCTATGTCTTACTCTATTCCCACATCTGAATTAGGTCCTATGAGTGAACTCTTCCCATCCCCAATCTCCCTCTGTGGGTGTAAAGGCCCCCATACACCAGGCGACGGATTGCCCAACTCCTGCATTCAAAATGGAAACGCCGATCTGCCGGTCAGAGATGCGATCAGTCAGAGGATCTGTGAAATTATACATTTTAAATTTCACCACTTTGCTAATCACAATCATATTTTGATCGAGATCAGCAAGTCCATGAAATCCAACAAGTTGGATTTCACCGATCCTCCAACCCAGCATTGCAGGAATGCAGCATCGCAACAATCCTTTCTAGTGTAGGAGGGCCATAAGGCAGATATGCATTCTTGACCACAGGTGACTTCATTAGTACCTTAGTCAATTTGATTTAACCACCTGTGCTTAACTATTATATATCTAAAACCTGAACAGTTGGGGTTCAAAAAATTTCTGGATATTTTCGGTATTCAGCAACCACATGTAGCAAATTGCAGTGGCTGCAATAACAGTTCAATTTGCCATGCCACCAACTGAAGCAAGAGGTAGTGACTAGGTGGAATGCCACCATTATATAGCAACAAGCCATCCAAACCTAAACCACAAGCCATGATAGGGGGAATGTAGCTTAGTCCAGCACAAAGGGGAATACTTTCTGTTTTATGCAAGCTACTGAAACCATTTCAAGTAGTAACCTGTGAAGTGGGTTCAGACACTACCAGCTTGAGTCAGGTGATTCCCTCAATAAAACTACTGGAAAAGCAGCTAGAGAAACGGAAAGAGGAGATGAAACAAAGTATGTTGGACTTGTAGATCAACTTCTTTATTTGCTTCGCCACGACTAAAGGGTTGTCAAGATCTTGCAATTGGATCACTACATTTTGGCAACCATGTTTGATCTCAGGTTTAAGCCATGTCTTTCTTTCCAACTGACAAAGATCTTAAGAGATGTAAAGATCTCCTTGCCAGCAAGTTGTCAGCTCAAATAGCACATGACACAACAATGTCTCTTTATTTAGTTTGTCCTGCAAATGCTGCTGCAAGGAAAAAACTGAACTTTTCCAAAAGACCCACTAGGAGTGTGGATGACAATTCAACTCAGCAAACCAAAGTAAAAGACCATTTTGACATCAGGAGTGAGATGCATGAAGCATTGTATTTGGGGTGCAATGCATCCCAACACTCTTCACATGCATGCCACCGTTAGTTATGCCAGTATGCATGATAAAAAACAAAAAGAACAGATCTCTGAGTAAGAGCTGTCCTTTGCGAGTGAGGGACTTCCAGGTATATGACCCAGAAGATCCTCTGGCATACTTTGGCAAATGCATAGAAGGATGCACACTACAGGGGGGGGTGATTCTATTGGGCAATGTCATCTAAACATGGTGTTGCCCACCGCATAAAAGCTCCAGAATGTATCACATTCCAGGGCATGGTGCATACAGTATGAGAAATGCGATCAAATGCCCGAAAAATTCATTTTCGGGGGTTTGACCATATTTCAGACTTTGCTGCATCCCGCCCCTGGTCAGGCTTAAAAGAGAGACCTCTACGGTGATTTAATCTGATACACTGAGCCTCAATAGGATATGGAGGATTATATTAATGACAATGTACAATTGAGCATGTCACACAGTCCTTTTAAATACTGGGAGGAAAAAAAGGCCATTTGGAGCCCCGTGTACAAACTAGCTTAGGTCTCCTTAAGCTGCCCACCATTCCAGTGTGTACTCGGAAAGAGTGTTTAGCACAGCCGGGAACCTTGTGAACGATCGCCGCAGGAGGTCACTTCCTCAAAATGTGGAAATACTCATTTTCATAAAAATAAACTACAAATTCTACAAGGAAGACCCTTTGCCGCCAAATGCAACAAAGTATAGAAACTTCTGTAATGGTGGCTTCCAGTAGGGATGACCTAATATTGTGTGATGATGATGTCAACACTGATAAGGGTGTGGAGAATGAGGATAATAATATTTTCCCAGAGTAGAGATGATTAACAATGCTGTTTGCCGCCTTAAGCCCATTGGTAGCCCAAACAAACCAAGCACTTCAGCCACAAAAGTGGCAGTCCCTGTCACTGGCTGCTTGGTTTGTTAAACTGTGCATGTCCTTTTTAATAAACAACATAAGGGTGGATTGGTGAGCCCAAGGACAATTCCATCTTGCACCACTTTTCTTTCCATTATGGGCTGTTTGGGGGCATTGGTGATGGTCTTTCTTTCATAGACAAACATTTTTATTGGTTATAGCTCTAATACATTACTAATTTGCAACACATTTTCAACCAGAAATAATGTGGTACCTCACAAAATATAAAAAATAAAATAACAGAATTATGGAGCATATTTAGTATTAGTTCGTAATATGGACAAGAAGATATAAGTCAAGTTGCAATTTTGATGTTATTAATCAATCAATTAATAAAACGATTGATCAATCAATCGTTTTTCTCTTTTCTACTACATACATATATATTCCACCTCTATTACCCATTTTGTATTCTTTTATGGCCTTATCTCTTCTCAGTTGCTGCAAAACAGCACCTCGCAAGGCCATGTCTCAATTTAATTTTTTTTAATTAAACAATTTATCGATCAATCAATCAATCATTGATTTTTACCTGACTTCATACATACTCCACCTCCATTCCCTCTACTGCTCTCGGGCCTCTGATCTACTGTAGTTCATGATCAATTAAAGAATTGTTTCTATGGGTTCATATAGTTTATTAAACTGCCATCCTGTCTGCCACTGGCTGTGTCGCAATGTTTCATAGATGTGCTAAATTCAGGCCCAAATTATATGATTTTAGTTGTTTTTATCAATTTATAAAAAAAAAATAATAATAATCCAGATCCAAAACCAAAACACGTGAGGGTGGTTTTGGCAAAACCAAAATGCAATGATGAATTAAAACTAGAGATGTGCGCCGACCCTCGTGTTTTGGTTTTGGTGTTGGATCTCCCCTGGTTTTGGATCTGAATCTGGTTATGGATTTTTTTTCTTGGTGTTTTGTTTTCGTGTTTTGGTTTTGGATCTGTATTTTTTTTCTTAAAAAAAACATAAAAACAGCTAAAATCACATAAAATGGGCCTGTTTTTGTTCCTACAGTATAATTAACCTCAATGACGTTTATTTCCAGTAATTTCCAATCAATTTTGACCACCTCACAATATTATTTGCTTCATCTAGTTATGGCCAAAAGGTTGCATCCAGCTAGCTGGCTGACTAAGCTAAGTGACACAGTGGGTGGCACTAACATGTGGCAGTTCAGCTTCTAATTTAAAAACATGGACACAGGGCCTGATTCAGAGCCGGACGCTATTTGCGCTCGCTCGTTCAGAAAAAGGGGCCGGATAATTTAATAGAGCGCTCGCTCTTTGCGGTCTGTTGACGCCTCTATGTCTGAGCGAGCGAACGAAATATGCGCTCGCTATTTTGTAAAAATGCCCCCTGGCCGTTCGCATCATACATCATCTCCGCTATTTATTAGATTAATCGAGTACATCGAAAGGCGTCTGAACTGCTCGCAGTGCTTGTGGTTGGATTTTCCTACCACAATCATGCGAACAGTCAGGCTAAGAGACAACCAAGTGACGTGGCCGATGACGCTGCTTTGTTAATTATGCACACCCTTAAAACGCCCGTTTTGACCGTTTGGCACGCCTGCGTTCGGATCTCCACTCCCCCTTTTCAAGCACCTTCCCCTGTTACCACCCACAAACGCCTCATCCTGTCACTCAAATTAGCAGGCACTCGCTATTTTGCGAACACACGATTTCCGACCGCACTGACTGGTTGGCGCATGCGCATTACGACCCATACGCATGCGCAGTCATGCGAACATCGCTTGGAGCGAACGAGCGGCCACTTACGAGCGGCTCTGAATCAGGCCCACAGTGTGGGTTGGATACAGCAATAGTACACTTACTGTGATAGCAGTGTCGGCAGAGCGGGGTTGCTGATGGTGTCCTCAGTACATGGAATGGCAGTGTCCTCAGTGAAAGGTCTTTAGTGCAGGTTTGCTGGCTGTGTCGGCAGTGCGGGGGTGCCAGCGGTGTCTCTAGTGCAAGTTTGCTGGCTGTGTCGGCAGTGTGGGGGTGCAGCGGTGTCTTAGTGCAAGATTGCTGGCTGTGTCGGCACTGTGGGGGTGCCAGCAGTGTCTTTAGTGCAGGTTTGCTGGCTGTGTCGGCACTGTGGGGGTGCCAGCTGTTTTTAGTGCAGGTTTGCTGGTTGTGTCGGCAGTGCGGGGGTGCCAGCGGTGTACTCAATGCAGGTTTGTTGACTGTGTCGGCAGTGCGGGGGTGTTCTCAATGCAGGGTGCCAGCGGTGTCGGCAAAACAAGGGGTGCCGACAGTGTTCTCAATGCAGGTTTGCTGACTATGTCGGCAGTGCAGGGGTGTTCTCAATGCTGGGTGCCGGCGGTGTTGGCAGAGCGGAGGTGCCAGCGATGTCCTCAGTGCAGGTTTGCTGACTGTGTCGGAAGTGCAGGGATGCTGGTGGTGTCCTCAGTGTTGGAGTGTCGGCAATATGGGGGTCGCTGATGGTGTCCTCAGTACATTGGGCAGCAGTGCAGGAGTGTCGGCAGTGGTGGTGTCGGCAGCGGGAGATGCCGGGGATAGTGGGGGCCATCTTCTTTTTATCCTTTGTGCTGTTTTCAATGGGCTTAACGCTGATTGGCTGAGAGCCGTGACAGATGGCTCTCTCAGCCAATCAGTGTTAATCCTGCTCAAAACAAAATCGCCCCGGATCCCCGAAATTCGGGTGGGTTTGGATCTCTGAGATCCGAACCCGCTCATCTCTAATTAAAACCAAAACTTGGGGGTACGTGCACTACCTCTTCTACAGCTCCAAACCGCACAGCTGCCTGCTGCCTCAGTTACCTTCTCCATATCACAGGCACACTGCCAGCGCAGTTGCCTGCTGTATTAGGTAACTCCCTCCCCCAGCAGGTTGATAGCTCCCATTCAATCTCTTGCTATGAGTATTATTGTGTGCTGCCACTTGTAGGGATGTATTCCTACCATTTTCTGTTACTAGTGGTAAAGCAAGTGTGCCTGACAGCGTTCACCAGCCTAATCCGTCATTAGGAACATTGCATCCCTCAAGCCACTCCGCTTAGGCAAACCGCATATGTTTTATCTACAATGTGTGATTTCACCTAAAACATATGCACTTTAGGTGTTTGCAAACTGCTATACTGTACATAACTTACAATTTAAGCCATTAAGTAATAAACATGGGTCTGGAAACCGCGAGCGATGTGCAACGGTTTTTGAGCCACATACAAAACATCTGCTTAGATCTCCCCCTGGTCGTTTTATTTTCAGTCTCCATGCGGTAGCTGCTTCCATCCATACAGTTCTCTAATGTCTGCCAATGTGAGTAGTGTCCAGAGTTAGTCCACTGTATAACGGGGAGGGGAATTGCCTTCCTGGCCAGAAGTGGAGACCAGTGGCGTAACTTCATCCCAGGTGCCCGGAGGCAAGATAAATGTTGGTGCCCCCCCTAAATTAACATTTACCACCCCCCAGTACCTATGCCAGCCCCAGCTGTTGCCACCCCCCTATGCAGTTCCTTTTATACAGTGCCCCCAGTAGTGGTCACCCTATGCAGTGCCCTCAGTAGAGGCACCCCTATGCAGTGCCCGCCTATGTAGTGTCCCCCCTGTAATGGTCCCCCTATGCAATGCCTCCAGTAGTGGTGCCCCTATACAGTTCCCCCAGTAGTAAGGGCCCGTCATGCCCCCAGTTGTAATACCCTTGTAGTGCCCCCAGTAGTAATGCCCCTTGAAGTGCCCCCATTTATAGTGCCCCCAGTAGTAATGCCACTGTAGTGCACCCATATTATGCCCCCAGTAGTAAGGCCCCTGTAATACCCCCTGTAGTAAGACCCCTGTAATGCCCCCAATAGTAAGCTCCCTGTAATTCCCCCTGTAGTGCTCCCAGTAGTAAACCCCCTATAAGCCCTCAGTAGTAAGCCCCATGTTCTGCCCCCTGTAGTGCCCTCAGTAGTAAGCCCCCTGTACTTCCCACAGTAGTGCCCTCAGTAGTAAGCCCCCTGTAGTGCCCTCAGTAGTAAGCCCCCTGTACTTCCCACAGTAGTGCCCCCGCGTGCACACACATATACAAAACAAACCAGTAGTAAGCCCTCAGTAGTAAGCCCCATGTTCTGCCCCCTGTAGTGCCATCAGTAGTAAGCCCCCTGTACTGCCCACAGTAGTGCCCCCAGTAGTAAGCCCCCTATAGTGCCCTCAGTTGTAAACCCCCTGTACTGCCCCCAGTAGTGCCCCCGCGTGCACACACACATACAAAACAAACCAAAAAAAACATACTTACCTTAAACCCTGCTCCAGTGCTGCTGCTGTCCGTACCCGGCGCCCACTCCTCGTAACTATGGGAGTGACATCATGATGTCATTCCCATAGTGTACTGCGGCACCCTGAAGCCGGGGCTGCCGGGGGGCAGAGAGAGAGGAGAGGAGGAGCAGGGCGCCCGCTGGTAACCCACTCAGCGGGCACCCAGCAAATGGAGGGTACAGGGAGTGCGACCGCACTCCCTGCACCCTCTGTAGTTATGCCACTAGACTGGAGGTGGAGCGCCGATCAGCGGCGCTCCTTCTCCATGCAGCTCCTCCAGTCCTCAGCAGTGCCCGGAATGGCCGGGGGACAACGGAGCCAGCTGCCCCCTTCAGGACTGGTGCCTGGCAGCAAATTACTCCATTGTCTCTGGGAGTTTCGCCACTGGTGGTGATGACCTCCGTTTGGTCCACTATGATTGTTTTTTATTCCCGAATATAGTACAGACAAATATAGCAGTAGCATAGTGGTCAGTAGTGCTGTCTGCAGAAAATCGCTATATGCATTCGGGCAAGAGAGATCCATGTGACTTAGATTCTACCCCAATGTGTTTGCGTTATACTGTATAAAGAATGATGATAATAATAATAAGAATATTAATTTAATATCATCTACTTCATCATTAGTTCAGCCTAATGAAGAAAAGCACCATTGTTTTATGGACAATAAAAAGTGATGCTAATCTGAATAGAATATATTTTCTGAATATTTTAACTACATTTATTGATGAACCGTCTTTTTTGAGGGGCTAAAATATATATATATATATTTTGCTGAAAGTTATTGACTGACAAAATGCAAATGTTAAGTAGATGGCCTGATTCTGCAAGGAATGCAACTGCGAATGCAATAGCGATTACGCACGCATTACAACCGTGATAGTATGTTAAATCATTGCTATCCCAATCCCTCCGCAGCACTACACAAGGACGCCCACTTTACTTCCACACATCCGTAATGTTTAGCAGGACTGCAAAACCATCGGTAACAGTGAGTACCATCGCAGCCTCACGCACACTTGCACAAGCTCTGACCGTACTCAGAAATTGCTAACTTCCACGCACGCTATCAGGCCTCAGGCTGCGTACAGTGTCGCAGTGGCTAATTTATGCTCGCCCCTGCTATGCCGTTGAAATTCATTGGCCTGTCCGGCCTTCCCCATCACCACCCCCAAACGGCACTTCCTGTCAATCACTCTGCGATGGGTCTGCGTGGTCTCTGTGATCGCAGTCCCAATCGCAGTGGCTAGTTTACACACGTGCACTGCGATGCATGCACAGTATGCAGCAATCGCCCGATTCCATGCGTATTAGCATCTGCGTTCCTTGCTGAATCAGGCCCTAAGTCATCAGCAATTAGCTGTGATTGATCTAGTGCTAATTACCAATGAAAGCTCCTGTCTAATTTCCCACACTACACTGCCCTGACAGCGGCTCGCAGACCTCCTCTACTGCTGCCATGCCAATAGTAATCCCCTCACACAAACGGCGGAGAGGTTTACCACAGTGATTTATTGCTGGTTACCTGTTTAATAATGTATTTTCTCACCTCTTTTCTCAAACACTTTTGTTCCCAATTGTACACGTGCACCTGGGGCACTTGTGGCTGTTTCCTACAATATTGCCTGAGCTCTCTCTCATAGGAGGAGCAGAGAGACGGGGCTAAGGGTCTCATTCAGACCCGCTCGCAAGTCGATGTTGAGGCCCTGCACACACGCAGCATCGCACTGCGCGTGCGCAAGCACCAGAGCGAGAGAGAAATTTTCTCGCTCCGGGGCTCACTACAAAAAGTGGCGGCATGTCGATGGTGATCGACAGCTCGCACCGTTTTGTAGGCGGGGTGGGGGGTGTCTTGCTAAACGGAGGCATTCCCGAAGGAACGCCTGCCGTTTGGGGAGCTTCCGGCTCTATTATAGCTGAAAGCTCACTGGTGCTTGTGGCAGACTTCCACAAGGGTCTTGTCACAAGCCCCGATGGCTGTGATGGTCTTGACCATCGCGATCATCAACCTGGCCGCTCGCTAAAGCTATGGGTGGTCACCCACAGCTTAGCGAGCGGCCAGGAGGCCGGTTCATTATAAAGAAGCAGCCGTCCTCATTCAGAGCGAGCGCTCGCATTTTGCGAGCATCGGGCTTGCGACGAGACCCTTGTGGTAGGGTCTCATCTGCCGCAAGCCCTGGAGTGCTTTTTGCTCTATCAGAGCCAAAAGCACTCCCACTGACATCATTTGTGATGTCAGTGGGGCCGGCCCCAGACGGTAGGCTTTCCCATGGGAACGCCTCCGTCTGGGCAGCAATGCCCCCGGCACGCCCACCAAAGGGGGCGTGCTGTCACTCAACATCGACAGCACGCCCCCTTTGTAGCGAGACCCATAGCGAAGGCTTGCCCGTCGCTATGCAGGTCTTGCGCATGCGCACGATGGAGCCGGCTCCCTCGTGCGCATGCGCACTTGGCCAACATCGACCCGCTTGCGAGCGCACAGCGCTCACGAGCGTGTCTGAATCAGAGTTTGGTCAAGATTGCAATCTCGGGTGAGTTTAGGTATGTTTTTCATCTCGCAAATTTACTAAGGACAAACTAGTGGGTTTTGAAGAGTTTTCTGTTTTCACTGTTTAAACTCGGGTGAGATTTAAATCTCTAATTAACTCACCATCGTCCAAATTAGGAAGTACTTTTCATGTAAGAAATGCGTCTCGCAAATTTACCAAGAATCGAGTTTTCAACCTTGCCCGTGAAAAACTAAAGCTGCATACACACTAGGGATGTGCGCCGGACCATTTTTGCCGGATTTGGATTTGGATTTGGTTCTAATTCGTCGTCCGGCTTTGGATTTGGATTTGGATTTGCCAAACTGCGGTGACTGGCTTTGGATTTGGATTTGGATTTGGATTTTTTTACAAAAATTTACAAAAAAAGCTAAAATCACATAAATTGGTCTTTTTTTTCTTCCTAGAGTATTATTAACCTCAATAACATTAATTTCCAGTCAATTTAGACCATATCACAGCTTATAATATTGTTTTCAACATTATTGGCCAAAGGTTGCAGTGAGCTGACTGGTTACTAAGCGACAAAGCAGCGGCACAACGACACAGACACCACAGTATAAAGCACATCTATGACACATTGCCACACAGCAGTGGCAGAAATGAAAAGTAGTGCACCCACCCAGTGGGGTACGGCCAGCAGAGTCACAGTACTTGTTTACAAAGTGGGCTACGGCCCTAGGAGTCACAGTGCACAATCTTATTAGCATTACACCGCACATAGGGCCTGATTCACATTACACCATAAAGTAGTGTCTCTTATTTATGTTACGACACACAGTAGTGCCCCTTTTACACAATGCCCACAGTAGTGACCCTTTTACACAATGCCCACAGTAGCGGTGTCCCTTACACAATGTCCCCCAGCAGTGGTGCCCCCTATGCAGTCCCCTTAGTAGTACCGTCCACTATGCAGTGCCCCCAGTTGAATGCTCCCCAGTAGTATGCCCCCCATTAGCAGGCCCCCCCAGTAGTATGTCCCCCATTAGCAGGCCCCCCCAGTAGTATGCCCCCCAGTAGTATGCCCCCCCAGTAGTATGGCTCCCCCAGTAGTAGGCTGCCCCAGTAGCAGGCCCCCCCAGTAGTAGGCTGCTCCAGTAGTAGCCCCCCCTGTAGTATGGGCCCCCCCCTGTAGTATGGCCCCCCCTGTAGTAGGCCCCCCCAGTAGTATGGCCCCCCCCAGTAGCAGGCCCCTCAGTAGTATGGCCCCCCCAGTAGCAGACCCCCCCAGTAGTATAGCCCCCCCCAGTAGCAGGCCCCTCTGTAGTATGGCCCCCCCAGTAGTATAGCCCTGCCCAGTAGCAGACCCCCCCCAGTAGTGCAGACCCCCCCAGTAGTATAGCCCCCCCCAGTAGCAGGCCCCTCTGTAGTATGGCCCCCCAATAGTGCAGATCCCCCCCAGTAGTATGGCCCCCCCAGTAGCAGACCCCCCCCCAGTAGTATAGCCCCCCCCAGTAGCAGGCCCCTCTGTAGTATGGCCCCCCCAGTAGTATTGCCTCCCCCAGTAGCAGACCCCCCCCCAGTAGTGCAGACCCCCCCCAGTAGTATAGCCCCCCCAGTAGCAGGCCCCTCTGTAGTATGGCCCCCCAGTAGTATAGCCCCCCCCCAGTAGCAGACCCCCCCAGTAGTGCAGACCCCCCCCCCCAGTAGCGCCCCCGGACCTTTGACAAGTAAAAAAATAAAAAAAATAAAACTTACCTGTATCCCCGCTCCCGCGCCGTCCGCTCTGTCACACGCTGAGGAGGGAGCCGGAAGACGGAGCTCATGTGTGAGCTCCAGCCGGCTCCCTCCGTGCAGCAGCCAATGAGAGTCTGTGTGACTCTCATTGGCTGCTGTAACAAACACACAGCTGCCGCTGGCGGCTGTGTGTCTGTGTCTGTGTAGGGCAGAGCGCTATCACTGCGCTCTGCCCTACACGCGAGGAGACCTGATGTCGGATTCTCTAGTGAGAATCCGACATCAGGCGGCCGCCGTTCGGCCCCGAACGGGGATCCGAGTCAGGCGGTGAACACCCGAACAGGGTTCGGGTGGACTCGGATCCCCAATGTTCGGAGCGGTTCGGATTCCACAGAATCCGAACCGCTCATCTCTAATACACACGTAACGATTTTAGTAGCAAACGATTTTCGTCAACGATTTTGTGAACGATGAATGATGAACAAAATCATTAAAATGTAAATGAAGATGACATAGAAAATCCTTTGATTGGTTCATTATTTTTAAAAGGTTTGGCAAATGTGTAAATGGCCAAACCTGACAGGATAAAAAGGTGTCGGCCATTTTAAAAATCTGCATTTATGCTCTGTGGCTAGTTTGGTGTGGTTCATACCTGCTAAATGTTGTAGCATAGCCATTTTGCTTGGCTTTGTTTCTGGCTTGCCCTGTAACAAAGTGCGTTGTTTGTGCTTCTGTGATGGATCCCATAAGTCAGAGTATTCTGGTGGCTTATGCTGGAGTTGTCATGTTGTCTGGCAACATGAGGGCTGAGAGGAGGAGGAGAAGGCCTCGTTCCTGTTGGACAAAGGAATGGCTGTTGCGCAGGGAAACCATATAGCATATGCCCCTCTTGATGGAGATACAGTACGTGAGAATAATCCTGATAATTTCATGAATTTCTTGCGTATGGACGAGGAGACTTTCCAGGAATTGTTGAGGCTTGTTACCCCTGTCATCCAGAGATAGGATACATCCATGCGGAGGTCTATAGCTGCTGAGGAGAGGCTTGTGCTACCCTTCGCTACCTAGCGACAGGAATATCCCTGGCAGATCTAAAGTTTGGGACGTTGATTTCCCCCCAGGCTTTGGGACTGATTATTCCGTAGACCTGTATGGCTATATACAGGGCATTATAGCCTGATTGTTTTAAAGTATTTTTATTTTTGGTATTTTAATAGTATCTGCATTGTTCTATAAACTCACAATGTTTAAATGTTTATATGTCATCATTAATTATTAGGGTTTAATGTATTGGTTAAAAGGAGCATTTGTAAAGTGTCAAAATCTCTCATTGGCTTCTGTACAAACTAAGGGCCTGATTCAGACCCACTCGCGAGCGGCTGTCCGCTCGCCAGTGGGTCGATGTTCTGCACTGAGCATGCGCACGACGGAGGGAGCTCCGTCGTGCGCATGCGCCAGACGCGACGAGCGAAGGACTTTCCTTCGCTCGTTGTGTCTGATCAAAGGGGGCATGCTGTCGATGTTGATTGACAGCACGCCCCCTTTGGTGGGCGTGCCGGGGGCGTGCCTCCCTGACGGGGGCGTTCCTAAGGGAACGCCTACCGTCAGAAGCCGGCCCACTGACATCACTAGTGATGTCAGTGGGAGTGATTTTGGCTCTGATAGTGCCAAAATCACTCCGGGCCTTGCGGTTGAAAACCTCAACCGCAGGCTCCGGCTCGCAGTTTCGATGGTCGCGATGGTCAAGACCATCGCGGCCATCAAACTGCATGCTCGTATAGGCTGTGGGTGGTGAACCACAGCTATACGAGCGTCCAGGAGGACGCTCCATAGTTATGGAGGACGGCCCTCATTCAGAGCGTGCGCTCTGCTCAGAGCGTACAGCTCTGAATGAGGGCCTAAATTAGCTATTGTAAATATGTTTGCGGGGGTTACATTTTTAAACAATGATGTCATTTTCACCTGCTTTACCTATACCCATATAGGATTATAGGCCCTCATTCAGAGCCGTTCGCTATTTGCGGTCGTTCGTTTAAAAACAAGGGGTGGCTATTCAAATGATCCGTACGCACATTGTAGTCTGTTCACACCTCTAAGTCTGAACGAGCGAGCAAAACATACGCTCGTTTATTTGTTAAAAACGCCCCCTGGCCGCTCGCATCCTACGTCATGTCCGCTATTTATTAGATTAATCGAGTACATCGACCAGCGTATGAACTGCTCGCTATTCTTGTGGTTGGTGTTTGCTACCACAAATTTGCGAGCAGTTCTGGCTATGAAATAACCCAGTGACGTGAACAATGACGCTGCTGTTTTAAATATACACACCCATAAAACGCCCGTTTTGACCTTTAAGCACGTCTGCGTTCGGATCTCCACTCCCCATTTTCAAGCACCTTCCCCTGTTACCACCCACATACGCCTCATTCTGTCATTCAAAATAGCAGGCACTCGCTATATTGCGTACCAACGATTTTTGGCCGCACTGACTGGTTCGCGCATGCGTACTAAAAACCGTACGCATGCGCAGATGTGCAAACATCGCTCGGAACGAGCGTACTGCCGCTAACGAGCGGCTCTGAATGAGGGCCATAATTTCTTTTGGGAGGTGTAAAAAGTTTTTGAACCAAAAATGGAATAAATTTACACCACTGTTTAGTTTGGTTTTAAAACTGTAGAATTGGTGTTTAGGGGTGCAGAGTTTTGAAAACTACACTGCAGTTTTTGCAAAGTCCCCTTAAAGTAATTAGTGTAAATTAATTTTGAAAAAGGCCCATAGGACACGCCCTTTAAATATTGTTTATGTGTTTTTGATTATTTAAAAAAAAAATGAGGCTAAACTTCAAAAATACTAAAATGTATCCCGGGGGTGTAGGGGGGCAAATTGTGCAACAGGTGTTTTGTGGAATGCAGATGGTTGCGGCAGGTGTAATATTTTTTTTTCTTTAAATCAATTATGGTTCAAATTATATGCTTGCACTCATTTTCATGTATCCCAAATATGAGAAGTAATTTGTGTCTACCTAATCAATAGAGATATGCTAATCTTCAGCCCTTGTTCACAGGTGCTGTGATGCACCTTGCACGTCTATTTTAAAATGTTGATTACCTTCAGCAGCCAAACAAAGGGATACCCGTAGTGATTCCCCATGTCAGAACATGTTTACGGTAGATATGAGCAGTTTGGATTCTGAGGAATCCGAACCGCTCCGAACAGGTGGAATTCGGATCCACCCGAACGCAAGTTTGGGTGTTCCCGCCTGACTCGGATTCCACCTCGAGGCCAAACGTCACCCGGCCAGCGTCTGATTCTCGCGAGACTTCGCGAGACCCAGGTGAGGTTCAGCCTCTATAAAAGGTGAGGCT
Organism: Taudactylus pleione; assembly: GCA_031769625.1. Classification (NCBI taxonomy): domain Eukaryota; kingdom Metazoa; phylum Chordata; class Amphibia; order Anura; family Myobatrachidae; genus Taudactylus; species Taudactylus pleione. The sequence continues at coordinate 5,093,122 of JAUIMM010000008.1, read as the reverse complement.
CCCGGGACTCGGCGCCATTTCGCAGACAGTGAGACAACGGAAGTAGTTAGACAAGCTCCGTGACTCCAGTTCACAGTGATAAATTAATATTGATCACGGGAACGAACCGAGAGCAGAGCAGAAGCAACAAGCAAATGCTAGCACTGCAGCTGCTGGAAGTCCATCACTATCATCTAAAGATGATGCTACAGGGCATAGAGGCTTTAAAAAATTAGGGAACCTGAAATAAAAAAATCTAGATTTCACAGGGGTAGAGACAAAAAAAACCTCTAAAGACTAGTGCAGAAAAACAGAAAATTGTCAACATACCATTCACCACACGTAGTGGCAAGGAAAGACTCAGGCTTTGCCCTTTATTTCTGAGTGGTGGTTCTGCAACTGTCAGTGAAGCATCTTGTGCCTCTCATGACAATAAAAGACCTATTCAATCTGACTATAGAAGAAGTGTAAAAAAATGTAAAACCAATAAGGCAGTAGATCAAAGTGTGTTTTTTGAAACACAAATGTCAGAAATCCCTGAGGAGAGTCTAAGTGGGTCCACGAGTGGTATTGCTATGTGTAAGCCCGACCTTTCGGAGAAGCCGCCCTCCACAGTTTCTTTTCCATCTGTAGTTGTGGGGATGAGCAGTATTGCCGAGAATATAGAAATTGAGGATTCCACCGTGGAATTGCAAGAGGATGAGGGGAATATATGTGCAGCTGATGTTGGCACTAATGAGGATGTTGAGGATGAGGATATTTGTATAAGTCAGGGTCCAGTGGAATTAGCTTTTGGCCAAGATAAGAAGGCCATTGCCATGCCTGGGCATAGAACCAGCAAATCCACATCTTTTGTGTGGAATTATTTTTACCCAAACCCTGACAAAGTTTGTCAAGCCATTTGTAGCCATTGTGGGACCACAGTTAGTAGAGGTAGGGATGTTAAGCATCTAGGAACCTCTACGCTATTACGTCATCTGCAGCGAGCTCATGACAGGTGTTTGATAACAGAAACTACTGCTAAAAAAATAACAACAAGCAGCCCAGCATTAGCTAGATGTCTTCTCTCTACAAAATCCCAGCACCTGCAATCTCCGCCGACAACACCTTCATCCTCAATATCCTCAGGAATGATCAGTGGTAATCCAGCATCCAATTTGTTAATGCTAAGTCACGGTGACTCCTCCACTTTCAAGGACACCTCAGAAGGAACTGAATCTTTGAGCGCTACTCCTGCTGCTGCTGGGGGTGGATCTTCATCCCAGAAGTGGACCAAGAAGACTACTAGTAGTAGTTTGTCAAAAAACAATTGACTGTTAAAGAATCTCTTGCAAGGGGAAGCAAGTATGACAGCTCACATCATGTCGCACAGCGGATCACTGACACCATGACGACTATGCTAGTATTAGATCTGCGTCCAATATCCGCAATTAATGCAGTGGGATTTACACAGTTAATTGAGGTCCTGTGTCCCCGGTACCAAATTCCATCTTGGTTCATTTTACCCGAAAAGCCATTCCTCGGCTGCACCAGGACGTTAAACAGAACCTAATTATTGACCTACAAAATGCTATTGTATCCACTGTCCATTTAACCACAGATATGTGGACAAGCGGTAGTGGACAAACTTAAGATTACATGACTGTGACGGCCCACTGGGTGGGTGAATTGCCTTCAGCAGCAGCAGTATCTAACATACAACACCAGCTCATTCAGAGGCAGGCAACTCTGTGCATCACCGGATTCAATAAGAGGCATACCGCTGACAACCTCTTAGAAAAACTGTCATAACATGGCTTACCCCACTTGGACTCTCCTCAGGATTTGTGATTTCTGCCAACGCTACAAATATAGTGAAAGCATTACAGCTGGGTGAATTCCAACACATCCCCTGTTTTGCTCACACAATCAACTTAGTGGTGCAGGGTTTTGTAAAAAACGACAGGGGCGTGCAGGAGATGTTGTCTGTGGCCCGAAAAATGTCGGGACATTTTCGACATTCAGCCACAGCATGCAGGAGATTGCAGCACCTGCAATTGCAGTTTAATTTGCCCTGCAATCACCTGAAGCAAGAAGTGGTAACGAGGTGGAACTCCATCCTTTATATGGTTCAGCAGATGGAGGAGCAGCAAAAAGCTATCCATAGCTATTCGACAAGCCATGACATTGGGAGAGGAGGGGGAATGTAACTTAGCCCAGCACAGTGGAGAGTACTTTCTGTCTTGTGCAAGGTGCTCAGACCATTTGAAGTTGCCACATGTGACGTGAGTGCTGACACTGCTATCTTGAGTAAGGTGATACCCCTGATTAGGCATTTGGAAAAGCATCTGGAGAAATGAAAGGATGAGATTAAACAAAGTGATTCCGCAAAGTATGCTGGACTGATAGATCAAGTCCTTTGTTCGCTTCGCCAGGATCCATGGGTGGCCAAGATCTTGAAATCTGATCATTATATTTTAGCAACCATGCTTGATCCTAGGTTTAAGTCATATGCTATGCCTTTCTTTACAACTGACCCAGATCTTAAAAGATCCAAAGTGCTCCTGGTGAGCAAGTTGGCAGTTGAAGTGACACATGGCACTATGATGATGTCTTCTCCTTCGGTTTCTCCAGCAGCAGCCAGAAAAAAATTCACCTTTCCCAACAGACCGAGTGGTGATGAAGTCAATTCTACATTTTGACATCTGGTTGGGTCTAAAAGAATTGGCCAACACCAGTGACACCTCTACCGTAACTCCATCTAATACGATTACCATCCAAAGAATGGTGGAGGATTATTTTCAGGACACCGTACAAGTAGATATGTCATAGAGTCCCTTTAAATATTGGAAGAAAAAAAAGGCAATTTGGAGACCCTTGTATAAACTGGCTTTGCATTACTTAATCTGCCCACCCTCCAGTGTGTACTCGGAGAGAGTTTTCAGTATAGCTGGGAACCTTGTGAGCGAACGACGTAGGAGGCTACTTCCACAAAATTTAGAAAAAATGATGTTCACTAAAATGAACTGGAAATTTCACGAGGAAAATCTTTCCCACCAATCATGTCACAGTACAGATACTTCTGTAATGGTGGATTCCAGCGGGGATAAATTAATATTGTGTGAGGAATCGGATGATGTACACACTGATGAGGGTGAGGATGGCAATGATGGTGACATCTTGCCACTGTAGACCTGTTGCCTTTAGCCAATTGGTAGCTTATTTTGTGAGGGCCCAAACAAACCAAGCACTTCAGCCACAAAGTGGTAGTCCCTGTCGCTGAAATGTTTGGTTTGTTAAAGTGTGCATGTCCTTTTTAATATCCAACATAAGGGTGGGTGGGAGGGCCCAAGGACAATTCCATCTTGCACTACCTTTCATTTCTGCCACTGCTGTGTGGCAATGTTTCATAGATGTGCTTTAAACTGGGGTGTCTGTGCCACTACGCCGCTGCTCTGACACTTGGTAACCAGTTAGCTCACTGCAACCTTTGGCCAATAATGGTGAAAACTATCATTTAAGCTGTGAGGTGGTCTAAATTCACTGTAAATGACTGGAAATTAATGTTATTGAGGTTAATAACACTCTAGGAAGAAAAAAAGCCCAATTTATGTGATTTTAGCTTTTTTGACAATTTTTGTAAAATTCCAAATCCAAAGCCAGTCACTGCAGTTTGGCAAATCCAAATCCAAAGCCGGATGACGAATTAGAACCAAATCCAAATCCGGCAAAAACTGGTCCGGTGCACATCCCTAGTTTACGGTGGTGCAAGGAATTGATCACCTAAATTTTCACACACTTTAGTAAATTAGCTTTTTACAGGGTACAGTTAGCACCGCATATTAATTGCATAGTGTGATAAGCGGCTACGCACCCAATACTTTAGCCCTGGGCAATCCTACCATGATGCTGCAACGTGCCACCTTAGGAGATTTCTTATGCAAGCTCAATATGGCTGAAGTGGCATACTGCCTTATTTGCTGCAGAGATAGCAGTGTTGAACTTTTTTCCCTTTTCAATCTAGGGCAAATATATGTTTAGTTGAACAATTACACGTGTATTATTATATGTCTTTTAAAATCTACTAGCAGCTGGTTCTGTTTTTTACAAATACTGTAACATTGATTGCTAAATAATATATGGCATATGGAATTATTTTTAAATGCTGCTGGCTGTGTGCACCGCGTACTTCATACCTACGATGGCATAAGGGTGACCAATGAAGTTTGGATAAAGTTAATTATTATGTCTATCAATAACCATTGGGGCCCCTAAACTTTTTCTCTTAAGGATGTCTTTATTGAACCACCAAATAATGGGTGCCATTAAAATGTTTTCGTGGTCATGATAATTAATGAGCGGACAGTTTGATATTCAATTGTTCTTGGCGCTCATTATTTATCGGCCTCATTGACGTCAAATTAAGACGAGGTTTAGCTATCTAAAGTGGTTACAGCCGTATAAAATTCAGATTAGGGTGCCCTAACTGTGGGCAGTGCACCCTAACCAGGGTGTTTCTCTGACATTTCTGCTCCCACCCTCCTGAGTGCGTGCATAAATGCCGACGCGGCGGCTATCGCGCCCTGACAGAGCAACCACTGAATTGCTCTATCGGGTGTGCTTTAAAAAAAGGCATCGGCAAAACATTTGAATTGCCCCCTCTATAAGTAATTTAAAACACCCCCCCATTTGCACATGGGGGGTATATTCCCCCTGTAGTAATTTAATTAAAACATATTTAATTATGTGTGTCACATAATTACTAAACTAACCTCAACTAATGTGTTTTTGAACAGTAAATTCACATCCTGGATTTTTTATTGGTTGCTTAAATTTCAAGGAGTTTTTAATGTTTGCAAGTGTTTTTTTTACTTTGTTAACATTTGGGTTAAGTGTTTTTTTTGTTTCATTTCATTAACAGTCTCCAACTTCGGAAGCGGAATGGCAGACTGTTGCTTCGATTTCAATTTGAAATGGAATTTTCCAAATTGCGGGGAGCCATAGATGGCAGACATATCAGAATCACCCCCCACCCCCAGCAAATCAGGCTCTTTAAATTAAAACTATAAGGGCTTTTTCAGTATCGTCCTAATGGCTGTAGTTAATGCACATTTGGGGTTCCTATTTGTCGATGATGGCAAAAACGGTCGGTCTTCTGATGGGGGTTCTTTCCAAAACACCAAGTTTTATGAACGGATCGTTAACAAGACCCTCCATCTGCCCCCCCAAGATCAGTGCGCTCATGTATTGGGTTAGTGTTTGTGGCCGATGAGGCCTTTGCCTTAGGACAACATGTCTTAAAGCCCTTTCCAAAAAGAACTCTAAACCACGATAGGTGAATATTTAACTATCATCTATCCCTGGCACGCAGATGCGTTGAGAATTCTTTTGGACTGCTAGATAACCGGTTTTGAGTATTTCATACCTCTATCAACCTCCGGATTGACAAAATTAATTCAGTTGTTTTAGCAACCTGTGCAATGCACAATTTATTAAGGAGAAAGAGTTACAGTCAACTGATTTCTGATGCAGTGGATGGAACGGAGCAAATTGTTGATAATCTGACCTCTGTCTCTCGGTCCCCAGTTCCATCAACTAGTACTCCTGCTGGGAAATAGATTAGAGATGAATATGTCACTTTTTTTAATGGGGAAGGTGCCGTTTCCTGGCTAGAAGCCCATATTAGTTAAAAAAAATGAAAATCTTCAAAATAATGTTGAGTCATTATTTAAGTATACTGCGAATTTGTCCAAATAAAAATGTTGATTTAATTGTTTTCATGTTGTCATATCATTTTACCTTATTAAATTATGATACATTTGTACATTATACTACCTTCTGCTACCTACTCCTACAGTTTTCACCTTCACATCCTCAAGTATAAATTGTTCCATGTGTAACCTGGGGACCATGTGTTACCTAGGTACCCTGTGTGCCATGTGTTTCCTGGGTACCATGTGTTTCCTGGGTACCATGTGTTACCTGTGTACCCTGTGTACCATGTGTTACCTCTGTACCATGTGTTACCTGGGGAACATGTGTTACCGGAATCAATATGATTTACCGCTGGCCACCACAGGAGGAAATCCTGATTGTCTAGAGAGGTAAGTATAACTAATCTAATTCTCCCCATAACCCTCCTTAGGGATGCCTAACCCTAACCTGCCCCTCAGTGCCTAACCCTAATCCCCCAACTAAGTGGCTAAACCTAAGCCTCCCTTCCCCACCGCCTAAACCTAAGTCCCTCGGGGGGTGCCTAACCCTAACCTCCCGGAGGGGTGGCTAACCCTAAGTCCCCTCCGGGACCCCTAAACCTAACCCTCCCCCCCAGCGGCTGTCAGCGGCGGCGCCCGGCATCCCTTTGATCGGGATGCCGGGCGCAGGTCTCCCGGCGTATGTAAAATGACAGGCATTGGGATTTCGACGCCTGTCATTTAACCCTTGCCAGGATTAAGCAGTCGGGAAGCCGGCAGTCAGCATTGCATCCGCCAGCTTCCCGACTGCTTCCCGTGTTACCTGGGGGTACCCTGTGTATCGTGTGTTACTTGTGTATTTCCCCAAGTAATGGTGTTTTGTGTTTAAAGACTGACACACAAAGGTTTTTTTGGTTTGCATTTTTTTTTTAAATATTACTGCCAACTACAGTAACAGGAATTCTGGACAGGATTCCAAATAATATACAGAGAAATGAGTGCCCTTAACTTACCTCCTACTCAGATTGGTAGAACCAAGCACATGAGAAATTGCACATGTATTGCAGAAACCGAAATGCAAACAGCAGACAGACTCATGAAGCAAAACTAAACTATTTCCGAACAGTGGGGGTCATTCAGAGGCGCTCGTAAGCGGCCGCTCGTTCGCTCCAAGGGATGTTCGCACATCTGCGCATGCATATGGGTCATAATGCGCATGCACCAACCAGTCAGTGCAGTAGTAAATCGTGTGTTCGCAAAATAGCGAGTGCCTGCTATTTTGAGTGACAGGATGAGGTGTTTGTGGGTGGTAACAGGGGAAGGTGCTTGAAATCATGGAGTGGAGATCCGAACGCAGGCGTGCCAAACGGTCAAAACGGGCGTTTTAAGGGTGTGCATAATTAACAAAGCAGCGTCATCGGCCACGTCACTTGGTTGTCTCTTAGCCTGAACTGTTCGCATGATTGCGGTAGGAAAATCCAACCACAAGCACTGCGAGTAGTTCAGATGCCTTTCGATGTACTCGATTAATCTAATAAATAGCGGAGATGACGTATGATGCGAGCGGCCAGGGGGCGCCTTTTCAAAATAGCGAGCGCATGTTTTATTTGCTCGCTCAGACATAGAGGCATCAACAGACCGCAAAGAGCGAGCGCTCAATTTAAATAGCCGGCTCTGAATCAGGCCCAGTGTACAAGGAAAACACAACCAAATACATGAACTCAAACATCCCAGAGCCAGGATAAACGAGTGTGAGAAACCATCTTTAGGATATGATGATCTATTCAAAAATCATCTCAAAGAAAGAGCTGGAGATAGAGGAGAGATAAATTCATTAAAACACAGCTTAGATAAAATTATAAATTAAAAAAATAAATTTTCATCATCGGGATGAAGCACTGCCTGAGTACTGTGCCAAACTGACTGGACAGTACTCGTGGATGGCCCAGGTTGGTTGGAAGGTGGAGCAGTGGAACCCGCCGCATAATGGGGCTGATATTGATATGACCACCATACTTTCTATTTGTAGTTCTGAGAGGTATGAAGGGAGCCAGCATTGGGAGGATGTGCTGGTCCTTATAGTGTCATTTGGAGGTTTCTGGGGTGCCTCCTAGGTGAGTAAGCTCTGGGCTTATACATGTGCTGTTATTATGCAGTACATTAATTGTAATTATATGACCCAGAGTGGGTGCTACTATTTGGTAGCAATAAATATTTTTGGGTGAGCGTTTGGGCATGGGGCCCCGGGGTTATTCTTGCTGGGTCTTTTTCAGGGCATCACCACTTAATTCACATAGATACTTTTTCATCACTTTTCTATTTGTTTATTATTTATGTGATTTTAATTATTTCTCATTATATTAACACATTGATTTATCTTTACACATCTATACTTTACACATCACTGTCACCTTTCTTCCATTTTTCGTGTGATGTCCTGGGGATGGTCTTTGGCTGGAATCTTTTGGGGCACCCTGGGGCTCGGACGTGAACCCCTTAATGTTAGGGACGCCGGTATATAGGAGCCTTGATGCTGGCCCGGCACTTAATCATATATTTGCAAATGTATGTAACCAATACCTCTGAATTTCTATTATGTAGGGTTCAAGTATTTTTGCCAATATTGCTGCAGTGTGCTGGAGGGAATATCCCTTTTTTTTCTCTAGATCATAATACCATAAAGATGGTTTCTGTACCTTGTCTGTCCCTGCTCCGGAATTCACGGTTTGCAGCCATTGCTGTTTTGAAAAAAAACAAAAAACATATTATTAAAATTCCGTACATAATGCTTATGGAAGCATATTCAATTTTGAGTTAAAATGCAGTCCTTTTCACATGTGGGACTATTGAATATTAACCTTTCGTTAATATAAAAACCTGAGTGAAAATAATAACTTTGAAATGGGACAAAACCAGGTTAAAAAAACAATAACAGACTTTGTAAAATGCTTTGCTGTATTACATTGGTATAGGAGAAAAACGACGTGGGGGTCTCCCGTATTAAGGAAAACCAGCACCAGGCTTTTCAGAACCAGTCCTGGTTCCCAAAATACGGGGGACAGATGACGTAGGGGTCCCCCGTATTCAGCGCAACCAGCACTGGGCTCTGATCCGGTCCTGGTTCTGGAAATACAGGTGAAAAAAATGAGTAGGGTTCCCCTGTATTTTCCAGATCCAGCACCAGACTTTTTCTAGCAGGGGGCTGATGCCGCAGCCAGGGGAGCCCTCTCACCAGGCCCTCCAGCCGCAGCATCACCCCTGACCGCTAGTCAGCCCAGGTCAGTGATCCCTGGGGAGCTGGGAACCCCCCCAATAAAGAGGTCCCACTCTCCAGGGCGCCCCAAGCTGATAGCCCGGGGCTAACCCCAGCACCCCTGGGCGGTGGGTGCCGGGTTGATTGTGTAAAGTGTTGTGCAAGTAAAATTTTTAAATTGGCTATTGCTGTGGAACTACGGGACTACAGTTCCCAGCAAGGCTACTCCGCATGCTGGTAGTTGGGGAACCACAAGTATCAGCATGCAGGGCATTACGGGCAGGGCCGGACTGGGACAAAAAATAGGCCCTGGCATTTAAAGCACACAGGCCCACCTCACGTGAACACCTGTCTCCTGACATGGGATGTAGTTTGGAAGCCGGCGGTCTAAATGCCGACCGCCGTCTTCCAGAGTCTCTAATCCCGGCGTGGTACTAATGACAGGCATTGATAACTCGATGCCTGTCATTAACCATACGCCAGAAGACCGACGCCTGATATACCGAACGAAGGTAAGCCGGGCGCCAGCAGCCGCGGGGGGGGAGGGTTAGGTTTAGGGCTCCCAGGGGGACTTAGGGTTAGGCACCCCCCAGGAGGGTTAGGTTTAGGCTAGGGGAAGGGGGGGTTAGGGTTAGGCACCCCCGGGAAGAGGTTAGGGTTAGGCACCTCCCCATGATACTTAGGTTTAGGCAGCGGGGAAGGGGAGGGTTAGGTTTAGGCACCCCTAAGGGAGGGTTGTACAAGTATACATTACTCTCTTTATTAAAATACACACAACAGGAGACATTCTGCAGGGGATTCAAACATGTGCCATAGTCAGACATTTGGTATTTGGTTCATTCTGTTAGGTAAAGCCGGCACTTCATTTGGTGTAGGTTACACACAAGGATCAGGGAAGGCATTTTCCCAATTGACCAAGCCCCAGCTTAGCAATTGTATAAGATTAAATAGTGTCACTGTAGGAATTTTTTAGTGCAGGGGAGCTGAAGACAGAGGATGACACATCTGTGCCACCAAAGCCATAACTACACATTTTGGTGCCCTTTGTACATAAAGAACATTGGTGCCGCCATCCTTAACTGAAGCAGGGAGAGTGCGCGCTGAAGGCGCGCTCTGAAAAATACAGATTTGGTCTCGCTGGGAAGGGGCATGACCACGCAATAGTACCACCAAATTCAAATTACACCACACAGTAGTGTCCCTTATTCACATTACGGCACACAGAGCCCTTTCAAGTTATGCCACACAGTAGTACTCCTTAAAAACGTTATGCCACACACAGGAATGCCCCTTAAAACACATTATGCCACACAGTAGTACTCCTTAAAACACATTATGCTACACACAGGAATGCCCCTTAAAACACATTAAGGAAAACAATGGGTAATAACACTACACACATGGGATTGATGTAATAGGTGGGGTGTGCTGCATCTACAAAGAAGGGTGCCCTCCCTACTGTATATGTACAAGAAGTAAAGAGGAGTAGTAAATGTGCTCTGAACGCCTCTTACCTGTGAAGCTATACAGCCTATCGTGTCAGCTTCTGTAATTGTGGAGCAGGAGCGGTGTCCCGCTACTCACCCCTTTAGATGCTGTTAGTCCTTGTGATGCCGCAGTGAAGCGTCCGTTGCCCAGGGTGATCAAGGTGGAATACGAGGTTGACCGGGGGGGTCGAAAAGCAGGGACTCCAGACAAGGGCACAGACACTGACAGTGCGGACCGGAGCTGCGCCTGGTTGAAACACCCCTCACTGTCAACGGGAAACCAGATCTGTGTCCTCTGCCTGGGGAGGGAGTGTAACCGGTTTTGATGGTCATGTCTCCACACATTATGCCACACAGTAATGGCCCTTAAAACACATTATGCCCCTTTAAAACACATGAAGTGTGTATCTGTCTCCTCTCAGACCAGCAGCTTCGACCCCCCCAACGTGTCCTTCTAGCAACATCTCCCTGTCACTGTGTCTCTCCATTCCCACCAGAGTAAACCCTATCCATCCCTCTAGTAGCAGTTCCCTGTCTATGTGTCTCCTCTACCACCATATTCCATCCACCTCATCCCTATAGCAGCAGCTCCCTGCCTTCTGTCTCCTCTCCCAGCAGATTATACCCCCTCTCCCGTTGGTTGATGCTAGATCCATCTTGAAGAAAGGACCTCTGATGTCACAACCACGTGACCGTTATGACAATGCCGGACAGCTACCAGTGTTACTATACTAGTGGCTATGGAGAGGAAATTTAAACCGTGTCCGAAGTATGGCGAGCAAACACTTTTGGCCCCTGTTCTAAACCTTGCCCCTCCCTTTTGGTCGCTGGTCACGTGGTTGTGACGTCAAAGGTTCTGTGAAGCATCTCGTTCTAGACCTAACCCCGTCCTTATAACAGCAGCTCCCAGTCCTGTGTCTCCTCTCCTACAAGATGACCCCCCCATCCCTATAGCAGCAGCTCCTGTCCTGTGTCAACATCTCCCAGCAGATAATCCCCCCCCCGTCCCTATAGCAGCAGCTCCTGCCCTGTGTCTCCTCTCCCACCAGATGATCCCCCCGGTCCCTATAGCAGCAGCTCCCTGTCCTGTGTCTCCTCTCCCACCAGATGATCCCCCTCTTCCCTATAGCAGCAGCTCCTGTCCTGTGTCTCCTCTCCCACCAGATGATCCCCCCATCCCTATAGCAGCAGCTCCTGTCCTGTGTCTCCTCTCCCACCAGATGATCCCCCTGTCCCTATAGCAGCAGCTACCTGTCCTGTATCTCCTCTCCCACCAGATGATCCCCCATCCCTATAGCAGCAGCTCCTGTCCTGTGTCAACATCTCCCAGCAGATAATCCCCCCCCCGTCCCTATAGCAGCAGCTCCGTCCTGTGGGCCTGATTCAGACCTGGACGCTATCAGCCGTTTGCCCGCAGGAGGTACGTCCGTCCAAATGGCAAAACAAGCGCTCGCACGTGTGGTTGCTCGTATCGAGTCTTCCGCCCCATATTTCCACAACCCCTCCTCTAGCTAACGAGCGTCCCAAATAGCGAGCGCACTACTCGTTTTTGGATGAAGTGTTCGCTTGCACAATTCCGACCGGAAGTAGGCCTGTCTTTGTCGATTGCTTTGTTTTTCCTTCGTCAAACATCCGTGAATCGATTGGTGCCAATCATTACCTTAATTTACTTAATTGTTGGTCGAAAGTTTTCAATCGTTTTTTTATTGAATGTCAATAAACTTTATTGTTTGTTTTGTGTTCATTTTGGTCCGTAGAATCCGTCCGCTTTTAACGGCAAACTTGTTTTTTTTCAATCCAAAGCCAGTTTGTTGGCTTTTTTATTAGCTTTTTTTGGGGTTTTAAATTTTGTTATTGTTTTATTTCCAGCTTGATGCTAACGCATCCAAATGCAGCAAGCCAATCATAAGTCACAATCTATTTTTAGGGGTTGTTCACATGACTCACACATTAACCAATAGAATTCTTTATGTTATTTATGAAAGTACATTAGCCAATCAAAATTTAGGGGTCCCTGTAATAAAACTGTTTTGTGTAAAAAAAAAAACCATTGCCATCATGAGAGCCAGTGCTTTTACATGTGCTGAGCTGCCGGTGCTCACTGAAGTCATAGATCGGCGAATAACTGATATGCCGCCACAGTCACCAACCAATGCAAGCGCCGGGTGTATGCGAAGGTGCGGCGCAGGCTGCAGGCCATTGGATATCGTCGGACCATCGGCCAATTAGAACGCCGGTGGTCGGATTTACGACGCCGGTTCCCACACCTGCTTGCGCATCTTCGGTTGAGGATCCGGCGGCGTAAGTGGATATTTGAATGTTTATATATCTAGGACAATCTGTTGTTACTTTTTGTCTTTGCTAATGTAAATTTGCATTTATGCGTGTGCATGTGTGCAGTATGTGTTTTTTTCGGCATAAATGAGACCTTGTTATTGTTTATTTTTTAAGAGTAATATTTTCTTTGTGGTTAATGTTTTACATTAAAAATCTTTTAAGGTATACATATTTGCTAATATTACAAACTATACATCATTTAGGTCAGGAGCGGATCCTGAGACAGAGACGGAGGCGTGCCCGACCCCTCTCCCCAACTCCCACCATCTCCTCCCCTGCCCAATCCTCCCAAAATTCGCCACCCTCCCCTGACCTGGTCATCCTTATTTCCCCTCCCTCTCCTGCTCCCCAAATCACCCCTCCCTCCCCTGTCCTACCCATCCACATTCCCACACCCTCCCCTGATGCACCCACTCCTGAAACCAACCCCTCCCCTTTATCCCCCCCGGACATTTCGCCCCCGTCTTCACCCATCCACTGGCCCACTTCGGAGGAAGAGGATCTGGGTCAACCTGGCCCTGAACGTGCAGGTATTTTTTAGTGGTTGTTTGCAATTATTGTTTAAAAATGTGCCCTATAAGCATACACTGTTGTATCCCTGCTTACAATCTAAGGGCAGTCCATATTTGGGTTATTTTTTGTTTATTTTGGGTGCTATTTTTCCAAAAATTGTGCTCCATTTTTTTTAATTAAATTTAGTAAAAAAGCATTTTTATTTCTTTGACAATTTTTTTTTAAACTAAATTTTTTAACAATTTATTCATCTTTCTAAACAAAATAAACTTTACAATAACCACATATGCCAGAGACAAATACAAGTTTCATTGTTTTTGTTTAAATTTCTACAATAAAATAAATATACAAATGGTGTAAGGATTAATTAAGATCCCAAAGTGATTTTTCCAAACACTGTTCTCATGTTCATGTTTTTTGTTTTGTTGACAATTGGTAATGTAGGCAAATTTATGTGACCACTATAGTTTTGCCACAAAATTAGCATGGTATATAAACTTTATTTAACTGTAAATAATCCTGTTTTTCTTGTATGTATTTGTTAAAAAATTCACTTTTTTATGAAACTCATATTTCTCTTTCTACAGGCCCAAGGATGCGGGATCAAGCCATTTTGTGCCAGATAATGGCAATGAGGGGAGATTTGGTCCAGCTGATGGTCGCAATGGACCATTTGATTGTTTTTTTGAGACATTAATTTATTATGTTTTTTTCTTTGGTTAAAGAAGCTGTTTGTTTATTACCAATCTCATTTATTGTCTCCAAAATTAGCTCACAAGGTCATTTTTTTCCAAATTTTTGGGTGTAAACATTTTGGTTTATGGATTTTGCATATGAAAATGCAAACAATGTGGCATACGAATTTTTTGGAGTAAGTATTCTTTAAAAGTAAATCTTTAATATTAAAAAATGTGGTTTCCCATACTTTAAAGACATATTTGTACATTCCAAGAATTTGTCCAACTGACATTAACTCCATGTTTATAAAAAAAGACCTTATGTAATTATTTAAGTTCTTCAAAAATATCCATGCAACTCCTATAATAATTATAAAAAAACAAAAAAAGGTAGGCCCAACTATGCAAAAATGTTGTTAATTGTTATGTTGCTTTTAAAATAGTTTTGCCCAAAAAAATTACATTTGTTAAAAAAGCCCTTGTAAATTAAGTTAAAAGGTACTGTCCATTTGCTGATTTTTCTGGTAACCAAAAGCAAATAATTTTAAAAGTAGTTTATTATACAAATTTTCATAATACAAAGCAAATACACACAATGAATTGCCAAAAAAAATCAAGAACTGCTTGAAGATGGTGCATGCCAACATGTTGTCCCAAAATCACGTAAGAAACACATTTGTCCAGGTGTAAAGGTCAATTTGGAGTCATTAATGTCACAGGTGAGCATTTTCAGGAAGTAAGAAGGTTGTTGTTTGGTTTTTGCAAAAAAAAAAAAAAATAAGGTTAAAATTTGAAACATAGGATAGTAAACACACATAATTTTCAGTCTTCACAATGTCAACAAATGTAAAACCAAGGAAATGCAAATACCTGAAAAAGCGGGAAACGACATCATCACGTATGGCCCCCCCTGACACTCTCCTCCGACCAACCTCGGGGGGGCCATCCTCAGGCAAGGCATCCTTTGGCTGCTTTGGGACACCACTCCTTATGGCGATGTTGTGAAATATCCCACACAGGACCACAATTTTGGAAACCGTAGCCGGCAAATATATGAGGTCGCCACCAGAGCGGTGGAGGCATCGAAATCAGCCTTTTAAAAGGCCGATACAATGCTCCACCACCTGCCTGGTGGCAGTAAGTGCGGAATAATATTGAGTTTGTGGCACTGGTGTGGGAACCAAATAAGGAGTGAGCAGCCAGGGCGTGCAAGGGTAACCACTGTCTCCTGTGAAAAAAAACAAGCATTCAGTACCATTTCTAAGTCAACAGTGTTTGCTTAAAAAATTAGGGGTACCACTTACCCAGAAGCCACGCGTCACCAGCTTGTAGGTTGTTTAATTTGTGCCAAAGCCCTGATTGCCGGATGACAAATGAATCATGTGCACTTCCTGGATATTTGGCATTCAGGGACAGGATCTGGAGGGAGGCATCACATACCACCATTACATTCATCGAATGAAAGTGCTTACGGTTCCTAAATATGGCCTCTAGCGCTGCTGGAGGCTGAAGTGGTATGTGAGTGCCGTCCACAACCCCTATGATATGTGGGAAGCCTGCAATTTGGTAAAACATCTGCTTCACCACATTAAATGAACCCATATCCAATGGCATCTTAATAAAATGATGTAGGTGCTTAAACAGGGCATCCATGAACGCCTTCAGGATCCTTGAAAAGGAGGATTGGGAAATGCTTGCAACAATCCCAACTGTGGTCTGGAAGGATCCTGAGGCGCAAAAATGTAACACCGGCATTAACTGCGTAAGTGGTAGTATTGCTGTTGGATTGTTAATTTGCCTTTCAAGATCACTCTCTATTAATGAAAGAGTGTCTAGGATGATTTGGGGTGGTAGGCGATACCGCCATAAACCACATCATCAGGCATTCCAAAAAGGGTGACAAGTGTTCTAAATATCTGGGGCCTTGCACGCCTACGATGCCTACGCCTAGGAGGATGTTCAGGTTGGTCGGGGTCGTGGACCATTGCCACTATAATTCACCCAACATTAATCTGAAATGTTAGACAATGTAGTTAATTTTTTAAAATCTAAAAACAAGAAATTATACTTATCTTTTTGACACATTAAGAAGAATCTTACAGGGTTCGGTAGTGACATCTTGAAGAAAACCTACGAATTAGAATTCACATAAATAAAAACAACAAATTATAAAAATAAAAGCCTAAGCCCAAAATATAAAGAATGCATGCACTACACAGATGTTGTTAGTGTCTGATTTTATTCTATGAATCTAATGTCCGCTAACGCCACAGACAGGAGATGTGCAAAATATACGCAATAGAGGGCAAAAAAGACCGCTAAATGGTATGCTAACGCCACAGACAGGAGATGTGCAAAATATACGCAATAGAGGGCAAAAAAGACCGCTGAATGGTACGCTGACGCCACAGACAGGAGATGTGCAAAATATACGCAAGAAATTTCGCATTTTTGATGGACAAATAATCATTTGGGCAAAAATAAAAAAAGAATGCATAATGAGATCCATTAAAAAAACACGATAAATGTTAACAATAAACAGGGTCTAATGTATCTCAATAAACACTTACCGTACAAAGACGAGCCCAAAACTAGAAATGTAGTCCACCAAACGAAAGGAGATAAAAGGTAAAGCAAAAAAAAACTGAATTATAAAAAAAAAATATATATTAAAATAAAAAATTATACAAATTTGTTAAAAAAATAAAATTAAAAAAGCGAACCAACAAACTTACCTCAAAAACCAAAAAAAGGATTAGTACCAAAACGCAAAAATGCGAACCAAAAAAATAACACTTGACAACTCAGCAACTCTCCACAACACCTTCACAAACAACTCCTCAACTCCAACATCCACCAACCACTTCTATCAACCCACCCCAAAACAAGGCCACAAAAAAGCCTTAAATAGACCTAACTTTCCCTCTCAAATCAATGACGCTCAATAGATGCACCCGTATAATGCACACGCATCTATAAAAACGTCACAAGAGCACACAATGGGTCTGCTGAATTCAAGGATTGAATCATGTCCACAGAACAGCAGCAAAGCCAAAATCCCGGACAACAAAGTAAGTAGCTCCAAAATGAAAGTTAGCAACCCAAAAAAAATGAAAAAAGTAGAAATTAAAAAATATATATATTTTTTTGTAAGGTGTGGAGACTGACAATGAGGAGGCTGCAGGGCCTAGTACCCAGGCCAGGAGTAAAAGAAAACGTCAGCCACAATTCACAAGAAAGGAGATGGAGGTTTTGGTGCAAAACTGTATTGACAACCTGGCACAGGTGCCACGAAATATGGGTGCAAGCCAGAGATGGAAACTGTGGGAGGACATAGCCAGTGCTGTCAATGGGGTTGGTGACTTTGTCCGTTCAACCAAAGAGGTCAAACGCCGGTACGTAAATGCTCTCATCTAAGTCCCAAAATGTGGAGGAACATTTCAAATCTAACATTACTTTTTTTACTGACAGATGGAGTGACTTCAAATATCAGCTAAAGCAAAAGTTGGCTGATAGGGCTAGGCATGCAGGGGGGAGTGGTGGTGGGCCAACCCCTGTGTCACTGGAGCTGACCAAATTGGAGGAGCTGGCACAGGGGTGTGTGCAGGAAGAGGAGGTGTTTGGCATGTCCAACATGGACACAGACATGCCAGACTTTGCGGATCCACATGTTCCCGCAGGTCATTGAGATAAAACTGGTTTTTTTTTTTTTTTTTTGAAAACTTAAAAATGTACTAATATTTGAATGATCTCTCTTTTTCACACAGGCACAGAAGAGGACGAGTGTGCTCCAGAACTGAGTTTTGGCTGCAGTAGATCTGCTGGCTCCGCATGGGAGGAAGTAGTATTTCTGTCTGGGGACCCTGTGGCGGACAGTCCAGGGCCTTCCCCCTCGCAGGTAGTGGCCCTTCTCTCAGATCTCAATGAGAAACGGATCAAAACACAGAGATTCTGAGGAGTATGGACGCCAAACTGCTACGGCTGGCGGACGTCCTGGGAGGAAAACACTGCGGCCAATGCCAGACTAGCGAATGCCCTGGAGCAGCTCGTCTGCCTGCGCATGTTGGAGCCAGCCTCCCTTCCTGCTGGAACATCAGGGCCCTCCACCTCTGGCACAACATCGGCCAACCCTCCAAATGTGCCTAGCCCTATGCCTAGGCCAGAGGAAACACCAGCTACCTCTGGCCAGGCAAGGCGTTCGACCAGACGGACAAAGTCATGCTCCCTCCAACATCAAGCCAAGCGGGGGAGAAGGCATTGACAGCACTGGCAAATTTCCCCACATTCCATCTCTGTGTTTGCCCCATATTTTTGCACTTCAAAACCTCCCTCTCCTTTCTTGTGAATTTTTTTATATATTTGAAGTCCCATAAAAAATATTGGGACTGTAAAATTACACTTTAAAAAAAAAAAAATGTGAACATTTATTTATTTACAAATAAAAAAACTATAACCCAAGAAAAAATGTCTAATTCATTATGAAGTGGCTAAAAGGGACAGTAACAAACATAATTAAATACTTAACAAAGGTCATATACTTAAAAAAATGTTTAAGTTAAAAAAAACAAAAGGTAACAGGTAAGTAAACAATAACACAAGCCAAGCAATTAGTAGCTGATTGTCTTTCTGGCTTTTACAAAAAATGTAAATAAAAAAAAAATTAAAAAAAAGGTGTTGGGCTTTTTAAAAACCCAAAAAAAAACAACAAGGTGTTAGGCTTTTTAAAACCATAAAAATATCTGACAACAACATGCGTACGGAATACAAGAAAAACATCTAACATTTTTACCTTTATTAAAACATTTATTTTGGGATTGCTGTGATTACTAAAAACAAACAAATAGGAACACAACATGCGTTCCAAATTTAGCTAATATAGCCTGGCCATTGCAAATCACCTTCTCGCAAGTGATCCAATTATTAGGTGATTGGCCTTGTAAAGGAGAATAGCAAAACATCGATTAGCTAAGGGAGCTACAAACAGACCATCGTCTTTGCGAGATCCAATACCCTACCACAAGCTGAACGAGCAGTCATAATGGAAACTGGATCACACAGTGACGTGTACAAAATAGCGTCCACATTGGACGTTCGCACAAGATAATACATGTACGCCCAAAAAACGGCTTGCCACGCCTGCGTTTTCTCATCTTCACCCCCGTTACCACCCATAAACGGAACATTCTGTCATTCAAATGACATAGGTCACTTCCTGTCCGCTGTGTACACGAGCGAAAGAAAAATGACCGCAATGATCCGGCCGCACACGCGCAATGAGAACCGGACGCATGCATGGTTTAAAACAATGGAATGCGTACGAGCGAACGGCTGATAGCGTCCGGGTCTGAATCAGGCCCTGTGTCTCCTCTCCCACCAGATGATCCCCCCCGTCCCTATAGCAGCAGCTCCCTGTCCTGTGTCTCCTCTCCCACCAAATGATCCCCCTTCCCTATAGCAGCAGCTCCTGTCCTGTGTCTCCTCTCCCACCAGATGATCCCTCTTCCCTATAGCAGCAGCTCCTTTCCTGTTTCTCCTCTCCCACCAGATGATCCCCCCCATCCCTATAGCAGCAGCTCCTTTCCTGTTTCTCCTCTCCCACCAGATGATCCCCCCCATCCCAATAGCAGCAGCTCCTGTCCTGTGTCTCCTCTCCCACCAGATGATCCCCCCCATCCCAATAGCAGCAGCTCCTGTCCTGTGTCTCCTCTCCCACCAGATGATCCCCCCCATCCCAATAGCAGCAGCTCCTGTCCAGTGTCTCCTCTCCCACCAGATGACCCCACCGTCCCTATAGCAGCAGCTCCTGTCCTGTGTCTCCTCTCCCACCAGATGATCCCCCTCTTCCCTATAGCAGCTCCCTGTCCTGTCTCCTCTCCCACCAGATGATCCCCCTTCCCTATAGCAGCAGCTCCTGTCCTGTGTCTCCTCTCCCACCAGATGATCCCCCCGTCCCTATAGCAGCAGCTCCTGTCCTGTGTCTCCTCTCCCACCAGATGATCCCCCTCTTCCCTATAGCAGCAGCTCCTGTCCTGTGTCTCCTCTCCCACCAGATGATCCCCTCTTCCCTATAGCAGCAGCTCCTGTCCTGTCTCCTCTCCCACCAGATGATCCCCCTCTTCCCTATAGCAGCAGCTCCTGTCCTGTCTCCTCTCCCACCAGATGATCCCCCTCTTCCCTATAGCAGCAGCTCCCTGTCCTGTGTCTCCTCTCCCACCAGATGATCCCCCTCTTACCTATAGCAGCAGCTCCATGTCCTGTGTCTCCTCTCCCACCAGATGATCCCCCCGTCCATATAGCAGCAGCTCCCTGTCCTGTGTCTCCTCTCCCACCAGATGATCCCCCCCGTCCCTATATCAGCAGTTCCTGTCCTGTGTCTCCTCTCCCACCAAATGATCCCCTCTTCCCTATAGCAGCAGCTCCTGTCCTGTCTCCTCTCCCACCAGATGATCCCCCTCTTCCCTATAGCAGCAGCTCCTGTCCTGTCTCCTCTCCCACCAGATGATCCCCCTCTTCCCTATAGCAGCAGCTCCTGTCCTGTGTCTCCTCTCCCACCAGATGATCCCCCCTCTTCCCTATAGCAGCAGCTCCTGTCCTGTGTCTCCTCTCCCACCAGATGATCCCCCTCTTCCCTATAGCAGCAGCTCCTGTCCTGTCTCCTCTCCCACCAGATGATCCCCTCTTCCCTATAGCAGCAGCTCCTGTCCTGTCTCCTCTCCCACCAGATGATCCCCCTCTTCCCATAGCAGCAGCTCCCTGTCCTGTGTCTCCTCTCCCACCAGATGATCCCCTCTTCCCTATAGCAGCAGCTCCTGTCCTGTGTCTCCTCTCCCACCAGATGATCCCCCTCTTCCCATAGCAGCAGCTCCCTGTCCTGTGTCTCCTATCCCACCAGATGATCCCTGCCATCCCTATAGCAGCAGCTCCCTGTCCTGTGTCTCCTCTCCCACCAGATGATCCCCCTCTTCCCTATAGCAACAGCTCCCTGTCCTGTGTCTCCCCTCCCACCAGATGATCCCCCTCTTCCCTATAGCAACAGCTCCCTGTCCTGTGTCTCCTCTCCCACCAGATGATCCCCTCTTCCCTATAGCAGCAGCTCCTGTCCTGTGTCTCCTCTCCCACCAGATGATCCCTCTTCCCTATAGCAGCAGCTCCCTGTCCTGTGTCTCCTCTCCCACCAGATGATCCCTCTTCCCTATAGCAGCAGCTCCCTGTCCTGTGTCTCCTCTCCCACCAGATGATCCCTCTTCCCTATAGCAGCAGCTCCTGTCCTGTCTCCTCTCCCACCAGATGATCCCCCTCTTCCCTATAGCAGCAGCTCCTGTCCTGTGTCTCCTCTCCCACCAGATGATCCCCCTCTTCCCTATAGCAGCAGCTCCTGTCCTGTGTCTCCTCTCCCACCAGATGATCCCTCTTCCCTATAGCAGCAGCTCCTGTCCTGTGTCTCCTCTCCCACCAGATGATCCCCCTCTTCCCATAGCAGCAGCTCCCTGTCCTGTGTCTCCTCTCCCACCAGATGATCCCCCTCTTCCCTATAGCAGCAGCTCCCTGTCCTGTGTCTCCTCTCCCACCAGATGATCCCCCTCTTCCCTATAGCAGCAGCTCCCTGTCCTGTGTCTCCTCTCCCACCAGATGATCCCCCCATCCCTATAGCAGCAGCTCCCTGTCCTGTGTCTCCTCTCCCACCAGATGATCCCCCTCTTCCCTATAGCAGCAGCTCCTGTCCTGTCTCCTCTCCCACCAGATGATCCCCCTCTTCCCTATAGCAGCAGCTCCCTGTCCTGTGTCTCCTCTCCCACCAGATGATCCCCCTCTTACCTATAGCAGCAGCTCCCTGTCCTGTGTCTCCTCTCCCACCAGATGATCCCCCCGTCCATATAGCAGCAGCTCCCTGTCCTGTGTCTCCTCTCCCACCAGATGATCCCCCCCGTCCCTATATCAGCAGCTCCTGTCCTGTGTCTCCTCTCCCACCAAATGATCCCCTCTTCCCTATAGCAGCAGCTCCTGTCCTGTCTCCTCTCCCACCAGATGATCCCCCTCTTCCCTATAGCAGCAGCTCCTGTCCTGTCTCCTCTCCCACCAGATGATCCCCCTCTTCCCTATAGCAGCAGCTCCTGTCCTGTGTCTCCTCTCCCACCAGATGATCCCCCCTCTTCCCTATAGCAGCAGCTCCTGTCCTGTGTCTCCTCTCCCACCAGATAATCCCCCTCTTCCCTATAGCAGCAGCTCCTGTCCTGTCTCCTCTCCCACCAGATGATCCCCTCTTCCCTATAGCAGCAGCTCCTGTCCTGTCTCCTCTCCCACCAGATGATCCCCCTCTTCCCATAGCAGCAGCTCCCTGTCCTGTGTCTCCTCTCCCACCAGATGATCCCTCTTCCCTATAGCAGCAGCTCCTGTCCTGTGTCTCCTCTCCCACCAGATGATCCCCCTCTTCCCATAGCAGCAGCTCCCTGTCCTGTGTCTCCTATCCCACCAGATGATCCCTGCCATCCCTATAGCAGCAGCTCCCTGTCCTGTGTCTCCTCTCCCACCAGATGATCCCCCTCTTCCCTATAGCAACAGCTCCCTGTCCTGTGTCTCCTCTCCCACCAGATGATCCCCCTCTTCCCTATAGCAACAGCTCCCTGTCCTGTGTCTCCTCTCCCACCAGATGATCCCCTCTTCCCTATAGCAGCAGCTCCTGTCCTGTGTCTCCTCTCCCACCAGATGATCCCTCTTCCCTATAGCAGCAGCTCCCTGTCCTGTGTCTCCTCTCCCACCAGATGATCCCTCTTCCCTATAGCAGCAGCTCCCTGTCCTGTGTCTCCTCTCCCACCAGATGATCCCTCTTCCCTATAGCAGCAGCTCCTGTCCTGTCTCCTCTCCCACCAGATGATCCCCCTCTTCCCTATAGCAGCAGCTCCTGTCCTGTGTCTCCTCTCCCACCAGATGATCCCCCTCTTCCCTATAGCAGCAGCTCCTGTCCTGTGTCTCCTCTCCCACCAGATGATCCCTCTTCCCTATAGCAGCAGCTCCTGTCCTGTGTCTCCTCTCCCACCAGATGATCCCCCTCTTCCCATAGCAGTAGCTCCCTGTCCTGTGTCTCCTCTCCCACCAGATGATCCCCCTCTTCCCTATAGCAGCAGCTCCCTGTCCTGTGTCTCCTCTCCCACCAGATGATCCCTCTTCCCTATAGCAGCAGCTCCTGTCCTGTGTCTCCTCCTCCCCTCTCCCCCTCCCTCTATGTATAGTAGCAGCTTCCACTTGTTTCTTAGTGCTTAGTCTCTGCCGCCCCCACTCACCTTCTAAGTCTTCTCAGGTCCTGCCCACTACTGGCCCCAGCTTCTCTTCGCGTCTCCTCAGCGATAGTGACAGCAGGGGCTGGCGGGCAACTTTCAGCCTGGGGAACAATACAAGCATTTGGCCTCAGCTTTTCTACCAGTGCACTGTATTAAAAAAATAAGTGTAATTAAAATCTTGCAGGTACGGTTTATGCAATGTGGGTTTAGCTTGTGTAATGTGGCTATGGTTTAAGTAGCAATTTAAATATAACAACAATCTTACGTCAAAAACCTATAAACAAATACAAAACCTACCAGCCAAACTGACAAAGCAGCTACTATTCTATTGTCTATACAATAAACACATTTAAAATCAGACCCAAGGGATTGATTTACTAAATGTTGGGTTCTAACACTTAGCGCTTGTAATCGTGTTAATGCCTGAAATTTAAAAGGGCAATGCTTTATCTAGAAGGCATGGCTAGAAAAATATGGCTAGTAATAGCATTGCCCTTTTAAAATTTGGGCATTAACGCAATCAAAAGCGCTGGGTTTAGTAACCCAGACTTAGTAACTAAACCCCCAAATCTGACCGCCTCTCCTCGCTCTTTAAACATTTTATACCAGATCTGACGGGGGAGCGAGAAGAGGGTCAGATTTGGGGGTTTATTGTTTAAAAAAATATCAGACCTCAGATTTCACTGACCCAAATTTCCATTATTAAAATTCCTACCCCAGTTATAACCCCCCCACACACACCTGATTAAAAGCTGTACCTCAAATTGGATAATCCCCCTCCTCCCTCATGAAAAAAATCAAACCACAGATTACACACACACACACACACACACACACACACACATCCCTTATTTAAAATAATGCAGTAATTACCGCCCCCCCCCCCCCATACACACACAAGCAACCAACTCCATAATTAAAAATAATAACACAAATACCCCCTTTACTAAACTTCTCACCCAAATCTGCCTGCCCTTTTTATTAAAAGTTATGGTCCAAATATGTTCTCCCTCCCTCTCTCTCTCATTTTAAATAGTGCCCAGATCTATGAGGTGACCCAACTATATGACTGTGAACCATCACCATATTACTTACTTACAGTCCCAACTCCCTCTCCTTGTCTAGTCCTCCTGTAGCCTTCTGAATTCTGATTGGTGGATAGCACCATCTATCCACCAATCAGTGAGGGGAGACATCCCACCACTATGATTGGTGGATGGAACTATAGCCATCCACCAATCAGCGTTCTGCCAAACAGACGGACGCTGCGGCTGCACAAGTATGTGACAGGCGCCTGGGAGACAGAGAGAAGATGCTCCCGGCCGCTCTGACTGTATAGAATAACATAAATGGAGCCATCAGGGAGCATCTTCTCTCTGTCTCCCAGCTGCAGGGTATGTGGTGCAGCGTGCAGACATCCGGCGGACCCTGCCCCCCGGCCCGGCCCAGCCCGCCTCTGAGTGACAGCATGACGTTCCAAACGCCGGGTCGCAAACGGAGCCGTCGGAACGTCACGCAGGCTGTATCACAGTGAGTGAAAGGAGGGGCCGGGCCGCTGGAGGAGGAGTTACAGGGAATTAAGCTGGAGGGGAAGGCAGCGCAGCGCCACTGACCGGATCGGCCCATTTGGCCATCGGCCCTTCTGGCATTTGCCAGAACTGCCCGGTGGCGAGTCCGGCCCTGATTACGGGCATGCTGGTACTTGTAGTTCCACAGTAAAGCCAATATGGAAAAAAAACATAACACAGACACCATTTAAAATATCTTTGTATTACAAACAACATACATACACACATGCACACAAAATATCACATACCCCCTCCACCACAACACATTGCATAGCACCCCTATTCCCCCCTGCAGTGCTGGCATATTCTCTCCCTCCCACCCACCCCACATTGCTGGCACATTCTACCGCATCCCACTCACTCCCTCATTGCTGGCACATTCTACCGCATCCCACCCACCCCCGCATTGCTGGCACATTCTCTCCCTCCCACCCACCCCCACATTGCTGGCACATTCTCTCCCTCCCACCCACCCCCGCATTGCTGGCACATTCTACAGCATCCCACCCACCCCCGCATTGCTGGCACATTCTACCGCATCCCACCCACCCCTGCATTGCTGGCACATTCTCTCCCTCCCACCCACCACTGCATTGCTGGCACATTCTCTACCTCCCACCCACCCCCGCATTGCTGGCACATTCTACCGCATCCCACCCACCCCCGCATTGCTGGAACATTCTTTCCCTCCCACCAACCCCCTGCATTGCTGGCACATTCTCTTCCTCCCACCCACCCCCGCATTGCTGGCACATTCTTTCCCTCCCACCCACCCCCTACATTGCTGGCACATTCTATTCCTCCCACCCACCCCCACATTGCTGACACATTCTCTGCCTCCCACCCACCCCCGCATTGCTGGCACATTCTACCGCATCCCACCCACCCCCGCATTGCTGGCACATTCTACCGCATCCCACCCACCCCTGCATTGCTGGCACATTCTCTCCCTCCCACCCACCCCTGCATTGCTGGCACATTCTCTACCTCCCAACCACCCCCGCATTGCTGGCACATTCTACCGCATCCCACCCACCCCCGCATTGCTGGCACATTCTTTCCCTCCCACCAACCCCCTGCATTGCTGGCACATTCTCTTCCTCCCACCCACCCCCACATTGCTGGCACATTCTCTCCCTCCCACCCACCCCCACATTGCTGGCACATTCTCTCCCTCCCACCCACCCCCGCATTGCTGGCACATTCTACCGCATCCCACCCACCCCCACATTGCTGGCACATTCTACCGCATCCCACCCACCCCTGCATTGCTGGCACATTCTCTCCCTCCCACCCACCCCTGCATTGCTGGCACATTCTCTACCTCCCACCCACCCCCGCATTGCTGGCACATTCTACCGCATCCCACCCACCCCCGCATTGCTGGCACATTCTTTCCCTCCCACCCACCCCCTACATTGCTGGCACATTCTCTCCCTCCCACCCACCCCCGCATTGCTGGCACATTCTACCGCATCCCACCCACCCCCGCATTGCTGGCACATTCTACCGCATCCCACCCACCCCTGCATTGCTGGCACATTCTCTCCCTCCCACCAACCCCCTGCATTGCTGGCACATTCTCTTCCTCCCACCCACCCCCGCATTGCTGGCACATTCTTTCCCTCCCACCCACCCCCTACATTGCTGGCACATTCTCTCCCTCCCACCCACCCCCGCATTGCTGGCACATTCTACCGCATCCCACCCACCCCCGCATTGCTGGCACATTCTACCGCATCCCACCCACCCCTGCATTGCTGGCACATTCTCTCCCTCCCACCCACCCCTGCATTGCTGGCACATTCTCTACCTCCCACCCACCCCCGCATTGCTGGCACATTCTACCGCATCCCACCCACCCCCGCATTGCTGGCACATTCTTTCCCTCCCACCAACCCCCTGCATTGCTGGCACATTCTCTTCCTCCCACCCACCCCCGCATTGCTGGCATATTCTTTCCCTCCCACCCACGCCCTACATTGCTGGCACATTCTATTCCTCCCACCCACCCCCACATTGCTGACACATTCTCTGCCTCCCACCCACCCCCGCATTGCTGGCACATTCTACCGCATCCCACCCACCCCCGCATTGCTGGCACATTCTACCGCATCCCACCCACCCCCGCATTGCTGGCACATTCTTTCCCTCCCACCAACCCCCTGCATTGCTGGCACATTCTCTTCCTCCCACCCACCCCCACATTGCTGGCACATTCTCTCCCTCCCACCCACCCCCACATTGCTGGCACATTCTCTCCCTCCCACCCACCCCCGCATTGCTGGCACATTCTACCGCATCCCACCCACCCCCACATTGCTGGCACATTCTACCGCATCCCACCCACCCCTGCATTGCTGGCACATTCTCTCCCTCCCACCCACCCCTGCATTGATGGCACATTCTCTACCTCCCACCCACCCCCGCATTGCTGGCACATTCTACCGCATCCCACCCACCCCCGCATTGCTGGCACATTCTTTCCCTCCCACCAACCCCCTGCATTGCTGGCACATTCTCTTCCTCCCACCCACCCCCGCATTGCTGGCACATTCTTTCCCTCCCACCCACCCCCTACATTGCTGGCACATTCTCTCCCTCCCACCCACCCCCGCATTGCTGGCACATTCCACCGCATCCCACCCACCCCCGCATTGCTGGCACATTCTACCGCATCCCACCCACCCCTGCATTGCTGGCACATTCTCTCCCTCCCACCCACCCCTGCATTGCTGGCACATTCTCTACCTCCCACCCACCCCCGCATTGCTGGCACATTCTACCGCATCCCACCCACCCCCGCATTGCTGGCACATTCTTTCCCTCCCACCAACCCCCTGCATTGCTGGCACATTCTCTTCCTCCCACCCACCCCCGCATTGCTGGCATATTCTTTCCCTCCCACCCACCCCCTACATTGCTGGCACATTCTATTCCTCCCACCCACCCCCACATTGCTGACACATTCTCTGCCTCCCACCCACCCCCGCATTGCTGGCACATTCTACCGCATCCCACCCACCCCCGCATTGCTGGCACATTCTGCCGCGTCCCACCCACCCCTGCATTGCTGGCACATTCTCTCCCTCCCACCCACCCCTGCATTGCTGGCACATTCTCTACCTCCCACCCACCCCCGCATTGCTGGCACATTCTACCGTATCCCACCCACCCCCGCATTGCTGGCACATTCTTTCCCTCCCACCAACCCCCTGCATTGCTGGCACATTCTCTTCCTCCCACCCACCCCCGCATTGCTGGCACATTCTTTCCCTCCCACCCACCCCCTACATTGCTGGCACATTCTATTCCTCCCACCCACCCCCACATTGCTGACACATTCTCTGCCTCCCACCCACCCCCTGCATTGCTGGCACATTCTCTCCCTCCCACCCATCCCTGCATTGCTGGCACATTCTCTCCCTCCCATCCACCCCGCATTGCTGGCACATTCTCTCCCTCCCACCTACCCCCGCAATGCTGGCACATTCTCTCCCTCCCACCCACCCCCGCATTGCTGGCACATTCTACCGCATCCCACTCCTTCATTGCTGGCACATTCTACCGCATCCCACCCACCCCCGCATTGCTGGCACATTCTCTCTCTCCCACCCACCCCCGCATTGCTGGCACATTCTATCGCATCCCACCCACCCCCGCATTGCTGGCACATTCTACCGCATCCCACCCACCCCCGCATTGCTGGCACATTCTCTCCCTCCCACCCACCCCTGCATTGCTGGCACATTCTCTACCTCCCACCCACCCCCGCATTGCTGGCACATTCTACCGCATCCCACCCACCCCCGCATTGCTGGCACATTCTTTCCCTCCCACCCACCCCCTGCATTGCTGGCACATTCTCTTCCTCCCACCCACCCCCACCTTGCTGGCACATTCTCTTCCTCCCACCCACCCCCTGCATTGCTGGCACATTCTTTCCCTCCCACCCACCCCCTGCATTGCTGGCACATTCTCTTCCTCCCACCCACCCCCACATTGCTGGCACATTCTTTCCCTCCCACCCACCCCCACATTGCTGACACATTCTCTCCCTCCCACCCACCCCCTGCATTGCTGGCACATTCTCTCCCTCCCACCCACCCCTGCATTGCTGGCACATTCTCTATCTCCCACCCACCCCCGCAATGCTGGCACATTCTCTCCCTCCCACCCACCCCCGCATTGCTGGCACATTCTACCGCATCCCACTCCCTCATTGCTGGCACATTCTACCGCATCCCACCCACCCCCGCATTGCTGGCACATTCTCTCTCTCCCACCCACCCCCGCATTGCTGGCACATTCTACCGCATCCCACCCACCTCCGCATTGCTGGCACATTCTCTCCCTCCCACCCACCCCACATTGCTGGCACATTCTACCGCATCCCACTCACTCCCTCATTGCTGGCACATTCTACCGCATCCCACCCACCCCCGCATTGCTGGCACATTCTCTCCCTCCCACCCACCCCCACATTGCTGGCACATTCTCTCCCTCCCACCCACCCCCGCATTGCTGGCACATTCTCTCCCTCCCACCCACCCCCGCATTGCTGGCACATTCTACCACATCCCACCCACCCCCGCATTGCTGGCACATTCTACCGCATCCCACCCACCCCTGCATTGCTGGCACATTCTCTCCCTCCCACCCACCCCTGCATTGCTGGCACATTCTCTACCTCCCACCCACCCCCGCATTGCTGGCACATTCTACCGCATCCCACCCACCCCCGCATTGCTGGCACATTCTTTCCCTCCCACCCACCCCCTGCATTGCTGGCACATTCTCTTCCTCCCACCCACCACCGCATTGCTGGCACATTCTTTCCCTCCCACCCACCCCCTACATTGCTGGCACATTCTATTCCTCCCACCCACCCCCACATTGCTGACACATTCTCTGCCTCCCACCCACCCCCTGCATTGCTGGCACATTCTCTCCCTCCCACCCACCCCTGCATTGCTGGCACATTCTCTCCCTCCCACCCACCCCCGCATTGCTGGCACATTCTCTCCCTCCCACCCACCCCCGCATTGCTGGCACATTCTACCGCATCCCACCCACCCCCGCATTGCTGGCACATTCTACCGCATCCCACCCACCCCCGCATTGCTGGCACATTCTCTCCCTCCCACCCACCCCTGCATTGCTGACACATTCTCTACCTCCCACCCACCCCCGCATTGCTGGCACATTCTACCGCATCCCACCCACCCCCGCATTGCTGGCACATTCTTTCCCTCCCACCCACCGCCTGCATTGCTGGCACATTCTCTTCCTCCCACCCACCCCCACATTGCTAGCACATTCTCTTCCTCCCACCCACCCCCACATTGCTGGCACATTCTTTCCCTCCCACCCACCCCCTGCATTGCTGGCACATTCTCTTCCTCCCACCCACCCCCACATTTCTGGCACATTCTCTTCCTCCCACCCACCCCCACATTGCTGACACATTCTCTGCCTCCCACCCACACCCTGCATTGCTGGCACATTCTCTCCCTCCCACCCACCCCTGCATTGCTGGCACATTCTCTCCCTCCCACCCACTCCCGCAATGCTGGCACATTCTCTCCCTCCCACCCACCCCCGCATTGCTGGCACATTCTACCGCATCCCACTCCCTCATTGCTGGCACATTCTACCGCATCCCACCCACCCCCGCATTGCTGGCACATTCTCTCGCTCCCACCCACCCCCGCATTGCTGGCACATTCTCTCCCTCCCACCCACCCCCGCATTGCTGGCACATTCTACCGCATCCCACCCACCCCCGCATTGCTGGCACATTCTACCGCATCCCACCCACCCCCGCATTGCTGGCACATTCTCTCCCTCCCACCCACCCCTGCATTGCTGGCACATTCTCAACCTCCCACCCACCCCCGCATTGCTGGCACATTCTACCGCATCCCACCCACCCCCGCATTGCTGGCACATTCTTTCCCTCCCACCCACCACCACATTGCTAGCACATTCTCTTCCTCCCACCCACCCCCACATTGCTGGCACATTCTCTACCTCCCACCCACCCCCGCATTGCTGGCACATTCTCTCCCTCCCGCCCACCCCCGCATTGCTGGCACATTCTCTTCCTCCCACCCACCCCTGCATTGCTGGCACACTCTCTTCCTCCCACCCACCCCCGCATTGCTGGCACATTCTCTCCCTCCCACCCACCCCCGCATTGCTGGCACATTCTACCGCATCCCACTCACTCCCTGCATTGCTGGCACATTCTCTCCCTCCGACCCACCCCTGCATTGCTGGCACATTCTCTCCCTCCCACCCACCCCCGCATTGCTGGCACATTCTACCGCATCCCACCCACCCCCGCATTGCTGGCACATTCCCTCCCACCCATCCCCGCATTGCTGGCACATTCTCTGCCTCCCACCCACCCCCTGCATTGCTGACACATTCTCTCCCTCCCACCCACCCCTGCATTGCTGGCACATTCTCTCCCTCCCACCCACCCCCGCATTGCTGGCACATTCTCTCCCTCCCATCCACAGCCGCATTGCTGGCACATTCTCCCGCATCCCACCCACCCCCGCTTTGCTGGCACATTCTACCGCATCCCACCCACCCCCGCATTGCTGGCACATTCTCTCCCTCCCACCCACCCCTGCATTGCTGGCACATTCTCTACCTCCCACCCACCCCCGCATTGCTGGCACATTCTACCGCATCCCATCCACCCCCGCATTGCTGGCACATTCTACCGCATCCCACCCACCACCGCATTGCTGGCACATTCTCTCTCTCCCACCCACCGCTGCATTGCTGGCACATTCTCTACCTACCACCCACCCCCGCATTGCTGGCACATTCTACCGCATCCCACCCACCCCCGCATTGCTGGCACATTCTCTTCCTCCCACCCACCCCCACATTGCTGGCACATTCTCATCCTCCCACCCACCCCCACATTGCTGGCACATTCTCTTCCTCCCACCCACCCCCACATTGCTGGCACATTCTCTTCCTCCCACCCCCGCATTGCTGGCACATTCTTTCCCTCCCACCCACCCCCTGCATTGCTGGCACATTCTCTTCCTCCCACCCACCCCCTGCATTGCTGGCACATTCTCTTCCTCCCACCCACCCCCTGCATTGCTGACACATTCTCTGCCTCCCACCCACCCCCTGCATTGCTGGCACATTCTCTCCCTCCCACCCACCCCTGCATTGCTGGCACATTCTCTCCCTCCCACCCACCCCCGCATTGCTGGCACATTCTACCGCATCCCACTCATGCCCTCATTGCTGGCACATTCTACCGCATCCCACCCACCCCCGCATTGCTGGCACATTCTCTCCCTCCCACCCACCGCCGCATTGCTGGCACATTCTCTTCCTCCCACCCACCCCCGCATTGCTGGCACATTCTCTCCCTCCCACCCACCCCCACATTGCTGGCACATTCTCTTCCTCCCACCCACCCCCACATTGCTGGCACATTCTCTTCCTCCCACCCCCGCATTGCTGGCACATTCTTTCCCTCCCACCCACCCCCTGCATTGCTGGCACATTCTCTTCCTCCCACCCACCCCCTGCATTGCTGGCACATTCTCTTCCTCCCACCCACCCCCTGCATTGCTGACACATTCTCTGCCTCCCACCCACCCCCTGCATTGCTGGCACATTCTCTCCCTCCCACCCACCCCTGCATTGCTGGCACATTCTCTCCCTCCCACCCACCCCCGCATTGCTGGCACATTCTACCGCATCCCACTCATGCCCTCATTGCTGGCACATTCTACCGCATCCCACCCACCCCCGCATTGCTGGCACATTCTCTCCCTCCCACCCACCGCCGCATTGCTGGCACATTCTCTTCCTCCCACCCACCCCCGCATTGCTGGCACATTCTCTCCCTCCCACCCACCCCCGCATTGCTGGCACATTCTACTGCATCCCACCCACCCCCGCATTGCTGGCACATTCTCGACCTCCCACCCACCCCTGCATTGCTGGCATATTCTCTACCTCCCACCCACCCCCGCATTGCTGGCACATTCTACCGCATCCCACCCACCCCCGCATTGCTGGCACATTCTCTCCCTCCCACCCACCCCCGCATTGCTGGCACATTCTCTCCCTCCCACCCACCCCTGCATTGCTGGCACATTCTCTATCTCCCACCCCCGCAATGCTGGCACATTCTCTCCCTCCCACCCACCCCCGCATTGCTGGCACATTCTACCGCATCCCACTCCCTCATTGCTGGCACATTCTACCGCATCCCACCCACCCCCGCATTGCTGGCACATTCTCTCCCTCCCACCCACCCCCGCATTGCTGGCACATTCTACCGCATCCCACCCACCTCCGCATTGCTGGCACATTCTTTCCCTCCCACCCACCCCCTGCATTGCTGGCACATTCTCTCCCTCCCACCCACCCCACATTGCTGGCACATTCTACCGCATCCCACTCACTCCCTCATTGCTGGCACATTCTACCGCATCCCACCCACCCCCGCATTGCTGGCACATTCTCTCCCTCCCACCCACCCCCACATTGCTGGCACATTCTCTCCCTCCCACCCACCCCCGCATTGCTGGCACATTCTCTCCCTCCCACCCACCCCCGCATTGCTGGCACATTCTACCGCATCCCACCCACCCCCGCATTGCTGGCACATTCTACCGCATCCCACCCACCCCCACATTGCTGGCACATTCTCTCCCTCCCACCCACCCCTGCATTGCTGGCACATTCTCTACCTCCCACCCACCCCCGCATTGCTGGCACATTCTACCGCATCCCATTCACCCCCGCATTGCTGGCACATGCTACCGCATCCCACCCACCACCGCATTGCTGGCACATTCTCTCCCACCCACCGCTGCATTGCTGGCACATTCTCTACCTCCCACCCACCCCCGCATTGCTGGCACATTCTACCGCATCCCACCCACCCCCGCATTGCTGACACATTCTCTTCCTCCCACCCACCCCCGCATTGCTGGCACATTCTTTCCTTCCCACCCACCCCCTGCATTGCTGGCACATTCTCTTCCTCCCACCCACCCCCACATTGCTGGCACATTCTCTTCCTCCCACCCACCCCCACATTGCTGGCACATTCTCTTCCTCCCACCCACCCCCACATTGCTGGCACATTCTCTTCCTCCCACCCACCCCCGCATTGCTGGCACATTCTCTCCCTCCCACCCACCCCCGCATTGCTGGCACATTCTCTCCCTCCCACCCACCCCCGCATTGCTGGCACATTCTACTGCATCCCACCCACCCCCGCATTGCTGGCACATTCTCGACCTCCCACCCACCCCCGCATTGCTGGCACATTCTACCGCATCCCACCCACCCCCGCATTGCTGGCACATTCTCTCCCTCCCACCCACCCCCGCATTGCTGGCACATTCTTTCCTTCCCACCCACCCCCTGCATTGCTGGCACATTCTCTTCCTCCCACCCACCCCCACATTGCTGGCACATTCTCTTCCTCCCACCCACCCCCACATTGCTGGCACATTCTCTTCCTCCCACCCACCCCCACATTGCTGGCACATTCTCTTCCTCCCACCCACCCCCGCATTGCTGGCACATTCATTCCCTCCCACCCACCCCCTGCATTGCTGGCACATTCTCTTCCTCCCACCCACCCCCACATTGCTGGCACATTCTCTTCCTCCCACCACCCCCTGCATTGCTGACTCATTCTCTGCCTCCCACCCACCCCCTGCATTGCTGGCACATTCTCTCCCTCCCACCCACCCCTGCATTGCTGGCACATTCTCTCCCTCCCACCCACCCCCGCATTGCTGGCACATTCTACCGCATCCCACTCATGCCCTCATTGCTGGCACATTCTACCGAATCCCACCCACCCCCGCATTGCTGGCACATTCTCTCCCTCCCACCCACCGCCGCATTGCTGGCACATTCTCTCCCTCCCACCCACCCCCGCATTGCTGGCACATTCTCTCCCTCCCACCCACCCCCGCATTGCTGGCACATTCTACCGCATCCCACCCACCCCCGCATTGCTGGCACATTCTCGACCTCCCACCCACCCCTGCATTGCTGGCACATTCTCTCCCTCCCACCCACCCCCGCATTGCTGGCACATTCTACCGCATCCCACTCCCTCATTGCTGGCACATTCTACCGCATCCCACCCACCCCCGCATTGCTGGCACATTCTCTCCCTCCCACCCACCCCCGCATTGCTGGCACATTCTACCGCATCCCACCCACCTCCGCATTGCTGGCACATTCTTTCCCTCCCACCCACCCCCTGCATTGCTGGCACATTCTCTCCCTCCCACCCACCCCACATTGCTGGCACATTCTACCGCATCCCACTCACTCCCTCATTGCTGGCACATTCTACCGCATCCCACCCACCCCCGCATTGCTGGCACATTCTCTCCCTCCCACCCACCCCCACATTGCTGGCACATTCTCTCCCTCCCACCCACCCCCGCATTGCTGGCACATTCTCTCCCTCCCACCCACCCCCGCATTGCTGGCACATTCTACCGCATCCCACCCACCCCCGCATTGCTGGCACATTCTACCGCATCCCACCCACCCCCACATTGCTGGCACATTCTCTCCCTCCCACCCACCCCTGCATTGCTGGCACATTCTCTACCTCCCACCCACCCCCGCATTGCTGGCACATTCTACCGCATCCCATTCACCCCCGCATTGCTGGCACATGCTACCGCATCCCACCCACCACCGCATTGCTGGCACATTCTCTCCCACCCACCGCTGCATTGCTGGCACATTCTCTACCTCCCACCCACCCCCGCATTGCTGGCACATTCTACCGCATCCCACCCACCCCCGCATTGCTGACACATTCTCTTCCTCCCACCCACCCCCGCATTGCTGGCACATTCTTTCCTTCCCACCCACCCCCTGCATTGCTGGCACATTCTCTTCCTCCCACCCACCCCCACATTGCTGGCACATTCTCTTCCTCCCACCCACCCCCACATTGCTGGCACATTCTCTTCCTCCCACCCACCCCCACATTGCTGGCACATTCTCTTCCTCCCACCCACCCCCGCATTGCTGGCACATTCTCTCCCTCCCACCCACCCCCGCATTGCTGGCACATTCTCTCCCTCCCACCCACCCCCGCATTGCTGGCACATTCTACTGCATCCCACCCACCCCCGCATTGCTGGCACATTCTCGACCTCCCACCCACCCCCGCATTGCTGGCACATTCTACCGCATCCCACCCACCCCCGCATTGCTGGCACATTCTCTCCCTCCCACCCACCCCCGCATTGCTGGCACATTCTTTCCTTCCCACCCACCCCCTGCATTGCTGGCACATTCTCTTCCTCCCACCCACCCCCACATTGCTGGCACATTCTCTTCCTCCCACCCACCCCCACATTGCTGGCACATTCTCTTCCTCCCACCCACCCCCACATTGCTGGCACATTCTCTTCCTCCC
Source organism: Taudactylus pleione (assembly GCA_031769625.1). Lineage (NCBI taxonomy): Eukaryota > Metazoa > Chordata > Amphibia > Anura > Myobatrachidae > Taudactylus > Taudactylus pleione. The sequence continues at coordinate 5,056,897 of JAUIMM010000008.1, read as the reverse complement.
ACCCACCCCCGCATTGCTGGCACATTCATTCCCTCCCACCCACCCCCTGCATTGCTGGCACATTCTCTTCCTCCCACCCACCCCCACATTGCTGGCACATTCTCTTCCTCCCACCACCCCCTGCATTGCTGACTCATTCTCTGCCTCCCACCCACCCCCTGCATTGCTGGCACATTCTCTCCCTCCCACCCACCCCTGCATTGCTGGCACATTCTCTCCCTCCCACCCACCCCCGCATTGCTGGCACATTCTACCGCATCCCACTCATGCCCTCATTGCTGGCACATTCTACCGAATCCCACCCACCCCCGCATTGCTGGCACATTCTCTCCCTCCCACCCACCGCCGCATTGCTGGCACATTCTCTCCCTCCCACCCACCCCCGCATTGCTGGCACATTCTCTCCCTCCCACCCACCCCCGCATTGCTGGCACATTCTACCGCATCCCACCCACCCCCGCATTGCTGGCACATTCTCGACCTCCCACCCACCCCTGCATTGCTGGCACATTCTCTACCTCCCACCCACCCCCGCATTGCTGGCACATTCTACCGCATCCCACCCACCCCCGCATTGCTGGCACAGTCTCTCCCTCCCACCCACCCCCGCATTGCTGGCACATTCTACTGCATCCCACCCACCCCCGCATTGCTGGCACATTCTCTAACTCCCACCCACCCCCGCATTGCTGGCACTTTCTCTCCCTCTCACCCACCCCCGCATTGCTGGCACATTCTACCGCATCCCACCCACCCCCGCATTGCTTGCACATTCTCTCCCTCTCACCCACTCCCTCATTGCTGGCACATTCTCTCCCTCCCACCCACCCCCGCATTGCTGGCACATTCTCTCCCTCCCACCCACCCCCGCATTGCTGACACATTCTGTCCCTCCCACCCACCCCCGCATTGCTGGCACATTATCTCCCACACACCCACCCCCGCATTGCTGGCACATTATCTCCCACCCAACCCTGCATTGCTGGCACATTCTCTCCCTCTCACCCACTCCCGCATTGCTGGCACATTCTTTCCCTCCCACCCACCCCCTGCATTGCTGGCACATTCTCTTCCTCCCACCCACCCCCACATTGCTGGCACATTCTCTTCCTCCCACCCACCCCCTGCATTGCTGACTCATTCTCTGCCTCCCACCCACCCCCTGCATTGCTGGCACATTCTCTCCCTCCCACCCACCCCTGCATTGCTGGCACATTCTCTCCCTCCCACCCACCCCCGCATTGCTGGCACATTCTACCGCATCCCACTCATGCCCTCATTGCTGGCACATTCTACCGAATCCCACCCACCCCCGCATTGCTGGCACATTCTCTCCCTCCCACCCACCGCCGCATTGCTGGCACATTCTCTCCCTCCCACCCACCTCCGCATTGCTGGCACATTCTCTCCCTCCCACCCACCCCCGCATTGCTGGCACATTCTACCGCATCCCACTCACCCCCGCATTGCTGGCACATTCTCTCCCTCACACCCACCCCCGCATTGCTGGCACATTCTCTCCCTCCCACCCACCCCCGCATTGCTGGCACATTCTGTCCCTCCCACCCACCCCCGCATTGCTGGCACATTATCTCCCACCCACCCACCCCCGCATTGCTGGCACATTATCTCCCACCCACCCCTGCATTGCTGGCACATTCTCTCCCTCCCACCCACCCCCGCATTGCTGGCACATTATCTCCCTCCCACCCCTGCATTGCTGGCTCATTCTGTCCCTCTCACCCACCCCCGCATTGCTGGCACATTCTGTCGCTCCCACCCACCCCCGCATTGCTGGCACATTCTCTCCCAACCACCCCCGCATTGCTGGCACATTCTGTCCACTCTCACCCACTCCCTCATTGCTGGCACATTCTCTCCCTCCCACCCACCCACGCATTGCTGGCACATTCTCTCCCACCCACCCCCACTCATTGCTGGCACATTATCTCCCACCCACCCTCCCCTGCATTGCTGGCACTTTCTCTCCCTCCTTGCCACCCCTGCATTGCTGGCACATTCTGTCCCTCTCCCCCACCCCCCAAATTTCTGGCACATTCTCTCCCTCTTCCTCCATCCCCCCCAATACATGTCAAACAAACACACATCCCCTTTTATAGGCAGCCATATGTGCCCCTCAACGTTGGTGGATAGTGGAGGGAGGGGGAGATGGGTACTTACCTTTGGAAATAGTTTGTCTGGGTCTCTGTGTCAAAGTGGCATCTGTAGCCTCTTCAGTGCGGGAATGACTGGAGTCCGGCAGGGAGTGTGGAGGGAGAGGGGCTGTCGTTCTTTGTTCATCGTTCATTCTGCCAAACATGAACGAAAATCATTATTTTGGACAGTCAGAATGGACAATGAACGTAAACTACAAACTGCAAACGGGAGCGCACTTGGATGATATTCGTTCATTGTTCACCGCAAAAAAAATAAAGATTTTTTAAACAATGTAACGATAATGATGTCGTTATAGTTAAATCATTCAAAAAATCGTTACTTGTGTACGCACCTTAAAACTCAGGCGACTTTTCTCAACTCAAACAGATGTGCCTGGCAGCTGTGTGTTCCAGCGAGGGCAGTGTCAAATAGTGTGTGAATGCAACCTCGCACCTGTTTAACATCAATTAGCATGTGTTTCCAATAATATGAATGACCACACTCACAGGGAGCCTATAAAAGGACCAAACTGGGTTTTTTTTATTTGTAGTGAGGGAAGATGGCTGTGTTTGTGAATGCTGGTGTGTTTGGTGTGTGGCTGGATACCAGAGGCTCTACCATGAGGCTGGAAGCGACCTGGAGCAAGAAACTGAGCAGGCTGAAGAGGTTATGCAGGTATTGCAGAGGCTGTGCAGGCGTTTTTTTAGCGGGCGCTTGAACCTGAACGCATTGGTTGATACCAAGGTCATACAGATGTTTAAGCTCAATCGTTCCAACATCTATCTGTATGACCTTGCCAAACTTGACATAGACCCTGAGACAGGTCGCTCACGCGCTATCTCAGGTCTGCATAAGCTTTTGAGGGGCCTATTCATCAACACTAAAATAAGGACATTTTCCTTAAATAACGTTATTTTGGTATTCATGTAGCCACTTAGCACAGGAGATATCACAGATATCTCCTTGCTAAGTTCCCCTGCATTAATTTCCACACTCCCCATACATTAGTACATTAGTATGGGGATGTGGAAATTATGGTATTCATCAAATTCCGAAAATTATCACAAACTTAACGCATCTGTAGGCAGTGCGCAGCACTGTTTCCAGACGCGATAAGGTAGTGTAGGCAGGGAAAAGTATCTATTTCCCGAAAAGCTGTCATCGCAAAAATGACAGCTTTTCGGAATAGATACTTATGGAGAGGTGGAATGATGAATTCCACCTATAATTAGCTAGAACTCCATGAGAGTTCTAAAGCTAATTATCTCCAGAGATTTTTTAGGTTTAATGAATAGGCCCCTGAGTGTGTTGCACTTTTTTGCGAACTTCCAGTCTTTCAAAGGGCTCCATTTATTATCATTATTTTTACTAAAATAAAGTGAAAAAGGGTGTTTTCACACCCTTTTCACATTATTTTAGTTTCACCTGTAGTTATTACAGGGCAATTGGAGTAGAATTAGTAAAATTCTACTCCAACCCCCAGTATCACTTATTTTTAGTAAAGCAGATCGCATTTCCCATAATTGTAATGGAAAATGTGATCCGACCTAAGTTACTAAAAATAAATTGTAAAAAAATACCGGGGGAAGCCCTGTGATAATAACGCCACCTGGAGGTGGCGTTATCCAGGGTCTCCCCCGGTTACCGGGCTCCCACTCTGCTCTAATGGGGAGAGCAGAGCCGGGAGCCGGTACCAGTAATCAGCTGTGTGGTCTAAGCAGACCGCAAGCTGATTGCTGTAAAAAAATGAAAAAAAAAATTAAACATTTTTTTTTTTACTTACTTTAATCCAGGGACCGGTGATCGGGCCTCCGATGATGGCTCCTCTCCGGTCAGCTGGTCTCCCATAGTACACTGGGGCCCGGTCATCAGGTGATCGGGTCCCAGTGCAGTATGGGAGATCACCTGATCGGGGAGCCCGGAGAAGATCACCGGAGGCCAGGAGGATGCAGGTAAGTGTAATGAAGGGAGGGGGGGGGTCACGGGGGTCCGTGATTGCTGGGGGCGGGGCTTAGCATCGGTGGGGGGGTAGTAGCGGTGGTCGGTAGGCGCATGCGCGTGCTCTTAGTCGCGGTATTTTTTCCGAAAATACCGCGACTAGAGTGTGGATTGGATCCGCAGGGACAGAGCTTTATCGCAAGCTCTGTCCCTGCAAGGGATTTATAGTAAGTCCCTGTGATATTGCCTGAATTCGCAATGCGAATTCACTCGGTAATATCACACTACAATCCGCATTCAATATGCAGATTGTAGTAAATAGAGCCCAAAGGGAGGTAGTAGGAGTATCTCAGTCCACATTCTCCAGATACCTCACTCAGGTGATGGCTTCATTTCAGCCTCTGCTCCTAGCCTCAATCTGCATCACACTGGCGTCACACTGGCATGCGGTCAAGGTAGCTTTTTATGGCATTGCAGGCATGCCAAATGTCCTTGGCGCAATAGGTTGCACACACATTGAGCTGAGACCACCTCGGGCCAGGGTGCACGTGTTTTTTAATCAGCACCACGAACATTCTACAAACGTCCAGGTGGTTTGTGATGCTAAAAACAAAATCATGAGTGTTGTAGTCGGCTACCCTGGCTCATGTCACAATGCCTTTGTCCTCAGTCAGTCATCCCTCCATGACAAATTCGCGGCTGGTCAAATGCCGGAAGGATGGCTGTTGGGTAAGTAGTCTACAATACTGTTTTTCCATGTTTTTTTTCTTGTTTTATACACAATAGGCGACTCTGGCTACGGGTGTTGATCTCGGTTACTGACTCCACTGTCGCTTCCAAATTCTCCAGCTGAGCGCAAGTATAATGATGCTTATAAGTCCACCCGATGTGTGATAGAACATACTTTTGGTCTTTTAAAGTCTCGTTTCCATTGTCTAGATAAATCTGGTGGAATTTTATTGTATGCGCCAAATAAAGTGTCAGATATTGTGCTCTGCAGATCTTTTGCATAATGGGGAAGATGTATTATAGCGGCACTTACCGTGCCGCTATAACGCTTCCCGCTTCGCCTCTTTACCGAGGCGAAGCAGGAAGCCAAAACTGCGTTAACTCCCCCCTCCGGCGCTACCCGCTAGAGACAGCAGCGCATCAACCTAGTGCTGATGCGCTGTGTCTCTTCCCGGCCGGCTCCACTGAGCATGCGTGGGATCTCGCAAGTATCGCGAGATCTCCGCGTGCAGCCTGGAGCCGACAGCAGGGACAGCGCTGTCCCTGCTGTGGAGATAGGGCAGCGCCAGGTTGTAGCTGTCGATAACGACAGCTACAGCCGGCCGAACGGTCATACGTTATGACCGTTCATACATAGCCCTGCCGTCGGCGCTGCTATCTTGTAGATAGCAGCGCCGATAATGACAGGGGCGCATAGCGCCCCTGTCATTTACCGCCCAGACCCCCGATCATACATCGGGGAGAAGCGGTATCAGCGCACATAACGTGTGCTGATACCGCTTCTGGGCTTCGTTCATCTCCTACATTATGTGTTTGCAGCAGCCTTTATCCGCTGATTATGTGGAGGACAGCGAGCAGGCTGGAAGTTTGGAGGCATCAGGCGACAGTTGCAGCACAGGAAGTGGAAGACAGGTGAGGCAGAATCTCATTGTGGGGCACTTTTCAGGTGAGTGCCATCCCCCCCCATGTTTCATGTATAGTTTGGTCCAAGCCATTTTACATGTGTAGGTTACAAAGTGTAGACTGTGAAGTAAGCTTTCATTGCACTTTGATGGTTTCTCATTGTGTTGTCCCTTCGAACTTCCTCAACGTTGTCTTTTATTTACATAAACACTGGACATTCACTTTGTTGTTTTTTTGTTTACATTAAAAATTTTGGGTAAAATTTGCTGTCTTTTTGTGTCTTGTTAGTTGTTTTTCCCAATTTGCTCCTGTGCTGTATGTTTTTTTTAAGTAAGATTGTTAGTTCCCTAATGTGTGTCCATGATGTGAATGTTTGCAGGACGTTGGCCAACAATGAATGATGTATTATCTAATTTGTTTGTCTTTGTTTTGGCCTGCATACTTTATATCATTAAGTTAACCCCCCCCCCCAAAAAAAAAAAAAAATAATGCATAAGCACATACAATTTTTAAACAAAAAGAATATTGAGCCATGTTTTTTTCTTTCCAACACCTTTATTTAGGTTTTTATCCAAACTTTGGATATGTTTCCTTAGTCCAAACAACATTGTTCTTGCTTATTTTGACTTCGGGAATGTTCACAGTGCACTATGCAAGGATGTTTTTATCAAAATGTAAATACATATGTGAAAATGCAGGTCTAGAATGACAAATGACCCTTTCAACAATGTGTGGGTCTCGACATGTCAAAAATACATATAAACATAGGAAACATACACATGTGTTCTGTATTTGGACTGGTTTAGACATATGACATACAAACATAATGCACATTGTAAGCTTACATTACAACATAGTTCAACTAGAGGCAAAATAAAATGAGCAAAAACTAAGGCTGAACAAGTATTCCAATATAGCTATATGTTTGTCTAAACCAAAAAATAATCATAGGAGTATGTTCAAAATTGTGTACTTACATGAATTTTGTACTCAAAATCTTACTTTGTCAAATGTTTTTATCGTTAGTATTGTAAATGGAAGTCAGTTTTTCCTTATAAATAACATTTATGCAAAGAACACTGTACCATTTTTAACTTTTGTTGTTTAAGGCTAGGGGGTATATTTACTAAAGTGTGAGTTTTAAGAAGAGGAGGTGTTGCCCATAGTAACCCATCAGGTTTGAGCTATTATCTTCTAGAAGGTGCTAATTAATTGTTAAATAGAATCTGATTGGTTGCTATGGGCAACATCTCCACTTCTAAAAACTCACACTTTAGTAAATATATCCCTATATGTGTTACTTTTTTGAGGACATGTTTATTTACATTGTAACATTCTTTCATTGCAGACATCAGTTAGAGCGACCCCTGCCACCCTGACATGCTTGACTGCCACCTCGTGTTCTGGTGTGCGTCGGGGTGGTGTTGCTACTGGGGTTAGTGCCTGGGAAGTGCTGCTGAACGAGATGCTCGCTGCAGCTTTAGGTAAGCGGCCTAAAATTTTTGTGCCAAAACTTTGTCTTAATCCAGAAAAATCTCTAATGGCTGAGTTTTGATTTTCCACTAAATGCAGAAAATGCTCATTAAACCTATTTGCATTTCCAGTTTGCTGTAAGTGTGAGCAGTCCAAACGCACAATGCTTTGCCTAACTTGCTCCATAGTGATGGCCATCCATGTTAGCTCTACCCTCGCAGGTTCTTTGTGTGTTGGTATCCTACTTTATTTATTGTTTCACTTTGAGTGATGTGTCTGCAGGGGCGGATTGGGATGAAAAACCAGCCCGGGAAAATTCTCATAGCAGCTCTAATGGGGGTCTGCTGTGGGGGCGGGGACTGTTGAGGGGAGCGGGATACTCCCTCCCATAGAGGCCGTCCATGCGTATTTTGATGTAGTTGCGCCTGCGACTTCATACCAATGTCAACAAAGCCCTTCCCTGGTGTACAGCTGTGCAAGGACAAAGACACCCACTGTCAGTATGCACAGACGCTGCAATCATGCTTTGTGCAGCTTCAGACGCCAACGTCAGTCGCGCCATTGAAACTTGCACCAGCCCTATGCTAGGGGCAGATCATCCAAATAAGTATGGCCTCCAATGTGAGCGATTCAGCATCTCTGTACACAGCCGCTTTCCTCAACACCATGGGTGCCAGGAGGGGGGGAGTGGGTACAGTTTACCTGGGCTTGCTAGAGGGCCCCAGCGAGCCCCGGGTCCGGCATCGCCCCCCCCCCCCTCCCTCACAGCAGCTCGGCACACAGGAGAGTGTTGTTGTTGTTTTTTTAATTGTAAAGGGGTGTGGCCATGCCTCCCACGATGAGGCCACGACCCCTCCTTTACCAGGGCCCGACCGGGCTCTCTACGGCCCTGCTCAACACTCCTGTGTCACTCCAATAACACGCCCATTGTTACATCTGCATCTGATTAGTCAATCCCGTGTAACCAAACAGTAACGCCCAACAGAGGCGGGCGGTCAGGATGCAAGTGGCCGCCCAGTTTCTGAGCGACCGATTGCATCCTCCGACTGCCTCTGAATGAGGCCCTAGGTCCGGTGCAGGACCAAGAGACATGGTGATTTCTGATGCACTAATTTGTGTGTCCTTCAGTATGTATGTGTGGTGTAACTCAGACAACAAACACCAATCCACTGCGTCCAACATTGCTGCTGCATCTGACTCAGAATAAGGCCCATAATGCTGTATTCTATGCCACACTGGTGCTTGCTATACAATAGAACTACAAAAGGGACATTCATATTTACATAAAGCTACCTGGTTGACATTTTGGTGACTCACTAAAACTCACTAATGGTTGGACACCATAGATCATTGTGTTCACTCTAGGGACCTTATTCAGAGGCGGCCGTACGGTCTACGACCGCACGGCCGCCTCAATGTATTGCCAGTGCGCATGCGCACGAGGGAGCCGGCTCCCTCGTGCGCATGCGTGAGACCCGCTATGACCGACAGCGCTGGTCGTAGCGGGTCTCTTTCCAAAGGGGGCGAGCTGTCGATGTTGATTGACAGCTCGCCCCGTTTGGAAGGCGGGCCGGGGGGGTGGCAGCCCAAACGGAGGCGTTCCCATGGGAACGCCTGCCGTTTGGGGGAGGCCCCACTGACATCACTAGTGATGTCAGTGGAGAACTTCCGGCTCTGACAGAGCCAGAAGCTCTCCGGGGCTTACGACAAGTGAGACCCTACCCTAGGGTCTCGTCGTAAGCCCCGATGGTCGCAATGGTCTATGACCATCGCGACCATCACCCGAGCGGTCGTTAGAGCTGTGGGTGTTAACCCACAGCCTAACGACCACAAAAGAGGCGGGCGGTCAGGATGCAAGTGGCCGCCCAGTTTCTGAGCGACCGCTTGCATCCTCCGACCGCCTCTGAATGAGGCCCTAGGTCTGGTGCAGGACCAAGAAAAAGGGCACTTCTGCGCATGCCTAAGGCGCGAGTCCGAAAAGAGGCATGGTCAAGGAAAAAGCTGCGTCTTTATGAAACATCCCCTTTACGTCAGTCTTTGGGACGTGCCCCCAAGCGCTGCTGTCACTGTGAATGGATGCCGGGAGCATGCGCCCGGCATCCATTCACCGGCGGTGACCGCTGCACCACCATTTACCCCACCCGCGGGACACTGAGGCCGCGGGATGGGACAGAACCCACAGGCTTGTTTCAGCAGGGTTCCACGCCGGAGGGCAGGGTGCTTTCTGCCCTTTAGAAATAGGGCAGGGTACGGAGCCCTGCTGAAACAGCCTAGTAGGAACACTAGATCACATGACTGCACATTATTTCCCGACCGCAGTTTCCAGCATAACCTGTAAACAGATCCACCTGTAAACACTAGCACAGGGGGTGATTCAAGTCAGCGCGATGTTGAATAGCCTTGGGAAGGAGTTACTGGAGCTATTCAATTGACTGGACTTTTAAGTCTGACTAGAACCACTTAAGTCGGGGAATGCCAGTTACCGCACCTTAAGATGGGTATTTAGTCGCACTAACTGGCATCCTCTGGTCACAATGATGTTAGCACTAAGCTAAGCTGGAAAACAGCATTGCAGCTGGCACTTTAGTAGGATTTCTGCTCTACACTCAGGAGGGTGCAAGCAGAAATCCTCTCAGTCAGACTTAACAGAACTGTCAATTGAATAGCTCCTTCCCGGGCTATTCCACATCATGCTGAATTGAATCACTCCGAGGGGCCTATTCATCAACACTAAAATAACGTTTTTAAGGACATTTTCCTTAAATAACGTTATTTTGGAATTCATGAACAGACTTAGCACAGGAGATATAACAGATATCTCCTTGCTAAGTTCCCCTGCGTTAATTTCCACACTCGTGGAAATTGTGGTATTCATCAAATTCCGAAAATTATGAATTTTCGGAATTTGATGCAGTTACTATTCGCCACTGTGAGGTGGCGAATAGCAGAATCGACTTACCTGTATCCACGTGTGCAGGTCCCCCGACGAGTCCCTCCGGCGCTCTGCTCCGTCCTCATGCTCCGGAGGCTGGTCGGACATGTGTGCTCCCCAGCAGAGCACAAGAACGTTTAGAAAAAGAAAAAATATATATTTTTTTTTCTAATCTGTCATGTGGTCTGCTGGGAAACCACATGACAGACCAGCAGGACGGAGCTGGAGGCTGCTGCGCGGACAGGTAAGTCGGGGGGGGGGAGGTGAGCGGAGGGGGGTGGGGGGGTACACAAACTTACCGCATCTGTAGGCAGTGCTGCGCTGGTTTTACAGATGTAACAGCGCATGCGCAGCACTGTTTCCAGATGCGATAAGGTAGTGTAGGCAGGGAAAAGTATCTATTTCCCGAAAAGCTGTCATCGCAAAAATGACAGCTTTTCGGAATAGATACTTATGGAGAGGTGGAATGATGAATTCCACCTATAATTAGGTAGAACTCAATGCGAGTTCTAAACCTAATTATCTCCATCGAATTTTTAGGTTTAATGAATAGGCCCCCAGAGAGATACTACTGACAAAATAACAGCACATCACACCTCACTGACGGACATACTGTACACATTTCAGAAAAAGTAAATCTGTTTAAGGGCCTCATTTATTAACGAGTTTTATCATTCACAATGAGTAATAACACTTGTTGTGTATGATAAATGATGCTCCGGCCAGTCAGCCCCCAACTGTCATTTTTCAAACAGATGACAGTTGGGAGGGTGATTGGCTGGAACACTATAATCCTACACAGTGAGTTTTATCATTCATTGTGAATTATAAAACTCATTGCTAAATGAGGCCCCTAGACACTTACACTATTCTATTAGTTAAGGGGACCTGTTTGGGGGAGGGGGGATGGGGGGTGCTGAGGATGAGGGTGGGTGAAGTGTTTGGAGCTGTGAGGAGAGAGCAGGAAAGGGGACCTGTGTGTGGGAGTTGGGTTGTCGGGGGTGCCACAGATGGGAGTGGGGAAAGTGTTTGGATCTGTGAGGCTAGGGGACCTGTGTGTGTGTGTGTGGGGGGGGGTTGGTGCTGCGATTGGGGGTGGGGAATATTTGCAGCTGTGAGCAGCAAAGGGGACCTGTGTGTGGGGGGGAAACAGGGCTGCGGATGGGGGTGGGAGAAGAGTTTGGAGCTATGAAGAGAGAGCAGGAAAGGGGACCTGTGTAGGGGGGGAGGGGAGGCTGCGGTTGGGGGGTAAGTGTCTGGAGCTATGAGGTGAGGAGCAGGAAAGACGACCTGTGTGTGTGTGTGTGTGTGTGTGTGTGTGTGTGTAGGGGGGGAGGGGAGGCTGCGGTTGGGGGGTAAGTGTCTGGAGCTATGAGATGAGGAGCAGGAAAGAGAACCTGTGCGTGGGGGGTGGGGATGCTGCAATTGGGGGTGGGGGAAGTGTTTGGATCTATGAGGAGAGGAGCAGGAAAGGGGACTTGTGTGTGTGTGTGTGTGAGGTGGGGATCGGGAGTGCCGAGATTGGGGGGGTTGTCTTTGGAGCTGTGTGGGATAGGGGGAGAGAGCTGGGTGCTATTTGCACATATACAGTGTACAGTGTATTTTGACTACCTACCTTCTGTCTAGGTTGTGCTACGGTGATGGCTGATTGGTGTGCGGATGCAGATTAGTCAGAGCAGCAGCCTACAGCAGCAAATGGACTGGAGAGTGCTAGTGGAGATGTCCTGGAGGCGGGCCTCAGTCGGGCTGGAGGCGTAGCCATCAGTGATGACTGACTGGCTCCTCAAAGGCTTATGGGACGAGCTGCTGCGGCTGGGCATACGCAGCAGCTCCCCCGATGGCCATTTTTTTTTAGCTACAGTGTACTACTTCTGCCCGATCAGAGCTGAGCTGAGCTCCGATCATGGCAGCCGGCAGGAGGGGTGAGTAAAGGGTGGTCGCCAGCCACTACAGGGAACAAAGGGACGGGCCCAGTGGGAAATGGCCCGGTTTCCCGGCGGCCCAATCCACCCCTGTGTGTCTGCGTAACAATTCAATTTGTTGCTGTTGGAATGCAAACATATCTTGCCAGTATGTTGTTTCTGGCTGGGGAGGTGGAGGTGGAGGGGGTGGAGTAGGTAATAGAATGGGTGGAGTGGATGGCACCGTGGTTGTTGCAGGCATAGGTGGAGTTGGAGGGATAAGTGCTAATGTACTTGCGTCTTTATTCTCGTATACCCCTTCATCATCCGAAAATGTGGGTTGGGTAACCCCAGGTTGATCTGACGAATCTATAAGAGAGACTTGTGTAAGTATAGTTTATTTCCTAGTTTTAACAATGTATTCCCCTTTTTTTAAGCCATAAAAGAAACATAACATTACACCATATACGTTGATCCTGGTTTTACAGTACTGGGTTGACTATATTTTCTACTAATAAATTTACTAACAAGTGCTGTTGTCCCGTGAAATATGTTTTTGTCTGAGATAAAATAATGGACTAACCATTGAAAATGGGATGGTCTTTGGGCCTGATTCAGAGCCGGACGCAATTAGCACTCGCTCGTCCAGAAAATAGGGGTGGCTATTCAAATGAACCGTTCGCTCTTTGCGGTCTGTTCATGCCTCTAGGTCTGAACGAGCGAACAAAACTTGCGGTCGTTTTTTTTAAAAATACGCCCCCTGGCCGCTCGCATCCTACATCATGTCCGCTATTTATTAGATTAATCGAGTACATCGACCAGCGTATGAACTGCTCGCTATTCTTGTGGTTGGTTTTTCCTACCACAATCTTGCGAGCAGTTCTGGCTATAAAATAACCCAGTGACGTGGTCAATGACGCTGCTGTATTAATTATGCACACCCATAAAACGCCCGTTTTGACCTTTAAGCACGCCTGCGTTCGGATCTCCACTCCCCGTTTTCAAACACCTTCCCCTGTTACCACCCACATACGCCTCCTCCTGTCACTCAAAATAGCAGGCATTCGCTGTTTAGCGAACAAACAAATTTTGGCCGCACTGACTGGTTCGCGCATGCGTATAACGATCCATACGCATGCGCAGTTGGGCAAACATCGCTCGGAGCGAACGAGCGGCCGCTTGCGAGCGGCTCTGAATCAGGCCCTTTGTTTGTTGTTTGTTTTTTAAAATATCTCATTTTGAAAAACAACAACAGGGGGTACACTTGAAAGATTACACTGCTTAACCCCCTTTTTTAAAAATATGTTCTTTATATTTCTGGATCAAATCTTTTATTCCCCAAAGAAGAACAAACCATTAACCAACAACTGTACTGTGGGCACGTGACATCCAGTACTTCAGCAACAACAAAACAACGCTGGATCTAGTGTGCGGGACATACAAGTCACTTGATGCCCTACTAGAATTACAACAGGTATGACGTAACCACCTCATGCAGGCAATCTTGACACTAATTCAATCATCTCATATTGGGGGAGATGTACTAAGCTCTGAAAAGTGATAAACTAGAGAGTGATAAACGACCAGCCACTCAGCTCCTAACTGTCATGTCACAGGCTGTCTTTGAAAAATGACAGTTGGGAGCTGACTTCCTGGTGGTTTATCACTCTCCAGTTTATCACTTTTCAGAGCTTAGTACATCTGGCCCTTAGTCATACTTAATGAAGTTGTTTAGATTTACATGTGCGCAAAAATTAGATTTTTCCAAATCCAAAGCGTTATAGAAAAATATGACAGGAAATCTTCCAAAATTAAAATAAAAAATGAATTTGTAATTGTTGTGAATTATGTGTTGTATGGATAAACTCGGAAAAGAATAACTAACAGTAACATTTTGTCTTCCAGGTCCATATATACATCAAAATGCTAAATATTTCAGTATAGTGGAACTTACAAACAATTGGGAACTATGAGCCTGATTCAGACCCGCTTGCGAGCGCTGAGCGCTCACAAGCGGGTCGATGTTGGCCCAGTGCGCATGCGCACAACGGATGCTCCGTCGTGCGCATGCACAAGACCCGGATAGCGACGGGCAAACTGTCGCTCCGGGTCTCGCTACAAAGGAGGGCGTGCTGTCGATGGTGAGTGACAGCACGCCCCCTTTGGTGGGCGTGCCGGGGCGTGGCTGCCCAGACGGAGGCATTCCCATCGGAACGCCTACCATCTAGGCCGGCCCCACTGACATCACAAGTGATGTCAGTGGGAGTGCTCTCGGCTCTGATAGAGCCGAAAGCACTCCAGGGCTAGCGGCAACGAGACCCTACCACAAGGGTCTCGTCGCAAGCCCGATGGTCGCGATGGTCTTGACCATTGCAACCATCTTCCTGGCCGCTCGCTATAGCTGTGGGTGGTCACCCACAGCTATACGAGCGGCCAGGAGGCCGCACTAAAAATTTAAGAGGGACGCCCCTGATTCAGAGCGAGCGCTCTGTCAGAGTGTCCGGCTCTGAATCAGGGCCTATAATCCAAAAAAAAAAACTAACATCTTTGAAACACCACCAAAACAAAATAGACAGAACAGCAACTGGACAGTCAACCCAAGGTGAGCCAACACACATTTCATAACACCTCCATTTCATATATGTTGATGTTTTTTTAAAAAAAACAAAAATGCAAGATACATATTGTAACACTAACCCCAAAAATATACCATTATAGGTCTTCCTAGACTCATCATCCCAATGGGGTGAAGAGGGTCCCCCGTTAGAATAATGCAACATCCTGACGTCTTGGTGGTTGGTATAATGGTTGTGGTGTAATGTGCCTCCTTTTACGGGGAAGATTTGAAGGACCTACAGAGCAACATTCACAGTGTCACTATGTAATTTACCTTACTGTGTGTCCTCCAAAGACTAGTGTGCCTTAACTTACCAGCCTCCTCTGAGTCCTGTTGCTGCTGCTCCCTTTGTGGAATTGATGTTTTTTTGTGTTTCTTTGCTAGTATATTAAGTTTTTTTTTTTTAAATGAACACAAAGTTGTTTTCACATATGTCAGTCATTTGTGGTTGATATCAATAAACGATGTTAAAGAATATGTTTATGCATAATTAATGACAATGGGGCCTATTCATTAAACCTAAAAATTCTCTGGAGATAATTAGGTTTAGAACTCGCATGGAGTTCTAGCTAATTATAGGTGGAATTCATCATTCCACCTCTCCATAAGTATCTATTCCGAAAAACTGTCATTTTTGCGATGACAGCTTTTCGGGAAATAGATACTTTCCCTGCCTACACTACCTTATCGCGTCTGGAAACAGTGCTGCGCATGCGCTGTTACATCTGTAAAACCAGCGCATGCGCAGCACTGCCTACAGATGCGTTAAGTTTGTGTACCCCCTCTCCCCCCTCCGCTCACCTCCCCCCTCCGCTCCCCCCCCCCCCCGACTTACCTGTCCACGCAGCAGCCTCCGGCTCCGTCCTGCTGGTCTCTCATGTGGTTTCCCAGCAGACCACATGACAGATTAGAAAATAAAAAAACTTTTTTTTTTCAAAACTTTCTTGTGCTCTGCTGAGGAGCACACATGTCCGACCAGCCTCCGGAGCCTGAGGATGGAGCAGAGCGCTAGAGGGACTCGTCGGGGGACCTGCACACGCGGATACAGGTAAGTCGATTCTGCTATTCGCCACCTCACAGTGGCGAATAGTAACTGCATCAAATTCCGAAAATTCATAATTTTCGGAATTTGATGAATACCACAATTTCCACATCCCCATACTAATGTACTAATGTACTAATACTAATGTACTAATGTATGGGGAGTGTGGAAATTAACGCAGGGGAACTTAGCAAGGAGATATCTGTGATATCTCCTGTGCTAAGTCTGTTCATGAATACTAGGGGTGTGCACCGGCCACTTTTCGTGTTTTGTGTTTTGGTTTTGGATCTGGATCTTTCTTCGTGTTTTGGATCTGGATTGGTTTTGCCAAAACCACCCTTCCGTGTTTTGGGTTCTGGGTTTTGTGTTTTGGATCTGTATTTTTTTGAAAAAAAGCATAAAAACAGCTAAAATCACAGAATTTGTAGGTTTTTCTGCTCCTATGCTATTATTAACCTCAATAACCTTAATTTCCACTCATTTCCAGTCTATTCTGAACACCTCACACCTCACAATAGTGTTTTTATGTCCAAAAGGTTGCACCGAGGTAGCTGGATGACTATGCTAAGCGACACGAGTGGGCGGCACAAACACGTGACCCATCTAGGAGTGACACTGCAGTGGCAGACAGGATGGCAGTTAGAAAAACTAGGCCCCAAACTGTACATAATGCAAAGAAAAAAAGAGGTGCAAGATGGAATTGTCCTTGGGCCCTCCCACCCACCCTTATGTTGTATAAACAGGACATGCACACTTTAACAAATCAATCATTTCAGCGCCAGGGTCTGCCACACAACTGTGGCTGAAATGATTGGTTCGTTTGGGCCCCCACAAAACAAGCTGGCAATTAATGTGTCCCTGCACAAACTGGCTCTACGGAGGCAAGATGTCATCCTCATCCTCCTCATCCACCGATTCCTCACCCTCTTCAGTGTGTACATCCTCATCCTCACAAAGTATTAACTCGTCCCCACTTGAATCCACCACCACAGGTCCCTCTGTACGTTCTGGAGGCTGGTCTCCCTGGAAGAGCTGATAATTCATTTTGATGAACATCATCTTCTCCACATTCTGTGGAAGCAACCTCCTACGCCTTTCGCTGACAAGGTTCCCGGCTGCACTAAACACTCTTTCGGAGTACACACTGGAGGGGGGGCAACTCAGGTAAAATAGAGCCAGTTTGTACAGGGGCCTCCAAATTGCCTCTTTTTCCTGCCAGTACAGGTATGGACTGTCTGACATGCCTACTTGGATGCTGTCACCGATGTAATCCTCCACCATTCTGTCAATGGTGACAGTATCATATGCAGTGACAGTAGACATGTCAGAAATTGTTGCCAGGTCCTTCAGTCCGGACCAGATGTCCAAACTTGGTCCTGCCTGCCCTGCATCACCGCCAGCGGGTTGCTTAGGATACCTAAGTTTTTTCCTGGCAGCCCCAGTTGCGGGAGAAAATGAAGAAGGAGCCGTTGACGTGTCACGTTCCGCTTCAGCTGACAGTGTGTTCACCAGCAGGTCTTTGCACCTCTGCAGGCTTGTGTTGGCCGGAAAGAGAGACACCACATAGGCTTTAAACCTAGGATCGAGCACGGTGGCCAAAATGTAGTGGTCTGATTTCAACAGATTGACCACCCTGGAATCCTGGCAAAGCGAATGAAGGGCTTCATCCACAAGTCCCACATGCCGAGCGGAATCGCTCCGTCTTAGCTCCTCCTTCACTTTCTCCAGCTGCTTCTGCAAAAGCCTGATGAGGGGAATGACCTGACTCAAGCTGGCAGTGTCTGAACTGACTTCACGTGTGGCAAGTTCGAAGGGCTGAAGAACCTTGCACAACACGGAAATCATTCTCCACTGCGCTTGAGTCAGGTGCATACCCCCTCCTTTGCCTATGTCATAGGTGGATGTATAGGCTTGTATGGCCTTTTGCTGCTCCTCCATCCTCTGAAGCATATAGAGGGTTGAGTTCCACCGCGTCACAACCTCTTGCTTCAGGTGATGGCGGGGCAGGTTCAAGAGTGTTTGCTGGCGCTCCAGTCTTCGGCACGCAGTCGCTGAATGGCGAAAGTGGCCAGAAATTTTTTGGGCCACCCAAAGCGTCTCCTGCACGCCCCTGTCGCTTTTCAGAAAATTCTGCACCACCAAGTTTATTGTGTGAGCAAAACATGGGACGTGCTGGAATTTGCCCAGATGTAATGCCCGCACAATATTGGTGGCGTTGTCAGATATCACAAATCCCCAGGAGAGTCTAAGTGGGGTAAGCCACTGGGCGATGATTTCCCTCAGTTTCTCTAAGAGGTTGTCGGCGGTGTGCCTCTTACTGAAACCGGTGATACACAGCGTAGCCTGCCTTGTAACGAGCTGGCGTTTCTGAGATGCTGCTACTGGTGACGCTGCTGCTGTTGCTGCGTAAGGTGATACATCTACCCAGTGGGCTGTCACAGTCATATAGTCCTTAGTCTGCCCTGTTCCACTTGTCCACATGTCCGTGGTTAAGTGGACATTGTGTACAACGGCATTTTTCAGGACACTGAGGACACTTTTTCTGACGTTTCTGTACAGTCTCGGTATCGCCTGCCTAGTGAAGTGGAATCTAGACGGGATTTGGAACCGGGGACACACTACCTCCATCAATTGTCTAAATCCCACTGCACTAATGGCGGATACCGGACGCACGTCTAACACCAACATAGCAGTCAAGGCCTCAGTTATACGTTTTGCTTCAGGATGACTGCTGTCGTACTTCATCCTCCTCGCTAAGGACTGTTGGAGGGTCAATTGTTTAGTAAAAGTAGTGGTGTTCCTACTTCCTCTCTGGGATGATGAACGACTCCCAGCAGCAGCAGCAACAGCAGCAGCGGCAGCAGTAGGCGTAGCAATGCAGGATCCTCCGGAGGAATCCCGGATAGGAGAGTCAGTCATGCCAGTGATATGGCCTGCAGGACTACTTCCGATCCTGACTAAGGAGGAAATTGACGAGGAGGGAGTTGACGGTGTGGTTTGCAGGCGCTTGGATACAACAGGACAACGGGATTTAGGTGTCCCTGGACTGCTTACGGTCTGAGCCAAAGTTTCTGAACTTGACAGTAACTTTTTATGAACGCGCTGCAGGTGCCGTATAAGGGAGGATGTTCCTAGGTGGTTGACGTCCCTACCCCTACTTATTTCACCTTTACATATGGTACATATGGCAAGACAGTTGTTGTCCGGATTTGGATAGAAATATTGCCAGACCAAAGAGGTGGAATGTTTGGTCTTCTGCCCAGGCATGACCGTGATGGGCTTTTTCATCCCACGGACAACAACTGTCTCCCCCGGAGCCTGATTTAAACAAACCACATCACCATCAGAATCCTCCTCGCCAACTTCCTCCTCAGCGCCAGCTACACCAGTATCCTCATCCTGTTGTACTTCAACAGTGACATCTTCAATTTGCATATCAGCAAGTGGACTGTGGGTGCTCCTTTCAGCACTTGCAGGGGGCGTGCAAATGGTGGAAAGAGCCACCTCTTCCCGTCCAGTGCTGGGAAGGTCAGGCATCGCAACCACCACCACACTTGGACTCTCCTTGGGGATTTGTGATATCTTCTTAGAAAGCACAGTTCTTCGCTGTGCTTTTGCCAGCTTAACTCTTTTGATTTTTTTAGTGGGAGGAGTGCTTCCATCGTCATGTGAAGCTGAACCACTAGTCATGAACATACTAGGGATCGACCTTAGCCGTTCCTTGCCACTCCGTGTCGTAAATGGCATATTGGCAAGTTTACGTTTCTCTTCAGCTGATTTAAATGTCTTTTTCAAGGTCATTTTCCTGAACTTTGCCATTTGGGATTGTATGTGCCCTCTACTATGACATTGGGCATCGGCCTTGGCAGACGACGTTGATGGCATGTTATCGTCTATGTCATGACTAGTGGCAGCAGCTTCAGCACTAGGAGGAAGTGGTTCTTGATCTTTCTCTATTTTATTTTTATCGGAGAAAGTTTGGTCCTCCATTTATGTTATATCGATTTGATATATACGTGCGGCTAAACACAGAAAATAATTTTTTTTTTGGTTTGGACTGGAGTGTACTTTGTGGGTTACAGCACCCTTTAACGGTCAAGCCAGCCGGCCCTTTACTTATGACACAGGCGCACTCTTGGCACTACTTTGTTGATGCACGTGCGGCTACTGCGCACACAATTCACAAACACAGAAAATAATTTTTTTTTGGTTTGGACTGGAGTGTACTTTGGGGGTTACAGCACCCTTTAACGGTCAAGCCAGCCGGCCCTTTACTTATGACACAGGCGCACGCTTGGCACTACTTTGTTGATGCACGTGCGGCTACTGCGCACACAATTCACAAACACAGAAAATAATTTTTTTTTAGGTTTGGACTGGAGTGTACTTTCGGGGGTTACAGCACCCTTAACGGTCAAGCCAGCCGGCCCTTTACTTATGACACAGGCGCACGCTTGGCACTACTTTGTTGATGCACGTGCGGCTACTGCGCACACAATTCACAAACACAGAAAATAATTTTTTTTTGGTTTGGACTGGAGTGTACTTTCGGGGGTTACAGCACCCTTTAACGGTCAAGCCAGCCGGCCCTTTACTTATGACACAGGCGCACTCTTGGCACTACTTTGTTGATGCACGTGCGGCTACTGCGCACACAATTCACAAACACAGAAAATAATTTTTTTTTAGGTTTGGACTGGAGTGTACTTTCGGGGGTTACAGCACCCTTAACGGTCAAGCCAGCCGGCCCTTTACTTATGACACAGGCGCACGCTTGGCACTACTTTGTTGATGCACGTGCGGCTACTGCGCACACAATTCACAAACACAGAAAATAATTTTTTTTTAGGTTTGGACTGGAGTGTACTTTCGGGGGTTACAGCACCCTTAACGGTCAAGCCAGCCGGCCCTTTACTTATGACACAGGCGCACGCTTGGCACTACTTTGTTGATGCACGTGCGGTGACTGCGCACACAATTCACAAACACAGAAAATAATTTTTTTTTTGGTTTGGACTGGAGTGTACTTTCGGGGGTTACAGCACCCTTAACGGTCAAGCCAGCCGGCCCTTTACTTATGACACAGGCGCACGCTTGGCACTACTTTGTTGATGCACGTGCGGCTACTGCGCACACAATTCACAAACACAGAAAATAATTTTTTTTTAGGTTTGGACTGGAGTGTACTTTCGGGGGTTACAGCACCCTTAACGGTCAAGCCAGCCGGCCCTTTACTTATGACACAGGCGCACGCTTGGCACTACTTTGTTGATGCACGTGCGGTGACTGCGCACACAATTCACAAACACAGAAAATAATTTTTTTTTTGGTTTGGACTGGAGTGTACTTTCGGGGGTTACAGCACCCTTAACGGTCAAGCCAGCCGGCCCTTTACTTATGACACAGGCGCACGCTTGGCACTACTTTGTTGATGCACGTGCGGCTACTGCGCACACAATTCACAAACACAGAAAATAATTTTTTTTTTGGTTTGGACTGGAGTGTACTTTCGGGGGTTACAGCACCCTTAACGGTCAAGCCAGCCGGCCCTTTACTTATGACACAGGCGCACGTTTGGCACTACTTTGTTGATGCACGTGCGGCTACTGCGCACACAATTCACAAACACAGAAAATAATTTTTTTTTTGGTTTGGACTGGAGTGTACTTTCGGGGGTTACAGCACCCTTAACGGTCAAGCCAGCCGGCCCTTTACTTATGACACAGGCGCACGTTTGGCACTACTTTGTTGATGCACGTGCGGCTACTGCGCACACAATTCACAAACACAGAAAATAATTTTTTTTTTGGTTTGGACTGGAGTGTACTTTCGGGGGTTACAGCACCCTTAACGGTCAAGCCAGCCGGCCCTTTACTTATGACACAGGCGCACGCTTGGCACTACTTTGTTGATGCACGTGCGGCTACTGCGCACACAATTCACAAACACAGAAAATAATTTTTTTTTTGGTTTGGACTGGAGTGTACTTTCGGGGGTTACAGCACCCTTAACGGTCAAGCCAGCCGGCCCTTTACTTATGACACAGGCGCACGCTTGGCACTACTTTGTTGATGCACGTGCGGCTACTGCGCACACAATTCACAAACACAGAAAATAATTTTTTTTTGGTTTGGACTGGAGTGTACTTTCGGGGGTTACAGCACCCTTTAACGGTCAAGCCAGCCGGCCCTTTACTTATGACACAGGCGCACGCTTGGCACTACTTTGTTGATGCACGTGCGGCTACTGCGCACACAATTCACAAACACAGAAAATATATTATTTTTTTAGCACTTGGGGGGAGCACCCCTGATGGACAGAGCACCCCCTGGACAACACTACAGCACCCCTTTAGGACTGGGACACTGCACAGGACTTTGGAGTGGACACAGCCCCTATGGAGAACTGACTGCACAACACAGTCCAGCCAGCCCCTATGGACTTTGAAGTAGTGGACACAGCCCCTATTAACAACAGCAGCACAGCACAACACAGCCAGCCCCTATGGACTTTGAAGTAGTGGACAACAGCAGCACTACACTACACTACACTACACAGCACTAACTCCCACCCTCCCTCTTCACTGTCCACAGCCGAGTGAGAAAATGGCGCCGACGCGGGTACCTTATATAGGATCCAAAACCCGCGAGACTCGGAAGGCGGGATGATGACGTTTTGCCTCGATGTCAGATCCGAGTCAGGCGGGAAAAGTCGAGCCTGACTCGGATCGGACTCGGATCGGGGGGGCTCGGGGGGGTTCGGATTTCAGAAATCCGAACCCGCTCACCCCTAATGAATACCAAAATAACGTTATTTAAGGAAAATGTCCTTAAAAACGTTATTTTAGTGTTGATGAATAGGCCACATTGTCCTTTGTAAAAAGGAACATTTTTACAAATGTGTGTTGCTGAGGAATGGACATCACATTTACATAAAGAGAAAATAGCATGCAGGAAAACACTGTTAAACTACTAGCACATTTTGACAATAAAAAACATCATGTTGGTCCAAGAAAAAACAGTACAGACTGTGTGTAGACTAGAAATAAAATGTCCAGAGCGCAGTCAAAAAAAAACCAAAGCAATATACTAACTGGCTAACAACTGTGAAAAAAATAGGAAGATGATCTCAGCCAGCATTGTGAAACCAGCTAAAATAATGCATGTGGTATTGACAATAGAGTCAGACTATAAACACTGGTTGCTGTGGGCAACCGCACCAAATTGAAAAAGGTTACTTTTGGCCCCCCAAAAAATGTCTGACTTCAAGAAGTCTGCGCATAACAATGTGTACATACAATAACGGGAAACAGTCGGGAAGCCGGCAGACGCAATGCCGACCGCCAGTTTCCTGACTGCTGAATCCTGGCAAAGGTTAAATGACAGGCGTCGAAATCTCAACGCCTGTCATTTTACCTACGCTGGGCGCAGATAGCTGCCGGGGGGGGTTAGATTTAGGTCTCCCGGGGGGGGGGGGCTTAGGGTTAGGCACCACCCAGGAGATTAGCGTCAGGCTAGGGGAAGGGGGTGGTAAGGGTTAGGCACCCCCTGGGGGAGGTTAGGGTTAGGAACCCCCCTGGGGGACTTAGGTTTAGGCGGTGGGGAAGGGGGGGTTAGGTTTAGGCACTTAGAGGGGGATTAGGGTTAGGCACTTGGGGGGGAGGTTAGGGTTAGGCACCACTAAGGGAGGGTTAGGGGGTAGAATAGGTTAGTTTATACTTATCTTCTGACGTTCGGGATTTCCACCTGTGTTGGGCTGCCGCTGATTCCACAATAACATACATGATCCATTTCACTAGCTTGGTCAAGAACACAGGAAAGTGAATGTTGAAAACACCCCATTGGTACTATTGAAACCCACCCAAACCAAAAAAGAAAAATCATGGACAAATAAACTTGACAGAGCCAATCTGATAGCGGCGCACCCGGCTGTCCTGACTGCTGTGAAGGTTGTTTATAGATCCTCTTTCCGTAGGTACATCTACGGAAGGGGATCTATCCACAACCCTTCTGTGAGCTCTGCCACCACCGGCTCCCGCTTGGTGCACTGGCTTTACGGAGAGTCATGACGTCTCTCCAGAGAACTCCCACAGAGCATTTTCCCCATTGTGCGGCCACCCTGGTTACAGCCCGAGATGGAGACAAGACTCTCCGTCTATGAAAAAAAAATTGGGCTGGTCAGGGGGGGTTTCTGGGTACTCAGAAACCCCCCCTGCGTGCGCTAGTGTTCACAGTGAGACTGCGTGTGTAATTGCTATTGCGATCGCAATAGTGATCCTTACTGAATCATAGGCTGAATACTGGCGAAAATCACTGACATCACTGGGCTTGATGCTGACATGAAAGAACGCCTATTTGGGAGTGTATCTTACATTTCTATGGCTAGAGCAAGCTCAGGATATAAGCTTAGGTGAGCGCAAGTGATGCAGAGCCGTGTGTGTTATAGTCACATCTACACTTTAAACTACAGAGGCTTTAATGGGCTGAAACAGGTTTTACACACCCAGGGCCCAGTGTACTCCCAGTTTACTGCCTGTGGTTATTTACATATATTTACATATGGGTCACATGCCCAGGTGCACTCCCCTATACTCTGCTAATAGGTCACGTGCTCAGGTGTACTCCCCTATACTCTGCTAATAGGTCACATGCCCAGGTGCACTCCCCTATACTCTGCTAATAGGTCACGTGCTCAGGTGCACTCCCCTATACTCTGCTAATAGGTCACATGCCCAGGTGCACTCCCCTATACTCTGCTAATAGGTCACATGCCCAGGTGCACTCCCCTATACTCTGCTAATAGGTCACATGCCCAGGTACACTCCCCTATACTCTGCCAATAGGTCACGTGCCAGGTGCACTCCGCTTTATTCTGCCAATAGGTCACATGCCCAGGTGCACTCTGCTTTATTCTGCCAATAGGCCACATGCCCAGGTGCACTCTGCTATACTCTGCTAATAGGTCACATGCCCAGGTGCACTCTGCTATACTCTGCTAATAGGTCACATGCCCAGGTGCACTCCCCTATACTCTGCTAATAGGTCCCTATACTCCTCTATATTATGCTAATAGGTCACATGCTCAGGTGCACTCCGCTATACTCTGCTAATATGTCACATGCCCAGGTGCACTCCCCTATACTCTGCTAATAGTTCACCTGCTCAGGTGCTCTCCGCTATACTCTGCTAATAGGTCACATGCCCAGACGCACTCCCCTATACTCTGCAAATAGGTCCCTATACTCCCCTATACTCTGCTAATAGGTCACGTGCTCAGGTGCACTCCCCTATACTCTGCTAATAGGTCACGTGCTCAGGTGCACTCCCCTATACTCTGCTATTAGGTCACGTGCACTCCTCTATACTCTGCTAATAGGTCACGTGCTCAGGTGCACTCCCCTATACTCTGCTAATAGGTCACGTGCACTCCTCTATACTCTGCTAATAGGTCACGTGCTCAGGTGCACTCCCCTATACTCTGCTAATAGGTCACGTGCTCAGGTGCACTCCCCTATACTCTGCTAATAGGTCACGTGCACTCCCCTATACTCAGCTAATAGGTCATGTGCCAGGTGCACTCCGCTTTATTCTGCCAATAGGTCACATGCCCAGGTGCACTTTGCTACACTTTGCTAACGGGATGTAGTTAATAGACCGGCGAACTAAGTGCAGCGGTCTATATCCAGCCTGCTAAAGCCCGACGGGGGACTTAAGATAGGCGTCGGTATTTTGATGTCTATCTTAAGTCCTGATACCGGAAGACAGACAGACACCGGACCGAACGAGGTAAGTCCGGAGTGTCAGCACTTAGCCATGGGGGAGGGGTTAGATTTAGGGACTCCCAGGGGGACTTAGGGATAGGCACCCCCTAGAAGGGTTAAGGGTAGGCATGGGGAATGGTGGTTAGGGCTAGGTGCCCCCGGAAGGGTTAGGTTAAGGGCGCGGGAAGGGGGGTTAAGTTTAGGTACTTTTGGGGGGACTTAGGGTTAGGCACCACCTTGGGAGTTTTAGGGGTAGGCACCACTAAAGGAGGCATAGGGTTAGGGGGGAGAGAGGGTACAGTTAGGGTACTTACCAGCGCTAGTCGGCATCTTGCCCTGTCGGGCATCTCCTGTCAGGATTTGAACCGTGAACCCACTATGAATGATATAAGTTGGACCTAAGCACAGGTACACCTGCTTTCAGATGTGCCGCACCAAGTATAGACTGGTGCAAGGACGCACTCATGATCATGAATGTTAAACCAAGTTTACGCAACTGTATAGGGGGCGGGCACAGCGCAATATGCGTACAACTCTGCGTAAGGGCAAATGTACGCATTTATTATTGCCGTGCACGTAATGCCAATTTGTGTTCAACTTAGCATTAGTCCCAATGTGTGTAAGTGACGGGTCTCATAGAACAAATGTTTGGTCCATGGGAAGCATTTACTGAGGCCTTAAATTGTATTTTCTCTGAGTAGTGCGAACAATACATCAAACCTCTGTGAAGTGTCTGTGATTCATTCCCTGTGTGACTTATAATACATTCTGTTACATCAATGTTTGTGCCCTGACCTCCAGGCTTCTATCAATAGGAACATGAAGATTTTCATCTTCTGCAAAATAAGCACCAACTGCGGTGTATCTGCGTTCTGTCATCAATTAACCACTTACTGGGTGGTTATAAATGAGGAAATAAAGGATTAGATACTAGGTGTAGCTCCTGGATTAGGGTGGTTAGGTTTAGGCTGTGGGGAGAGTTAGGTTTAGGCTGCAGGGAGGGTTAGGTTTAGGCTGTGGGGAGGGAGGGTTAGGTTTAGGCTGTGGGGAGGGAAGGTTAGGTTTAGGCTGCGGGGAGAGTTAGGTTTAGGCTGCGGGGAGGGTTAGGTTTAGGCTGTGGGGAGGGAGGGTTAGGTTTAGGCTACGGGGAGGGTTAGGTTTAGGCTGTGGGGAGGGAGGGTTAGGTTTAGACAGCAGAGGGGAGGGTTAGGTTTAGGCTGTGGGGAGGGAGGGTTAGGTTTAGACAGCAGAGGGGAGGGTTAGGTTTAGGCTGTGGGGAGGGAGGGTTAGGTTTAGGTTGTAGGGAGGGAGTGTTAGGTTTAGACTGCACAGCGGAGGGTTAGGTTTAGGCTGCGGGGAGGGTGGGTTAGGTTTATGCTGTGGGGAGGTTAGGTTTAGACTGCAGAGGGGAGGGTTAGGTTTAGGCAGCTGGGAGGGAGGGTTAGGTTTAGGCTGTGGGGGGGAGGGTTAGGTTTAGGCTGCGAGGAGGTTAGGTTTAGGCTGCGGGGAAGTAGGGTTAGGTTTAGGCTGCGGGGAGGGAGGGTTAGGTTTAGGCTGCGGGGAGGGAGGGTTAGGTTTAGGCTGTGGGGAGGGAGGGCTAGGTTCAGGGGTAGGGTTAGTATTTCTTACCGGCAGGTGTCGGTATCCTAACCCTGTCGGGGTTCTGACCGTCGTGTTCCTGAGTGACGTCATCCCGTACCCAACCTCTACGACCTAACTTGAACAATGGTACACATGGCTTGACATATTGCGATACAGTCAATAAAAATGCGGGATGGATTCTATTAGTCCAGAATACTTGCTGGATATGTGGGGTGCTCCGGAAATTAGTTGCACCAACGTCTGCTGGTGACTTCTAGGTAGGGTCCAATATCTAATAATTGACTATGCCACTTTAAAAAAACTCAGCAAATAAGAATAAAATTTTTTAGAAATAAAAGACAATTGGCAAACAAGCAAAGCATAAGGAAATGGTTACAATGTACCAAGCTCTCCTGCTGGAAACTACAACGCATCTTGCAGATCTTTTCATCATTAGCAGAACAAATTTCCAGTGCATGTTTTTTCTTATTATAGGTGAGTGCAATATTTTACCCTTATTCACAATAATCACGATATGTATGTATTATTATTTATGTTGGGTCCATATGTACTGGAACCACCAACACCAGGGCCGCCATCAGGGGGTTACCGGCGATACACATACAAGGGCCCTGGTTAACAGTTGGCCCTAGTGGTGCCAATGATCCTGACAGTAAACTGCTTCTAATTCTGTGCAATTCCCCCTCTCTAATGCATGTCCCCATTTGTCAGGTCCCCCACCAATTAGACTTTCATCCCTTTCACTCTGTCTCAGCAGTTGCTCCGCCCCCGCTCTGCTCTTCTCCTCTTGTCTCCCTGCTCCCATTGGCCGGGCATGGTGTGCACTGTGAACTGCACAGAAGACAATGTAACTGGGGTGCACAGAGATGCTTATTATGCCCCTTGTGTGCCTCTGCTCTTTTACCCTTTATAGTCTGCCCCACTGACCCCTTTACCATTCACCCCTCTGCTCCATCCCTGTATGTGCCTCTTCCCTTTCCCACTTCCCTTTGTCATCTATGCCTCTGTCCCTTTGAACATTTGTGCCATAGCTCCCTACCATTTGTGCCTTTGCCCACTCCCCATCTGTACTCTGCCTCCTTTACCATCTTTGTCTCTATCATCTTTACCATCTGTGCCTCTACTGACACCCTTCTGTGCCTCTGATTTTTTACCATCTGTGCCTCTACCCCACTCCCATGAGTGCATCTGTTCTGCACCTCAAGCTGGTGCTTGCCAATCAGAAGTGGCATGGATGAACAGAGGACCAAGTGTGTTCAACTTCACAGAGGCAAGATACTCCTCCCACCACTACATGGTACCATCCACAGAAATACGCTTTCCAAAACTGGACAAAAATTTTAAAAAATCACCAAACTGAAATGAAAACATTTCCGTTTCTTAAATTAAATTGTCCTACCCCTCAATGGCACACAATGATATTAAATTCTCCTCCCTTCAGCTGTATTATTCTAAGGCTTTTGAGGCTGAATTATACAGATCATCAGTTCGAATTCCCTTGGGATATACAAAGAATATTCTGCTAATTGAATAACGCACGCTTTCTGATGAAGCAAACAGATGTTTTGCGAAACGCGTAAAAATGTGTTGCTGGTATACATTGTTAGAAGATATCGGCTTTATTTACTAAAGATTTAAACTCACAGTTGAACACATTGTAAAGGATTTCAATTATTTTAAAATACAGTGGATTTCAATTTATTAAAATACAGTATGAATGAATGTATTATCACTCTAGAAAAGAATCTTAACCAGATGGTACACTTGCACTCAAGGGAATATTCCCTCCTCGTACCTCTACTTCTCACAGGCATCCAATGATATTAATTTATCCTCCCGTTGTCTGTATTTTTATAAGGCTTGTGAGGCTGTCATTCGAAAGCCTCAGTATTCCATCACTGGCCTGATTGGCTGTACAGGATGCAGAGTGCCAGTCTGGAGCGTCTAAAGGATACTCTGTAGCACTGCAGCAGTGATTCTGGCTGCAGGGTGCTGTTCAAGGCACCATGCTAGTCAGTAGCAAGGGCAGTGAGACGGTGATAGTGCTACCCACAGAGCCTTTTGCCCTGTGGAGCAGCACCGGTTGCAAATCCCTAGTCATGTCCCAGGCAGCCAGACACCTGGAGGAGGTGACATTGGATTTGGGGCTGTCCCAGAGCCTCTGATGACATCGCTGAGTGGGGCACATATGGAGGACACTGAGAAAATGGAGGAAGTACCCCTTTAGGACTGGTGCCTCTATTGTTTTCTGCATCCCCAGCCCTGATTGAACGTAATAATGGCAGCTAAGCATAATTTTCTGTTACTAAGGGGCCTATTCATCAACACTAAAATAAAATTTTTAAGGCCATTTTCCTTAATTACCGTTATTTTAGTATTCATGTAGAGACTTAACACAGGAGATATCACTGATGCGTTAATTTCCACACTCCCCATACATTAGTATTAGTACATTAGTATTAGTACATTAGTACATTAGTACATTAGTACATTAGTATGGGGATATGGAAATTATGGTATTCATCAAATTCCGAAAATTAGGTATTTTTGGAATTTGATTGAGTTACTATCTGCCACTGTGAGGTGGCGAATAGCAGGTGACACTTACCTGTGTCAGCGTGGGCAGGTCCCCAGGCGTCTTCCTCCAGCGCTCTGGTCCGTCCTCTGGCTCCGGAGGCTGGTCTGACAAGTGTTCTCCCAGCAGAACACAATAAAGTTTAGAAAAAAAAACGATTTTTTCTAAACTACTATGGTCAGCTGGAAGAACACATGACAGCACAGCCACCAGAACCAGAGGCGCTGCAGTGGGCAGGTAAGTGCGGGGATGAGTGGGAGGTGAGCAGAGGGGAGAGGGGGGTGTCACAAACTTACCGCCGCTGTAGGCAGTCCTGCGCATGCGCTGGCTTTACAAATGCAACAGCGCATGTGCAGCACTGATTCCAGTTGCGGTAAGTTAGTATAGATACGGATAAGTATCTATTTCCTGCAATGCTGTCATCGCAAAAATGACAGATTTTCTGAATAGATAGTGATGGGGAGGAGGGATGATGAATTCCTCCAGTAATTAGGTAGAACTCCATGCGAGTACTAAACCTAATTACCTCCAGAGAAAGTTTAGGTATGATGAATAGGCCCCTAAATCATTTGGAAATTTTCTCACTCTTACAAAATGCTTCATTTCTTGTTAAATCTTTAAAAGGTTTTAAAATAGATTTTATTAAAAATATTTTTCAATTACTATAATTTTTGATGAGACGATGTACCTGAAACCCCCTCTATGGACAGATGAGCCCTCTATGTTATGTTTTTTTTGTACATGTGCTACCTAGTATTTTAATTTCACTGTCATTTCTGGTTGGGTTGAATTTATATAACACTACACACTGTCAAGTGCTCTAAATTCCCTACTGTTTATATTATATATATGGAAAAATAAATAAAAATTATATATATTAATTTAGATTGCACGCTCTCACGTGCAGGGCCCTTTTCCCTCATGTGCTTCTCTGCTCCTTATTCCCCACAAGGACATCTAACTCTTGATTGCCACCTCCCTGCTGCTTAATTTGAGTGTTATAATCGCTAATGCAGCATACCCTTGTCCTGTATTGTACTGTAAGCAGCGTCGTAGCTAGACGGCAGTGCGCCCTCTGCAGCACTGCTGCCCCTCTCACTCCCTCTCAGCCCCCTCCTCCCACACCCTGAGCTCTTACCCTAACTTCCGAGGGGAGGAGGGAAGGCGGGATCTTCCGTAGATTTTTCAGTGTCCACTGTCCGGCGCGCACCACTGCCGGAGGTCTCTATCTGCAGACCTCCGGCACAGAGAAGTGTGTGGCCGGTGCCGCTGGAGGATGGCGCCCGGTGCACATGACCCCTCAGCCCCCCCCTAGTTGCGGCCCTGCTGTAAGTCAAATGGTTTCTTGTTCAGTTATGTTTATGCAGTGTCGGACTGGGGCATTAAGGGCCCACCAGGGAAATGCAGAGGCAGGGGCCCGCTGAAGGGGTATGACCAAAATTGGGTAGATATGGTCATTAAAAAGAGGTGCACAACCATTCCACAAAGGAAACATAATATTATGCATTCTCAGACAGCAATTTGCTCAATTTAGTCTAATACATTTTATCTGTACCCCCTTAAGTCTAATAATACTAATCAGTTGCAGCATTGGTAGAATAATAATATAAATAGTATCCGCTGTGTGAAAATTCCCAAATCAATAATCACCAAAGTTGGGAGGTATGACATTCCAGGACCGCAACTGAATGACGGTGGAGGGCACCATGTCTCTCTCAAGTAAAGACTGCGGGCTGCTATCTGTGGGACGGGCGACTTCAAATGAACCCCCACTGGGCTGCTGTGGAAGGAGGGGGGCCAGGTGAGAGGCTGTGGGGTGAGGGTCATTAATTTGCGTGGTAGAATGTATAAGGGGCATTATTGTGTGGTAGAATGTATAAGGGGCATTACTGTGTGTGGCAGAATGTATAAGGGGCATTATTGTGTGGTGGAATGTATAAGGGGCATTACTGTGTGTGACATAATGGGGAATTACTGTGTGTGGCATAATGTATAAGGGGCAAATACCGTGTGTCATTTTATGTATAAGGGGCATTACTGCGTTTGGCATTATGTACAGTATAAGGGACATTACTGTGTGTGGCATATTGGGGTAAGGGGCATTACTGTACATGGCATGGGGGGGGGGGCAAATTACTGCCTTGCCCTGGGTTGCAAAACTCCTAGTTTTGGCCCTGGATATACACATATGTATACATAGCACAAACAAATGAGAAAAAAAATGAGAGAGATGAAAGATTTATTTTACACAAAAGAAAAAATGTAAATACTAAAAAAGGCTTTATTTAAAATAATTGTGCTTACTTGCCGTCCTTAGGTGTGACGTTGATCATGATTGTGTATCCATTCATTTGCACTTCTGGATGGCAGCGACTTGCAATGGGGAGAAGGCGCAAATGTGTATGGGGACAGAGGTACATATGGAGAAGTGGGCAAAGGCTCAAGTGACAGTGGGGCAGAGTAAATTGCAGAGGGACACCTGGGTAAGGTGAGACACAACAGTGGAAGGTGGTGGAGGGACAGGTGGGGAGAGTGACAGAGGGACAACAGTGGAAGGTGGTGGAGGGACAGGTGGGGAGAGTGACAGAGGGACAACAGTGGAAGGTGGTGGAGGGACAGGTGGGGAGAGTGACAGAGGGACAACAGTGGAAGGTGGTGGAGGGACAGGTGGGGAGAGTGACAGGGACAACAGTGGAAGGTGGTAGATGGACAGGTGGGGAGAGTGTCAGAGGGACAGGTGGGGAAGGTGGCAGAGGGGCAGGTGGGGAGAGTGGCAGAGGGACAGTAGAGAAAGGTGTAGAATAGACAGCTGTGGAAGATGGCAGAGGGACAGCTGGGAAAGGGGGTAGAAGGACAGTCAGGAAAGGGGGCAGAGAGATAGCCTGGAAAGGGGGCAGAGGGACAGCTGAAGAAGGTGGCAAAGGTGAGGCCAGGGAGAGGGGCAGAGGGAAATCCAGGATAGATGGGTAGAGGGACAGCTGGTAAAGGGGGCCTAGAGACACACTGTCCTTAGGGGTTTACAGTGCATGCACATTCAAGGTCTGGCCAATGGGAGTGATGGGAGAATTAGAGCTAGGAGGGAGGAAGGAAATACAGATGGTCTGGAGGCCCCTCAGAGAGATGAGATCCAAGCCCCCCAACTAGAATCCCCTGTTCAGTTGCTGATGACAGGGAAGCCCACTGCTGCCGGAGTGTAGGGGTCAGGTGAGTGTGGGTAAGAGACTTGCACAGGGATTAGTGAGGTGTCGTGTGAGAATCAAGCATGGTACCTGCATAGAGAGGTCCCCATAACATCTATGAGCCAACCCAGCATTCTGCAGGACCTGTTGCTGAGGTTGATGAGTGCAGTGGGAGGGCTGCTGCTGTCGTCGTCGATGAGGACGGGGGCAACCACTGCTGCGCGCAGATAACGCGCTGGAAGGGGGGGTGGGAGGTTAGCTGCCGGCACTGAGGACGGGGATAGGCTCTGTTGCTTCCGGCACTTAGGACACGGGGGCCCGCTGCTACCAGAGGTAAGAAAGTGCAGCGAATGCCGGCACCGAGGATAAGGAAGGGGTCCCACTGCTGCCGGCGCCATGCTCACGGGGGCCCGCTGCTGCTAGCGGTGAGGACGGGGGGCTCGGCGCTGAGGATGGGGCTCACTGCTGCTAGCACTGAGGACACAGGGGGGCCCGCTGCTTCCACCGCTGAGGATGAGGGGCCCAGCACTGAGGACGGGGAGGCCCGAACCTCAGGGGAGTCCTGATGCTGTCGATGGAGGAGCTCGATGCTGTCGATGGAGGAGTTAGGGCTGGCTGTGTAGTGTAGTGCAGTGTAGTGTTGTGCTGCGCTGTGCTGCTGTTGTCCGTAGGGGCTGTGTCCACTCCTCCAAAGTCCATAGGGGCTGGCTGGACTGTGTTGTGCAGTTAGTTGTCCATAGGGGCTGTGTCCACTCCAAAGTCCTGTGCAGTGTCCCAGTCCTAAAGGGGTGCTGTAGTGTTATCCAGGGGGTGCTCTGTCCATCAGGGGTGCTCCCCCGAAGTGCAAATAAAATATATATTTTTTCTGTGTTTGTGAATTGTGTGCACAGTAGCCGCACGTGCATCAACAAAGTAGTGCCAAGCGTGCACCTGTGTCATAAGTAAAGGGCCGGCTGGCTTGACCGTTAAAGGGTGCTGTAACCCCCAAAGTGCACTCCAAACAAAATAAAAAAATATTTTCTGTATTTGTGAATTGTGTGCACTGTGGCTGCACGTGCATCAACAAAGGAGCAGCGCCAAGCGTGCGCCTGTGTCCCATTAGTAAAGGGCCGGCTGGCTTGTCCGTTAAAGGATGCTGTAACCCCCAAAGTACACTCCAAACAAAATAAAAAAATATTTTCTGTGTTTGTGAATTGTGTGCACTGTGGCTGCACGTGCATCAACAAAGGAGCAGCGCCAAGCGTGCGCCTGTATCCCATTAGTAAAGGGCCGGCTGGCTTGTCCGTTAAAGGGTGCTGTAACCCCCAAAGTACACTCCAAACAAAATAAAAAAATATTTTCTGTGTTTGTGAATTGTGTGCACTGTGGCTGCACGTGCATCAACAAAGGAGCAGCGCCAAGCGTGCGCCTGTGTCATAAGTAAAGGGCCGGCTGGTTTGTCCGTTAAAGGGTGCTCTATCCCCCAAAGTACACTAAAAACAAAATAAAAAATTATTTTCTGTGTTTGTGAATTGTGTGCACTGTGGCTGCACGTGCATCAGCAAAGGAGCAGCGCCAAGCGTGCGCCTGTGTCCCATAGTAAAGAGCCGGCTGGCTCATTTCTTAAAGGGTGGTGTAACCCACAAAGTGCACTACTCTCCAGCAAATATAAAAAAATATTTTCTGTGTTTGTGTGCGGCTTAGCCGCACATATATATCAAATCAATATAACATAAATGGAGGACCAAACTTTCTCTGATAAAAATAAAACAGGGAAAGATCAAGAACCACTTCCTCCTAGTGCTGAAGCTGCTGCCACTATTCATGACATAGACGATAACATGTCATCAACGTCGTCTGCCAAGACCGATGCCCAATGTCATAGTAGAGGGCACATACAATCCCAAATGACAAAGTTCAGGAAAATGACCTTAAAAAAAACATTTAAATCATCTGAAGAGAAACGTAAACTTGCCAATATGCCATTTATGACACGGAGTGGCAAGGAACGGCTAAGGTCTTTCCCTATGTTCATGACTAGTGGTTCAGCTTCACATGACGATGGAAGCTCCCGCTAAAAAAATCAAACGAGTTAAGCTGGCAAAAGCACAGCGAAGAACTGTGCATTCTAAGAAGATATCACAAATCCCCAAGGAGAGTCCAAGTGTGGTGGCGGTTGCGATGCCTGACCTTCCCAGCACTGGACGGGAAGAGGTGGCTCTTTCCACCATTTGCACGCCCCCTGCAAGTGCTGAAAGGAGCACCCACAGTCCACTTGCTGATATGCAAGTTGAAGATGTCACTGTTGAAGTACAACAGGATGAGGATACTGGTGTAGCTGGTGCTGAGGAGGAAGTTGGTGAGGAGGATTCTGATGGTGATGTGGTTTGTTTAAATCAGGCTCCGGGGGGAGACTGTTGTTGTCCGTGGGATGAAAAAGCCCATCACGGTCATGCCTGGGCAGAAGACCAAACATTCCACCTCTTTGGTCTGGCAATATTTCTATCCAAATCCGGACAACAACTGTCTTGCCATATGTACCATATGTAAAGGTGAAATAAGTAGGGGTAGGGACGTTGACCACCTAGGAACATCCTCCCTTATACGGCACCTGCAGCGCGTTCATAAAAAGTTACTTTGGCTAAGACCGTAAGCTTTGGCTAAGACAGAAACTTTGGCTAAGACCGTAAGCAGTCCAGGGACACCTAAATCCCGTTGTCCTGTTGTATCCAAGCTCCTGCAAACCACACCGTCAACTCCCTCCTCGTCAATTTCCTCCTTAGTCAGGATCGGAAGTAGTCCTGCAGGCCATGTCTCTGGCATGAATGACTCTCCTATCCGGGATTCCTCCGGAGGATCCTGCATTGCTACGCCTACTGCTGCGGCCGCCGCTGCTGTTGCTGCTGCTGGGAGTCGTTCATCATCCCAGAGAGGAAGTAGGAACACCACTACTTTTACTAAACAGTTGACCCTCCAAAAGTCCTTAGCGAGGAGGATGAAGTACGGCAGCAGTCATCCTGAAGCAAAACGTATAACTGAGGCCTTGACTGCTATGTTGGTGTTAAACGTGCGTCCAGTATCCGCCATTAGTGCAGTGGGATTTAGACAATTGATGGAGGTAGTGTGTCCCCGGTTCCAAATCCTGTCTAGATTCCACTTCACTAGGCAGGCGATACCGAGACTGTACAGAAACGTCAGAAAAAGTGTCCTCAGTGTCCTGAAAAATGCGGTTGTACCCAATGTCCACTTAACCATGGACATGTGGACAAGTGGAACAGGGCAGACTAAGGACTATATGACTGTGACAGCCCACTGGGTAGATGTATCACCTTACGCAGAAACAACAGCAGCGTCACCAGTAGCAGCATCTCAGAAACGCCAGCTCGTTCCAAGGCAGGCTATGCTGTGTATCACCAGTTTCAGTAAGAGGCACACCGCCGACAACCTCTTAGAGAAACTGAGGGAAATCATCGCCCAGTGGCTTACCCCACTTAGACTCTCCTGGGGATTTGTGATATCTGACAACGCCACCAATAATGTGCGGGCATTACTTCTGGGCAAATTCCAGCATGTCCCATGTTTTGCTCACACAATAAACTTGGTGGTGCAGAATTTTCTGAAAAGCGACAGGGGCGTGTAGGAGACGCTTTGGGTGGCCCAAAAAATTTCTGCCCACTTTCGCCATTCAGCGAGTGCGTGTCGAAGACTGGAGCACCAGCAAACACTCTTGAACCTGCCCCGCCATCACCTGAAGCAAGAGGTCGTGACACGGTGGAACTCAACCCTCTATATGCTTCAGAGGAAAGAGGAGCAGCAAAAGGCCATTCAAGCCTATACATCCACCTATGACATAGGCAAGGGAGGGGGTATGCACCTGACTCAAGCGCAGTAGAGAATGATTTCTGTGTTGTGCAAGGTTCTCCAACCCTTCGAACTTGCCACACGTGAAGTAAGTTCAGACACTGCCAGCTTGAGTCAGGTCATTCCCCTCATCAGGCTTTTGCAGCAGCAGCTGGAGAAAGTGAAGGAGGAGCTAAGACGGAGCGATTTCGCTCGGCATGTGGGACTTGTGGATGAAGCCCTTCATTCGCTTTGCCAGGATTCCAGGGTGGTCAATCTGTTGAAATCAGACCACTACATTTTGGCCACCGTGCTCGATCCTAGGTTTAAAGCCTATGTGGTGTCTGTCTTTCCGGCCGACACAAGCCTGCAGAGGTGCAAAGACCTGCTGGTGAAAACACTGTCAGCTGAAGCGGAACGTGACATGTCAACAGCTCCTTCTTCATTTTCTCCCGCAACTGGGGCTGCTAGGAAAAAACTTAGATATCCTAAGCAACCTGCTGGCGGTGATGCAGGGCAGGCAGGGCCAAGTTTGGATATCTGGTCCGGACTGAAGGACCTGGCAACAATTTCTGACAAGTCTACTGTCACTGCATATGATACTGTCACCATTGACAGAATGGTGGAGGATTACATTTGTGACAGCATCCAAGTAGGCATGTCAGACAGTCCGTACCTGTACTGGCAGGAAAAAGAGGCAATTTGGAGGCCCCTGTACAAACTGGCTCTATTTTACCTGAGTTGCCCCCCCTCCAGTGTGTACTCCGAAAGAGTGTTTAGTGTAGCCGGGAACCGTGTCAGTGAAAGGCGTAGGAGGCTGCTTTCACAATATGTGGAGAAGATGATGTTCATAAAAATGAATTACCAACTCTTCCAGGGAGACCAGCCTCCAAAACGTACAGAGGGACCTGTGGTGGTGGATTCCAGCGGGGACGAGTTAATACTCTGTGAGGATGTACACAACTCTGAAGAGGGTAAGGAATCGGTGGATGAGGAGGATGAGATGACATCTTGCCTCCGTAGAGCCAGTTTGTGCAGGGACAGATTAATTGCCAGCTTGTTTTGTGGGGCCCAAACGAACCAATCATTTCAGCCACAGTCGTGTGGCAGACCTTGGCGCTGAAATGATTGGTTTGCTAAAGTGTGCATGTTCTGTTTATACAACATAAGGGTGGTTGGGAGGGCCCAAGGACAATTCCATCTTCCACCTCTTTTTTTGTCTTTGCATTATGTACTGTTTGGGGCCTAGTTTTTCAAACTGCCATCCTGTCTGCCCATGCAGTGCCACTCCTAGATTGGCCACGTGTTTGTGCCGCCCACTCGTGTCGCTTAGCATAGCCTTTTGGACATAAAAACACTATTGTGAAGTGTGAGGTGTTCAGAATAGACTGGAAATGAGTGGAAATTAAGGTTATTGAGGTTAATAATAGCATAGGAGCAGAAAAACCAACACATTCTGTGATTTTAGCTGTTTTTATTCTTTT
Source organism: Taudactylus pleione (assembly GCA_031769625.1). Taxonomy (NCBI): domain Eukaryota; kingdom Metazoa; phylum Chordata; class Amphibia; order Anura; family Myobatrachidae; genus Taudactylus; species Taudactylus pleione. Next base: position 5,018,786 of record JAUIMM010000008.1, on the reverse strand, counting down.
TTTAAAAAAAATTCAGATCCAAAACACAAAACCCAGAACCCAAAACACGGAAGGGTGGTTTTGGCAAAACCAATCCAGATCCAAAACACGAAGAAAGATCCAGATCCAAAACACGAAAAGTGGCCGGTGCACACCCCTAATATATATATATATATATATATATATATATATTACACAAGATACCTCGTAGCCTTCACTTCTCCAAGGAAGCCACGGCATTGCAGTTGGAATCATATGAATCTGTGATTCATCTTCATTTAGGATACATAGGACATTTTTCCTGTGAATTATCCATCTGAAATTTGATATGAATCTCCCCAGGTTGGAATATACTGGAATATAATCTGGGTTTAAGATATTTTACACCTGAAGAAGTCCTAACGGACGAAACACGTTGAGTATTGGTCAGGATGGTGTCATCCATCATATTCTAAAGATCTGTCAATAAGATCAAACTACTTTAAAAGTGGAGGCAGGGAAAACATTCCATTCTTCTTGTTATGACACAGGATATCCGAATACTATGTAAATACTGTAAGCGAATTTTAATATTTTGTATAAAGAACTATTTAATAATAAAAAAATCTTGTTACACGGATTTTGGATATTTACTAATGTTTGGCCAATTGGTCATTTTCTGGGTGTCTATTTGGTGAAGGGTTTTGCTTTAGAAAAATAACGATTCCAGTGGCTTCCTTGGAGAAGTGAAGGCTACGAGATCGCCACTCTACAGAAAAATTATCTACATTATGGACTGAACATCCTATCTATACAGTTGGATTTTTACAAATTTAGTCCTTATACGGACCCTGAAGGACGGCATTGTCTTTGGACATTTAATTAAAATTTTGTACCATTGAATCCATTTGGATTGTGTTGCGCCCTCTGGTATCTTGTGTATTGTATTGTTTATTTGGTTCCCACTAACAGGGAGTCTGGTGAGCCACAAAAACAGGAAGACCAGATTAGAGTTTGCCAAACAACATCTAAAAAAGCCATTACAGTACTGGAACAACATCCTATGGACAGATGAGACAAAGATCAACTTGTACCAGAGTGATGGGAAGAGAAGAGTATGGAGAAGGAAAGGAACTGCTCATGATCCAAAACATACCACCTCATCAGTGAAGCATGGTGGTGGTAGTGTCATGGCGTGGGCATGTATGGCTGCCAATGGAACTGGTTCCCTTGTATTTATTGATGATGTGACTGCTGACAAAAGCAGCAGAATGAATTCTGAAGTGTTTCGGGCAATATTATATGCTCATATTCAGTCAAATGCTTCAGAACTCATTGGACGGTGCTTCACAGTGCAGATGGACAATGACCCGAAGCATACTGCAAAAGCAACCAAAGAGTTTTTTAAGGCTAAAAAGTGGAATGTTATGCAATGGCCAAGTCAATCCCCTGACCTGAATCCAACTGAGCATGCATTTCACTTGATGAAGACAAAACTGAAGGGAAAATGCCCCAAAAACAAGCAGGAACTGAAGACATTTGCAGTAGAGGCCTGGCAGAGCATCACCAGGGATGAAACCCAGCGTCTGGTGATGTCTATGCGTTCCAGACTTCAGGCTGTAATTGCCCGCAAAGGATTTGCAACAAAGTATTAAAAAGTGAAAGTCAGATTTAGGATTGTTTGGTTTGTCCCATTACTTTTGGCCCCTTAAAAAGTGGGAGGCACATATAGAAACCGTTGTAATTCCTACACCGTTCACCTGATTTGGATGTAATTACACTCAAATTAAATCTGAACGTCTGCAGTTAAAGCACATCTTGTTTGTTTCATTTCAAAGCCATTGTGGTGGTGAATAGATGCCAAAATATGAAAATTCTGTCAATATCCCAATATTTATACACCTGACTGTATATATATATATATATATTGTGAAGCACTCTGGCTGGAAAGAGCACAAACACCGGCAGATTTGCAAGCTAGAAGGGACTTTATTTTTCTTACAGCAGTTTATAACACAAGTTGTTAATATCTTCATATATACACTGCTACTAAAGGTCCTGTTGTTCACCCTGCTTGGTAGGGCTCCCTAATGCTAGCTTTCACAAACTATCACCTGGCCACTTGCTGGCATCAGGAGCAATGGTAACAATACCTACTCCAGATAAATAGGGAAGTTACTTCCTGGAACAGCTGAGGCAAAGCCCATCCCGGCTCCCAAGAGAACCCAGACTCCGGACAAAACCCAGGTTGTAAGCCTGAAACAATGAGTTCTCCTAGGTCCCAGGGCACCTTTTAGCTGCCTGAACTGTAGCACCTGAGTCTCCTTGTTCCAATATATGTATACGAAAGGACATAGGCAGGGGGCTGCCGTGTTCACTTGTATTGGATTCCACAATGTCTGAAGTCAGATCCTATGAATAACGCTGCCTTAGCTAAAATCTGACATAGGCGATGATGTTTGGGTCTTCCCCTGACCTTAAGGCAGCACAATGTGAGGATCCTGCTGTGTCTAAGGTGTTGGAAAACATTGTATTTCTTAATGTGAAAGTAGTGTGTATGTATGTATGTATATATGTGTGTGTGTATATGTATGTGTATGTATGTGTATATGTGTATGTATGTGTGTGTATGTGCGTGTATGTGTATATGTGTATGTGTGTGTATGTATGTATATATGTGTGTGTGTGTATGTATGTGTATGTATGTGCGTGTATGTGTATATGTGTATGTGTGTGTATGTATGTATATATGTGTATGTGTGTGTATGTATGTGCATGTGTGTGTATGTATGTGTGTAAGTGTGTGTGTGTGTGTATGTGTGTGAGTATATGTATGTGTGTGTATATGTATGTGTGTGTGTGTGTGTGTGTGTGTGTGCATGTATGTGTGTGCATGTGTGTGTATGTAATACTATGTATGTGCGTGTGTATGTGTGTGTATGTATGTGTGTATGTGTGTGCTTGTGCAGAGTGTTGCTGAGGAAGCTCAGTTCTGACCTGTCTGCAATGTCAGATAACAACATTTACACCTGAGCCCCAGATCACTTATTGAATAATAAGGAGATAATTGTGTTGGTCCCTATAGAATGGTCATCAGGAGGGAAAGTTTATTCTATTCCAGAGAGGGGGGAAAATACTGCGCTATATATACTATATGTTCAATAAGAATTATTGGTATAACTCATATGTAAGCTGTAAAACATATAGAACACTAAGGACGTCATTCAGCTTTGATTGCAGGTCGGCGTTCGCACGCACCCGGTCGATGTTTGCAGTCTGCGCATGTCATTGCACCACAGTGCGCGAAGCTGCCACTGCGAATGCAAACACAGCGGATACGCAGTGGCATGGAGAAATGACTGACAGGAAGTGCCGTTTGGAGGTGGAGAGGGGTGGTCGGCGGAACGCAGGCATGTCTGTGCGTTTGAACCCTGTTACAGGGTCGTGCATAATTAAGCCCCAGCGACGGCATACACAGCCAGTGCTCTGCATGGCGACAGGAAGCTTCGCAGGTTGTGAGGCGTGTCAGGCTCAACCACAACTCTGCGGATGGGTCCCATGTTACTTGATGTTACCGATGCTTTCGCTGACTTGCGGATCTATGTAATGGGAAAAGGGTGGCTTTATAAGGTGGTGGTCGTCTTGGTATAGTACAGCGATCGTGATGCGATCGCATTCATTTACATATTTTTTTAAACATGTGGGTGCGTGCGATGGCAGTCTTGCGATCCAAGCTGAATGATGCCCTAAATCTGTTTTGCTCAATGGATACATTTTTCCAATATAACGTTTATAGAGTTTGGGCCAAATGCAATACAGTGCGAATTTGTAAAAAAAAATGCGGGTTTAGCGCTAATCTCAGATTTTTTTTACTCAGTCGCAAATCTAATAGGGTGCAACTATAGTAAAATTCTAATTTTTTAGGGTTTACTATAACTCGCAAAAAAGCATCTCGCATCCAGATGTTTTCCCATTCTCTAGAGAGAACGGACAATGTAATAGAGTGCGGGTGCTTCACTCCCACATATTACTGCCTGAGAAATCGCAAAAACTATAGACCAGCTTCAGCTTAGCGAGTTTATCCTGAGCAGGTCAGAGTAACACAGAAACATACATATATCCATGAGATACCTGCATGTTTTCTGTGTGTACATATAAAAAATAACATTTTAAAAATAAAAAATGTTGTGCACCCACCCCATCCCCACAAGCATAACCAGCCCCGGGCTCTGTAGAGCCTGTGCTGTTTTTTAAAATACAGGAGACAAAATGCATAGGGGACCCCTATATTTTAAGTACCAGCACAGGGCTTTGCAGAGCCGGTCCTGGTTGTGGAAATACTGGGGACTAAATGAGTAGGGGTCGCCTGTATTTTCCATAACCAGCACTGAGCTCTTTCTAGCAGGGGTATAATGCCACAGCCAGGGGATCCCTTTCACAGGGTCTCCCAGCCAAAGCATTACCTCTGAACGCTAGTCAGCCCAGGCCGGGGATCCTTGGGGAGGTGGGGACGCTCCATTAAAGGGGTCCCCTTCTCCAGAGCACCCCAGGCCTAGGCTTATAGCCGGAAATGATTATGTATGGTGCAGTGTAATAAATTGAAGTACAAAATATTGTCTTTTACAGGTAAACTACAGGTCCCAGCAAGCCTCCCCCGCATGCTGGTACTTGGGGAACCACAAGTACCAGCATGCAGGGCATTACGGGCCCGCTGGTACCTGTAGCTCTAATGCAAAATAAATATTTAATTAATGACAAGACTCACCCACCGTGACAGTACAATTTTATTTAAACATACAAGCACACTCACATACACACTCACACTCACTATCACACATACTCACCTAGTATCCCTGTAGACATTCGCATCCACTTGTCCATGTAGCATCCACGGATACCTGTAAGAAAAAAAAAAAAACTCTTCTATGCGTAGTTCACGTCCTCTTCGGGCCATGTAGGCAGCCAGGGGGTTAAAAAAAAAAAAGCCAAGTCTGATTTTACATACAGTAGGTAATACGCGCACCCATTCGCATAGTGTAGTAACCTCAAATTCAAAAGTTTGCAGGCTATTACATTTGCGAGTCCCGGCATCAGCGCGCACGTTAAAAAAACGCGAGAAGGTGCGAGCTGGTTTTTGCCTGAACACTTGCACCCTATTACATTTGGCCTTTTGGGTATTGATTCTGCAATATATGGAAAGCACCACCAATACTATCAGTCCACTCTGAGTTTTCAGGTAAAACTCGCTGCTTCTATTTTGATCTTTCAGAGAAGCCACCCGGCTGTGATCCGTTCTATACTAATGCCCTCTCCGCTACCTGTCAGTGCCTGTATCCTGCCAGTGCCTGTATCTCATTACTTTCTTCCCAAAGCCTTTCTAGTAGAACTAAGCTTTCTACACTTATCTTATCCAATATTATAGGTGCTGCTTGTAACTTCCTCTGTTTGATGCCCTCAGGCGCAGCGTTTCTCTTTCGACATAAAGTTCTTATGTATCTATTATATTTATCAAGTTCTATAAAAAAGATATATAAATAGATATCTGTTATTTTTTTTTTTTTTATGAAACATCTCCTGCGCCCTGTATTTAATTCTCTTCTCTTTTCCGGAGTAGACAAATTTCGGTGCCCGCCGTGAATTTGATGCAAACAAAAACTGTTGTGTTTGGTTGTTTCTTCCCAAAAAAAAAGAGGTGAATCTTGTCAATTTCATTTTTGGGGGGCTTAAATCCTCAATTACTTACTGTAAGTGCCGACCCTATGTTCCTACGAGTTGAACTGATTTTCATGGGTCAAAGGGCCTGATTCATTATGGATTGCAACTGCGATCGCGGCTGTGATTACGCACGCAGTCTCACTGCGATGATATGCTAATCCATTGCGATCACTATGCCGCTGCAGCACAACACAAGGGCGACCACCTTACCTTACACACATCCGTAATGTTTAACAAGACTATGAAACCATTGGTAACATGGAGTACCAACGCAGCCTCACGCACACTTGCACAAGCAATGACCTTAGTCAGGAATGGCTAACCTCATCACACACAGTGACTACTCAGGCTGTGTATGGCATCACAGTGCCTAGTTAATGCACGCCCCTGCAACGGCTTTCAAACGTACTGTCACGCCTGCGTTTTTGCCGACCACCCCTAAGTCACCTACCACAAATGGCACTTCCTGTCAATCACTCTGCGATGGGTCTGCGCAGACCCAATCACAGTGACTGGTTGGCTCTAGTGCACGCGCACTGCGATGGACATACGCATGCACAGAACTCAATAATAGTCTGAAATCTCACGGTTCGTGAGCTTTCGTCTCTATGATCAATGTAGAATATAAGGTACCACGCGACAGACGCCATTTCACTTCGGCTGTGGAGACTGAACAGGGAGGGTGGGTAGTGTAGGGCTGGGAGAGATGCTGGTGCTGTCTGCTGTGTCCTGGGCTGGTGCTGATCCATTCCGGTCTCTGGCCACGGTACTGTCACTGTGCTGTCTGCTGATCCACTCTGGTCTCTGGTCACGGTGCTGCCACTGTCACTGTTCTTTCCGCTGATCCATCTGGGCTGTCTGCAGTGTCCTGGGCCTGTGCTGTGTCCATCTCTGGGCTCAAGTTCTGGACTCCAAAAAAAAAAAAAGTAAAAAAAAAAATCAAAGTGTCTTTTATATTTTACTGTGTGCTCATGGGTGTTAGGCTTAACCGCAGTAGCGCACAAGAGCCAGCCAGCAACGCACGTTGCAACCTTGTGCTGCCCGACTCCAGTCGTGATCAATCGGTGCTCTGGGCCCAAGTTCTTCTGGAGCTGACAAAAAATAAAAATCATCATTTGTCTTTTTTTCTAATATTTTTGTGTGTGCGCACGACTGTGTCAATTTTGTAACCGCACCTTGGCTACACTATTGGTGATTCTGACACTGCTTCAAGACTGCAGAAAATATGGAGGGCTGTCACATGACAGGAGAGCAAGGCCAAGAACCACATGTTGTAGCTGCCACCAGCAGTGCAAGGCCGTCAACTTCCTCGTCCTCTACGAAGGTAGAGGACGCCATCAGGGCTTAAGTCACGCCATCGATATGGTAAAGCAAGTTTTACTGAAGTTAAGAAAATAAAATTGAAAGGATATTTGCCTTTAGATAAACAAAAAATTGTCAATATGCCATTCACTACATGAAGTGGCAAGGAAAGGATAAGGCCTTGGCCTTTCTTTATGAAGACTGCTGATAGCCCTTCTGCTTGTAGTAGTAGTAGTGGTGGTCCAATTAAAATTGTGAAAGTTGTTAAGACAGCTCCAGGAAAACCAACTGTGTGCCCTGAGAATCGAAATCACAAATCCCAGAGGAGAGTGCAAGTGTGTCCGCGGTTGCCATGTGTGAGCCAACCTAAATACTAGTGTACTGGAGGATCCTAAAAGTTCCAACATTTGTGTGCCCTCTGTAAATGTGGGGAAAGGAAGTCAACATCTTGCACACGTAGTCATTGAGGATGCTTCTGTGGCATTGCACATGGAGCAGGATATTATGGTAGTTGAAGGCACTAAGGATGATGAGAATGTTGATGATGAAGATGTTGGTGATGAGGATGTTGATGCCGAGGATGTCCTTTGTGTAAGTAAGGCAACAGCTGTTGCCCATGGTTTGAAGAATACAAAACCCATTGTTGTCATGCCGGGACAAAAGACAAAAAAAATCTACTTCTCACGTGTGGAATTATTTCCATTCCGATCCGGACAACAGTTGTCAAGCCATATGTGCCCATTGCCATGCAAGAGTGAGTAGAGGGAGGGACCTAAACCACCTAGGAACCTCCTCCTTGTTATGTCACTTGGAGCGCATCCATCAAATATCAAAGTGTATGTTGCCAAGTTCCAAAACTCAAAATGTAACAGGTCCATTGTCAGCTACCTGCTCCCTCTCTGTGAGATCCAAGCACCTTCGATCTCCAACACCAACACCTGCATCATCACCTACATCCTCATTCGTGATCAGAAGTAATTTATAAAAAACAATTGACTATTAAACAGTCCTTTGATAGAGGAAGTAAGTATAACAGCTGTCACCCAGTTTCACATCAGATCACTGACGCCATGACAGCTATGCTAGTATTAGATGGTGAAATAATAAAACATGAGGATGATAGTGTGGAGGAAGTGCAAAAGGAGGATGAGGGGGAAATTTGTATCCCATCTGACGCTAATGTGGATGTTGATGATGAGGATGTGGTTTGCATAAATCAGCCACCAGTGGCAGCAGTTTTTGCTAATGATAAAAAGAAAGCCAGAAAAGCAACGTCTTGGGTGTGGAATTATTTTAATCTAAATTCTGACAACAGTTGTGAAGGCATCTGTTCCATTTGTAAAGCCAAAGTTAGCAGAGGAAGGGACGTTAACCATCTAGGCACCTCCTCCCTGTTACGCCATTTGCAGCAAGTTCATGCAATTTGTTTAACAAAATTATAATTTGTAAATTAATAACAAGCAGTCCAGTATCACCTACCAGCAGTTTGGACCAGCACATGCAATCTCCACCACCAACACCCTCATCATCAACCTCCTCCTTAATAATTGAAGGTAGTCCTTCCAAAAAATGTTTTGTGGGGCCCAAACAAGCCAAGGAGTTCAGCCACTAAAGTGTCAGTCCTAGTGGCTAAAGTGCTTGGTTTGTTAAACTGTGCATGACCTTTTTAATATTCCACATAAGAGTGGGTGGGAGGGACAATTCCATCTTGCGCCTCTTTCCTTTACATTTGGCACAATTTGGGGCATTGCCGACTGACATTATTATAGTTTATTAAACTGCCATCCTGTCTACCACTGCTGTGTGGCAATGTTTCATAGATTTTTTAAACTGCCGTGCGTTTGTGCCGCTGCTCTGTTGCTTACTTTAGCCAGCCAGCTCGCTGCAGCCTTTGGCCTATATTGGTGAAAAATAGTGAAATCAATATTGTGAGCTGTGACGTGGTTAAAAATGCCTAGAAATACCTGAAAATCATTGTTATTAAGGTTAATAATACTATAGGAACAAAAACAGGCCCAAATTATGTGGTTTTAGCTGTTTTTATGACTTTTTAAGAAAAAATCCAGATCCAATACCCAAAAACAAAACACGGATGAAAGAAATCCAAAACCAGATTCAGATCCAGAACCAGGGGAGATCCAGATCCAAAACCAAAACACGGGGCTCGGCGCACATCTCTAGTTCTAATTGATCATCATGTTTTGGTTTTGGCAAAACCACCCTCAAGTGTATTGGTTTGGATCTCGTTTTGGATTCCTTAAAAAATCTATAAAAATGTATAAAGACGTAGATAAAAACAGCTAAAATAATGTAATTTGGACCTGTTCACATGCAATCCAAAACCCGAGTTAGGTTTTTAAAGCCGAGTTCTGAACTGGCAGCAAACACGAGCCCGGACTTGGTTCCACTCGGAACCCTAAAGTGATTCCAAACTGGGACTCAAGTTGACTCAGAACTTTGGGTGTGTTCTTATTTCAGGAAATTCAAACCACACCTCTTATATTATATATATAAGAAGTAGTTAATAGACCGACGGACTAAATGCCGCCGATCTATACCCCGACACCAGAAGACCGGCAAAGGACAGAAGATAGGCATTGAAATACCTATGCCTATCTTCATCTCGAAGCCGGAGTGCTGAAGGACGCCGAACCGATTGAGGCGAGTACGGCCACCCCTAGCACTTAGCCGGCGGGGGGGGGTGTTATGTTTAGGCAACCCCGGGGGGATTTAGGCTTAGACACCTTCCCCCTGGGAGGGTTATATTGATTCCTATCTATACATTCTAAATGTCGCTAAATAGCGTTATAAGTCGCACAAGAAATAATTGCTTTCCAGACTTGGATTGTGGTTCCGAAGCACATAAAGATATTATTCACCAAAAAGCAGATAGTTACACGCTGTGATCTAAATACAATTAGCACAAAAGATTATACATAAACAAGGTACAGTCAATACATTACGCAGGCACTCTGGATCCAGATTTCCGGCATTAAAGGTGAAGCCTCCGTCAACAGAAAGAATATGATGACTGACTAGCTGGTTCAGGGAGCTTGCATATAAACCCTTGCAGAGTTAGGCAATACAATAGAACAAGTTGGCATAATCCCATTGGTTCTTCTTCCTGGTTCTCCTGTGACGATGCAGTTCATAGGCCAGTTTGTATTGTAATAGTTCAGCCTCCAAAAGCTTCTTTGTGTTCGTTTTAACTAATCAATAGACACTACATACAGAGATACATTGTAACTTCTAATTCATATCTTGCGAATGCCTGCTGCGATCTCCTTGCCGATGGAACCGGAAGTCTGCAAATAAACAGTGGTTTAGAATAGCACCAAACACGGTCTGCTTATCATGTGCTAAACCTGAGATCTTAAATACAGTCGCTTCATTACATAATTAATAATGAAAAAATCTTGAATATTAACCTTAATGCTAGGGAACCTTTTTATGTAAGTGTGCAATGTGTAAGTATAAGAATATTGCGTAGTTTCGCTAATATGTGTGGTGCGTTTATGTGTTTTGTGCTTTGATATATTTATATGTTTTATTTAATGTGTGTATGCATGTTAGTCTATGTGTGTGTGTTATGCAATTCAGTGTATTTATGATGGATTTAATATCTATATTAAGCCTTTCTAACATATTTTAAAACTACAGTACAAGGTGTTACAAGCAGTGAAGTTCACTTTCAAGCAGGGTGGAGACCCCAGCTGACCCCCAGCCATTGCCACTTCGTCTGATAGCTAATTCAAAGGTTCTCCTCTGCCTAATTAAAATACACTTGTCAGTACTTCTTAAGCAAACCTCCGACCATTGTTCCTAACTTCTCATTCAGAAAAATTCAATTGTGCATATCAGTGTCTGGGTTATATTTCAATTGCCACAGCCATACTTGTCTGTATGCGGGGCTTCTCAATTTATATGTAAAACACTGACAGTATCCTGGTGTATATATTTTTTAATTACTTTTCTCAGACATGTATACAGAAGCTCTTTCTCATTACTAACTAAACCCTGCATGAATATTGTGTTTGTCAGTGTGAGAGTGTTGTATATTATTCGCTATTTAGTGTTGTGCGAATGTGTGGATACGTGCACACTAGGTGCGTGCGCACACAATGGTGCATCATGGCTTGTACCAACATAAATTGGACAGCGGATGACCAAATCATCCGATAACAGTTGAATTGCGGTCACATGCAATTATTTGACTTTGACAGTTAGGCTAGGGGAAGGGAGGGTTATGTGCCGCTGGGGGGAGGTTAGGGTTAGGCACCCCCCGAGAGGGTTAGGTTTAGGGTACGGGGGAGGGGGTAACATAGAACATGCGATATGTATCATTACTGCAGTGATATCTGGAAGCAACACATCATACAAAGTAGAGATGTGCGCCGACCCCCGTGTTTTGGTTTTGGATCTGGATCTCCCCTGGTTTTGGATCTGTATTGGTTTTGCCAAACCCTCACCTCGTGTTTTGTTTTCGTGTTTTGGATCTGGATTTTTTCTTAAAAAATAAAAAAAACAACTAAAATCACATAAAATGGGCCTTTTTTGTTCCTACAGTATTAATAACCTCAAAAGCATTTATTTTCACTTGTTTCCAGTCAATTTTGACCACCTCACAGCTCACAATATTGATTTGTTCATCTTGTTTAGGCCCAAAATTTGCACCAAAATAGCTGGCTGACTAAGCTAAGCTGCAGCAGTGGGTGACACAAACACATGGCAGTTCAACTTCAAACATGGCACATCAGGAAACACTTTTATTATTCAAGAGAAGCCTGAGGGAGTTGGAGTATGTATGTAGTTGAAGGTAGAGCAGGGTCAGGAAGGGTTGATTGGTAGTAAATTTAATTTCATTTTTTGATTCAAAAGAAAATTTATGAGGGAGAAGGGGAGGGGAGGAGGCATTTACAAAAAAATGTGATACAGTACATTTACATCAGTCCTTGCCACAGAAGAATCCTTGAGCATGGCTGCTGCTGCTGGGAGTTGATTTTCTCATCCCAGAATGGGACCAGGAAGAGTGCTTTCCAATAAAAAATAAACAATTGATTTAAATAATGCTTTGCAAATCTTCTATAAAGACATTTCCCAACCTGTACAGGGACATAAAAAAACATAGGGGGTCATTCAGACCCACTCGCGAGCGGCAGTACGCTCGCAAGTGGGTCGATGTTCCCCACTGCACATGTGCACGACGGAGGGAGCTCCGTCGTGTGCATGCGCGAGACCCGGTGAGCGAAGGACTTTCCATCGCTCCGGGTCTCGCACCAAAGGGGGCATGCTGTCGATGTTGATTGATAGCACGCCCCCTTTGGTGGGCGTGCCGGGGGCATGCCTGCCAGATGGAGGCGTTCCCATGGGAACGCCTACCATCTGAAGCCGGCCCCACTGACATCACTAGTGATGTCAGTGGGAGTGACTTTGGCTCTGATAGAGCCAAAATCACTCCAGGGCTTGTGGTTGAGAAACCCGACCACAGGGTTTCACTCGCAAGTCCGATGGTCACGATGGTCAAGACCATCGCGACCATCTTGTTGGACACTCGTATATGCTGTGGGTCATGACCCACAGCTATATGAGCGTCCAGGAGGACGCTGCATTTTAATGGAGGAGGGCCCTGATTCAGAGCGAGCGCTCTGGTCAGAGCGTCCGGCTCTGAATCAGGGCCATAGTTAGTCAGTGGCCTTCAAACTGCCGTTGTTCCCACTGTCCACTTAACCATATGAGATATGTGAATAAGCGGAAAAGAGCAGCAAATGCAACAGTTTTTTTAAGGTAAGTCTTACGTTGTGTCTTTCTTGGGAATTCTTTCTTGAGCGCCATACCTGCTTGCTGGGAGTGGATTTTTTTCATCCCAGAAGGGAACCAGGAAGCGTGCTTTCTGCAAATCAATAAACAATTGACTTAAATAATCCTTTGCAAACCTTCTGTTCTGTAACGGAATTTCCCAACCTGTATAGGGACATTAAAAAAAACAGAGTTAGTTAGTGGCCTTCAAATTGCCATTGTTCCCACTGTCCACTTCTTAGATATGTGAATATGTTAGAAATTAATGTAGAAGGCCAAAAATTGGGTGGACCACACATGGCTGATTGATCAACCATGGCGTCTGGATTAGTGTCATAAGGAAGAGGAGGCCGCAAACTGGGTGTCATGTTATGAGTTGGCCATATGGGCTATGTGGCTGTTAAGGGATCAGGCTGGTTATCAGTGGACACATTATTACAGTTGTTGTTATTTTAGGTTGCCATCTCCTGAAGGGTGTTTACCAACAGACAGAGACTACCTATCAGCTCAGGCATAGACACTTCCTGAGGAACAGAGCCCCTGTTCCAACATCTGAAGCTCTTCTCTCTCCACATCATTATTATAGATGAAAAAAAATGTCATCTGGGACATCTAGCTCCTCTTTCTGTACCTTGCTCACCCTTTTTGGACAGGAAGTCCAGGATGGATAGTTTGGAAGAAAAAGGCCTAGCAACAGATGGGGATGGTCATTATCAAGACCTGATCTCCACAGTGCGTGTAGTCTGAGAGGTATTGGTTGGCATGTAGGCAGCGGAATAACAAAGGCCTCCATGTTGTCTGTGCAACAGAGACAGCCGCGGCTTCAGCTAGCTGTGGCTTCAGTTCAGTGCAGCTGAGCTAGCCAATAAGAATCACCCTGATTCTTATTGGCTGATGATGGACACCTGGCCATAAGTATACATGGCAGCCGAGGCTTCAGGACCCCACCTGTGATTTTGGTGGCTGCATACTGCTGCTGGACAGGCCAACGTGATCGACTGGTTGAGTGTCTATGGTCGACCAGTCGATCGCAAATGATGCTTTGGCCATCTCTGCACTTAGGGTTAGCCAAGTCTCTGTGCAGGCTGGCCACACCCACACTGGTGGCAGGCCACACCCCTTAAGCATGGGTCCCTACCACTGCATTATCCCAGTGGGTCTCTCACGTCCCAGTCTGACATTGCTACCAGATATCCCAGGAGCGTGAGCAGCTATGTTTTGGGTTGGTTTCAAACCCCTAAAAGAGCTTTAGGTCTGTGTTCTGCATTGATAGCTGTATCCACTATCCTTAGGTTGGTAACATGGTACAATCAGTATGCCTGAGCCTGCACTGAAGCTGGGAAATCAGCTATGCACTGATGCAGGAACAGAATGGTATTCCCTCTGGGTAACGCATAACTCCGTCGCTCTCTGCTGAATAATCCACATACAGTAAACAGTCAGTGTACTGGACGTGGTGTTAATCAAAAGGCAGGATTTAATAACAAACAGAAATCCAGCAACAGCAGCATAATCTCATCCCGAAACTCCTCAATAACCATGGTGATGTATTTACCCTGTATTTAGCTTGTGCAAGCTTTTCTGGCCCTTTGTGTATCCACTTAGTTGAATTATATCTTAATCCACTGTAAACACACAGAAATGTCTGGATATATTTTAATAAACCAAAGTACAGAGTCTCCAAATCCCAAAGATCAGGATTTTATTTGCAGGTTTATAAGTACGACGACTAGTCACACTTCCTCTTAGGGAGCTACCGTATGCCCTGTAATTTATGCAGTCTATAAACCTTCTATCGGATGAGGTGTGTCGTGTGTGCAAACCACTTACCCTTAAACTAAAACTAAATAAAGACACTGAGATGTAGATTTGGCAGGGAAACTGATGGCTATTTATTAAAGCAATAATTATTTATTTAAGTATGCATGGTGGCAAGGAAAAGATGGACAGAAATCAGCCAATCTGCAATGCCCACACACGACCAGCACCAGGCATAGCAGGCGTATACCGCCCAAAGTGCACGACATAACTATAAAAACCCCTTTAAGCAACAAAAGGTATCCACTCACTTTCTACCTTGACTACCCACCTGTTTTGGTGATGATGCTGCCCCCCATTAGGTTGGTACAGCCAATTACCAGTCAACGAAGGGAGCGCACCTCAACCAAACAATTGCACCCAGACTGGTGATCTGCCATTCTTCCCACCGCAATAAAGCCAACTTAAAAAACAGAAGCAAACCAAAGAAAAGGGAGGGTGGGAAACCTGGAAACAAAGAGGCTTTGGCCCACACTGCCAGCCCCTTAATTAAACATCACTATAAACAGGGGCGGAGCTAGGCTTCTAGGTGCCCTAGGCAAAGCTACACAATACCACCCCTACCTCCCCCGATACCACCCCTACCTCCCCCAATACCCTCCCTCCAGCTGCTCAAATGCAAACTTGACTTTTTCATGTTATTAAAATATAAAATATGTATTACTATTGTTGTCATGATAAATAGAAATTAATGATTATTATTACATACTGTTTATAGAATAGTCACTACCCAGACACCGCTCTCTGCCCAGGCAATACCCTGATTATTCCCTGCTCCTCGTCTCTGAGAGGAAGAGGAGGAGCAAAAGGGAAATTTCTAGGGGGTGGGCGATTGGCTGGCAGCCGGGCGCCACATAAACACTTTGTGAAGGCCCCCCCCTGCCGGCAGGCTGCAGCAGCACCAACGCCCAACAAAATTTGTCACAGTCACTGACTGCCAATTTGATCAAAGCCAGGGGCGTGTGAATGTGATGCAGCCTTCCCTAGTGCCACCCTGCCGCTGCTACTGGAGCCTGGAGGGAGGGGCTGGCCGGGGAGTGAGGACTCAGAGACAGACTGTCTCTCAGTTCTGACTCCCGTAGCGTGGTGGCTGCTGCAGCACTGGGGCGGACACCGCCGGGCAGTCACAGACATTCTCAGTATGTGACTGTGCCCGGCTGGCGCCCAAGGGGACTGAAGCTGGAGGATAAGCGGTGCCGGTGGCTGCGGGGCGGTCACCTGCTATAGCATGCTCCTATTCTATGGACGGTGAGGCGCCTGCTGGCATGACATGGACATAGAATAGTGCACTGCTCGTAATAAGCTCCTGTCAGTCACTGTCAGTAATTTTACGGCGCCTTCTAGTGGCCGCCGCCCATTGGCAGATGCCTAAAGCTGCCTAGTGGAAGCGCTGGTCCTGACTATAAAACACGCCCCCTGAACTGCTATAGGCTACCTAAACCAAGTGATCTGCACACATGCCAGCCCCTAATCCTAGAGGTTTAATCCACCTCTTTTCTTATGCTAATTATTTGGTTTCTCTAAACCTTCTATCGGGTGAGATGTGTCATGGGTCTGTATGTAGTTATGAAACTAGACAGGTAAAAAACTGACATGACCTAAATACCGATATGCACAATACCGACAATAATAAAAAAACAACAGTAAACATTACCGATATAATGATAATACCGACACGTCAATATACCGACACACATCATCATATTGCCGGTAATGAAAATACCAACAGAAAATACCGACATGTTACATCACCGACAATCTCCAATTACCGATTGGTCAGAATACCGGCAACATAAAATTACCAACAAACATTCCCGACAACACCAAAATACCTACAAACATAAAATACTGAAAATGTAAATACCGATAACTATATATACTTACAAATATAAAATACCGATAAGTGAAATGCCGATAGTAATAATATCTGCAAACATATTACCTACATAGATAATACCAACAAACATATAACCACCACATTACAATCCCGACAACATATACACCAACAAATAAAATTCTCACAACATATAAATACCAAAAAATGAAATCCGACAATAAACATATATATACCGACAAATGAAATCCCGACAACAGATATACCGACAAAAGAAGACTGGCAGATATAAAACCGAAATTGAAATCCAGACATTCAAAATACCGACAGATGAAAACACAAAGGTCCTTTCACCTACTTAAAGAAAAAAACGGCTTACAGAATAGTTTTGGACTATGTAAACTGACACCTTTTAATGCGACTAGCATTAAAAGTTGCGAGTTATACAGAAGCCATGACAGATAAGTGAGATCCGTGACGGCTTCTGTGTGTGTTTTTGTAAAACCATATTTACACACACGTATATGAACCTGTCCCACTTGCACAGATCGCTCCCCACACACATAGAACCACAGTAGCACAGATCTGATCCCCTCACACATATCTCCTACTAGCACAGAAGATTTCCCTCACACACACACAGATCTCACCTTTTTCTCCTATCTGTGGGCCTGATTCAGACCCACTCGCGAGCGGCTGTCCGCTCGCAAGTGGGTCGATGTTCTGCACTGAGCATGCGCACGACGGAGGGAGGACTTTCCTTCGCTCGTTGTGTCTGATCAAAGGGGGCGTGCTGTCGATGTTGATTGACAGCACGCCCCCTTTGGTGGGCGTGCCGGGGGCGTGCCTCCCTGCCGGGGGCGTTCCTATGGGAACGCCTACCGTCAGAAGCCAGCCCACTGACATCACTAGTGATGTCAGTGGGAGTGATTTTGGCTCTGATAGAGCCAAAATCACTCCGGGCCTTGCGGTTGAAAACCTCAACCACAGGCTCCGGCTCGCAGTTTCGATGGTCGCGATGGTCAAGACCATCGCGGCCATCAAACTGCACGCTCGTATAGGCTGTGGGTGGTGACCCACAGCTATACGAGCGTCCAGGAGGACGCTCCATAGTTATGGAGGACGGCCCTCATTCAGAGCGTGCGCTCTGCTCAGAGCGTATGGCTCTGAATGAGGGCCTGTGTTTTCTCTGTCTGCATACAGGGCCGACTAGAGCCACGCCGGGTCTAAGTGACAGGGGGCATGGCCTAATCGCGGGAGACGTGGCGTAATCGCGGGAGGTGTCATCACGCCCCCTTGGAAAAAAAAGTACTTTTTTCAGCGGCGCTGTGCGCTGGGGAGGAGGCGCTTTGTGCCCCTCAGCCCGGCGCACAGCCAATGGGGGGTGTGATCAGCGTGATCGTTCTCCCCATAGGCATAGGAGATTGCTCTGGCTGCTGCTTTAGCAGTCACGAGCAGTCTTCTGTGACTTAAGAGGGAGGGGGAGCGGTTCCTGGACTGGTCACCTGATCGTCAGAGGTGTCTCTCAGAGCTCAAGGCGTGCCCCCTCACAGTGAGGCATGCCTCCATTAGCTCTTTTTCTCTGTGTTTTATTGGCTGCTTTGTGGCCCAGCCAACAGCTCCAGGCAATGTCTGAGCTATCAGAGGTGAGGCAAAGCTCTTACTGCCTCATCTCTCATCTCTCCCTGGGTACGATGCATGACAATCACTGCAATGGACCGCTCTGTCGGTAAGAGAGGCCTTTTTTAATGGAGGGACCCAGAAGCCCCTCCGGCGTCCTTCTGTGCATGCGCAGAAGGATGCGTGCACCACAGGGGGGTGCTGGGAGGGATTCTATTGGATCCCTCTATCAGCACTCAGCGGACAGAAGCCCATAGGCTTCTATGGGTAACGTCATCAGGAAGATTGGTTGCGTTACCCACTGCAACCAAGTCCCAGAGTGCATCACTCCGGGGCTTGGTACATATGAGAAATGTGGTCAAACCTGTATTTTCGGGGTTTGTCCGCATTTTCCCCTTTGATGCATCCCACCCCCTGTATTTTCAGAGAGTGCTGCAATTTTGGTGAGTTTGCCTATAAAAAGATCAGAATAATACAAAGACATTTATAAGTTATAAATATCTTCTTTATATTATTCTAATACTTTTATAGTCAAAACTCTGCAGTCTGACAGGCTCTGCCTCCCCTGACTGCACATCCCTGCTCTATGTCATACTGGGCTGTCGGCCAATCAGAACTGAGGGGCGGGGCTTCACAGGTGCATCGGGAGGCAGAGCTAGGCACCGTGTCCTGGCATTAAGTGAAAAAAAAATTGGGTGGTTCTCTGCCATTGATGGTGGAAAAGCATTGGCTGTTAACCTGGACGATGGCCAGAGAATATACAGATAAGAGGAGCTGAATCTCTCCACTGTGACCGGGTGCTGATCTGAAGCCATCTAGAGAGGTCTCTACTTGAAACAGTGTAACAGTGTATTTGTCAGACACCAATCAGCCAGGAGAGACAGAATTACACTGCAGCTTCTTTTACAGTTCAGACATAGGGGCCTATTCATTAAATATTCATTAAAAATTCTCTAGAGATAATTAGGTTTAGAACTCTCATGGAGTTCTAGCTAATTATAGGTGGAATTCATCATTCCACCTCTCCATAAGTATCTATTCCAAAAAGCTGTCATTTTTGCGATGACAGCTTTTCGGGAAATAGATACTTTTCCCTGCCTACACTACCTTATCGCGTCTGGAAACAGTGCTGCGCATGCGCTGTTACATCTGTAAAACCAGCGCATGCGCAGCACTGCCTAGAGAAGCGTTAAGTTTGTGTACCCCCCCGACCACCCCACCCCCCTCCGCTCACCTTCCCCCTCCCCGACTTACCTGTCCGCGCAGCAGCCTCCGGCTCCGTCCTGCTGGTCGGACATGTGTGCTCCCCAGCAGACCACATGACAGATTAGAAAAAAAAAAAACTTTTTTTTTTTTCTAAACTTTCTTGTGCTCTGCTGGGGAGCACACATGTCCGACCAGCCTCCGGAGCCTGAGGACGGAGCAGAGCGCCGGAGGGACTCGTCAGGGGACCTGCACACGCGGATACAGGTAAGTCGATTCTGCTATTCGCCACCTCACAGTGGCGAATAGTAACTGCATCAAATTCCGAAAATTCATAATTTTCGGAATTTGATGAATACCACAATTTCCACATCCCCATACTAATGTACTAATGTACTAATGTACCAATGTACTAATGTATGGGGAGTGTAGAAATTAACGCAGGGGAACTTAGCAAGGAGATATCTGTGATATCTCCTGTGCTAAGTCTGTTCATGAATACCAAAATAACGTTATTTAAGGAAAATGTCCTTAAAAACGTTATTTTAGTGTTGATGAATAGGCCCCCCAGACACAACGCACCGCACCTTTGCAGCCATCAGGGGTAGGGTATGCAAATTCCGCGATCGCAGTGACTGACTCGTGCACGCACACTGCGATGCATACGCATGCACAGACGGGCGACTATCGGCCATAGCGTGCGATCGCAGCTTAGTGACCGGGTCTGAATCAGGCCCATAGCTCCTCAGCTATCTACACCTCAATACATCATCCAGGGGCGTTTTAAGAGAGGAGGGGACCCGTGTGCAGCCTCCGTTTGGACCTGTGTGCAGCCATTTGGGCCTGTGTGCAGTCCCTCCTCTCTGTCAGCGAAGTACAGTCTGGCTTCCTGCCAGAATCTACCGTGCATGTGCGGGTCTCTGGGAAAATGGTGCCCACGCCTTTTTCCAAGGGACATCTTTTTGGCGCATGTGCGAGTCACCGGGAAAATGGCCGCAGGTGCGGTGCTGCAGAGCAGGAAACTGGAATCTGCGGAAAGGTAAGTATAATTACCTATGGGTGCTGGGTGTGTGGTGTGGGCCCCACCTTGCACCCATTATAAAGACGCCCCTGACATCATCACAGAAGACTTTATAACTGAGAGAGATAACATCGTCAGCCAATACTGACTACCAACTAATAATCCCCCTGGGTATCCTGGGAAGTTTGGTACCTATCCCTTAATAATTTACCTCAGGACAGAAATGATTGCGTTGTGCTCCACGGACTGAATTAGCCCCCGCACCCTAACCCGAGTAGAGAACTCTGCCTGCATAAACCACATTGCCAGTTCTGCCTGCAGATTAGTATTCTGTGCAGATGCTGCCAAATACAATATAAATTACAGCTATAAACATAATTAGCAGCTATAGCTGAGGATCACATCTGGCCCAGAAAGTTATTATCCCCATGGAAATGTGTATATATAATGTATATATGTATATATTTGTAAATCAGTAACGCACGGGGGCCTGCATTGTAAGGCTATTATTCACAAGTGATATACTGATAAACAGGATACAGAACTCAAAAGAGGAGCTTTATCATCTGTTGTAGATCCTGCGGCAGATTCACAGGACCAATTTACGAGCATCACCGATATCGAAGCAACCTGGCTTAAGCTAGAACAGGTGAAACCTACAGTATCTAGGGCAGAGTGAAATTAATATGCTTCACTACTCACAGCTCTGATTGGCACATTGCGGAAGGTCCTGATTGATACTGTACACCTTTTTGGCCTGTGATCAGTTGCGTCATTCACCTTGGTGACACCTGGTGCTGACTCTGGAATATATACCATACATGCCTACTCTCCTGGGAGTCGCGGGAGGCTCACGATTTTTTGGGTAACCCCCCCGCACCCCCAGAAGAGTAGGCATATCTCCCACATCCTGCCCACTAGTGAAGTGGGCAGGGTGGGGTGATTTTACCTGGAATTTTCGGGTCTGTAGGGAAGGGGCGGGGCTAAATGGTACAAATTCCATCATTTAGACCCGCCCCCTCATCAAGGACCCACGAATCACGGGTGTTTTCTGTAAAGGGGGCAGGGCCTAATGATGCCTATAGTCCGGTCCCACTCCCCAAAAAGGAGAGCAGCAGGTCCCCTCCAGCTGCTCCCGGAAAGGTGCCCAAGAATGTCATATAGTGAAGGGCACGGTTAAGCCGAGCGACGGTAAAAGGGGGTGTGACCTCACAGGTATGGGCATGGCCTCACTGGTAGGGGCGTGGTCTTGTGACCCGAAACCCCATTTTAGTCACTCTGGGGGTGCCGGATATGCGGACTGTCCCCAGGGACCAGCTTGTGTGCAGTGCCGGCTCCCTTGCTGTTTCAGGAGCTGAGTGCAGCACTTAATGCTACAGTGCAGCACCCGGCTCCTGTCACTGAGGAGTCGGCACTTTGGTGTCACCCCTAGGTGGGTGACACCTGGATGCGTCCCGCACCCACCTGTGATTGGTGATTAGCAAATCACTTCGTAACACCACGAGGACAGACATAGCAGGCATGCCGCCCGCCAAATCACTGCTGATCTCCACCCACCACCATACAGGTAAGTACGTACCCCTTCTTGTTCCTGGGAATTCTTCCTGAATAAGAGATGGACGCTAATGTATTGCGCAGCTGCAATGCCGCGATTAGCGGCTGTGTTGAAATAGGCCAATGCTGTATCCGACTAGAAATGTATTGAGATGCCCTCTGGCCACTTTGCAGATCCAAGAGAGTGCATACAAATACACAGCTGCTGTGGGAGATCATGTGAAAATCGGCCATCTTAGTAGTCCTATGGTAACGCAAAATGGCCGCCTCAACTGAGCCATTGGAACCACTTTATCTGCTTATGGGATCGCAGGTGCCGGCTCCGACATACTCTGAAAACAGCAGGGACACGCCTGTGTTTTCTGCCACCACTCCCCGTTGTCTTACCCAAATGGTCCCTGACTGTCAACGGCCCCTGACTTTGCAAAGTAATTCTCTCAATACTGGCTAGCCAGCAATCCTTAGGTATAAATTCAATCACTCTTAATTTATTCAAGAATGTTGTAGTCAGGGCTGCCATCAGAAAATGTAGGGCCCAGGACTGACAAAACAGGCAGGGCCCAGGGCCCCCCCTCCCATCCCGTGTTTCTGAAACTCCCCCGCAGTGTCTCTCCAGTTCCACAGCGTTCGCTTTGGTTTTTTTTTTATTGTCCCCCCTGTCTCCCCAGCTAGCCCTTATATCCTCGATCTAGTGCGCATAGGCTCCTTCATATACCTTTATTCACCTCAAAGCATCCCCCCTGTCCCCATCAATGCAGAGTCAATACGGTGCCGGCAACAGACAATTTGGGGCCTTGTACACCTCCTCCTACCGCCTAGATACAGAACGGTCGGCTTGCGACTTTCCTTACCTACACCGTGGTTTATCAGCAATGGGGAACCTCTGAAGAAATTGATCCTCTCTGAGCAGACGGTAAATTCACTCAGTATTCTTTATTCATGTAGGTGATCACAAGGTCAGGAAGACATCTGTTTGCATAGGAATATAACCAATGTCATCATCATACAACAGAGGTAATATAGGTTTTTATGGAACTTGTGTCTTAATGAAGATTATTGTGCCCCAGCCTTTGCTGTTACTCTTAAAATTGTGGAATATCTCCAGGCCTTCACCTCCAAGTCTCTCCAGCTGTCTCATCCCAACTTGTCTCTCCAGCTGCCTCAGCTTCCCTGTGTTTCTCAAGCATCCACAGCTTCTCCACTCCATCTCATGACTCTCCATGGATTCCCTCAGCTCCCCCCACTCCCTGTGTGTCTCTCCATGGCCTCAAATTCCACCCTGTGTCTCTCCATGGCCCCAGCTCCTGCGCCTGTATGTCTCCCCCCTCGTGCATTTCCATGGTCTCAGCTCCTCCCACCCCGTGTATCTCCATAGTCTCAGCTCCCCTCCCCTGTGAATCTACATGATCTCATATCCCTCCCCCTCTGTGTATATCCATGGTCTCAGCTCCCCCCCCGTGTATCTCCATAGTCTCAGCTCTCCTCCCCTGTGTCTCCATGGTCTCAGCTCCTCTTCCTCTCACCATGTGTATCTCCATGGTTTCAGCTCCTTCCCCCTGTGTATCTCTATGGTCTCAGCTCCTCCCCCCTCAATGGTCACAGCCCCCCCTGTGTGTCTCCATGGTCTTCAGCTCCGTCCAATCTATTGTCCCCCCTCCTCCCTCTGTGTGTCTCCATGGGCTCCAGCTCCCATCTATTGTCCCCTCCTGCATGTCTCCATGGTCTTCAGCTCCCATCTATTGTCCCCCCTGTGTTTCTCCATGGTCTCCAGCTCCCATCTATTGCCCCCCTACTCCTCTGTGTCTCTCCATGGTTTTCAGCTCCATCCCATCTATTGTCCCCATCTATTGTCCCCCCTTCTTACCTGTCTCTCGATGGTCTCCAGCTCCCATCTATTGTCCCCTCTTGTGTGTCTCCATGGGAGTCAGCTACCATCGTGTGTCCCCCGGCCTCACCCCATGGCCTCCCTCAGCTCTAGCTCTTTCCCCTCTCTCCAGCAGCCACTTACCTCTCCTACCCTGGCCTTGTCTCTGCCGAGCTCCTAAACGCGACGGCTGCGGCTCCTCCAGCTCCTCCAGTCCGTTCTTCTGTGGCAGCGCGCGGACGTCATGACGTCATGTGCTCTGAGCTGAATACTAAACAATAAAAACTTTATTGCGCTGGGACATCATGTCCCGGCTGCCCGTCCTGCCAGTCTGCGCCGAGCTGATCACTGCAGCGCTCTGCTGCTGAAGGCAAAGGGTGGAAACAAACCAGTGGCCGGGCTGCAGGAGGCCCTGAAACACTAAATATACTGGCACGAAGGCAGTAGCGGGGGAAAGTCAACAGGAGCGGGCGGGCCCCCCTTCTATGCCTGAGTGTCCGGGTCCGGGACTCCAGTCCCGACAGTCCCCCCCTGATGGCGGCCCTGGTTGTAGTGTCCAAAAGAAAACTCTTTTCTTTTTGAATTAGAGGATGCAATAATGAGTCCAAAAATACAGCTGTTGGTTGGAGTAGGGAGCCAGGGGCCAAAACTATAGGGCGGCCTGGAGGCGAGTCCAAACTCTTGTGCACTTTAGGAATGGTGTAGAATGGTAGAACTAAGGATATTCTGGAATCAAAATGTCCATCTTTTTGAATAAATTAAGAGCGATTGAATTTATACCTAAAGAGTATTGATGTCGTAAATTGATATACCTCCATCCCCCATGACCAGGGCTTAGTTGCAGTAAAAAATTTCCCTTTAAAAAGTGGCATATATATGACATGGCCACCATAGATATTATAGTTTCACTTTTTGAAATAATATTAACCAATAATTTTTTCCTCTATGAAAAACATTTTTTCTGCAGTCTAAAGGATGTGCCATGGGATCTAGTACAGCTGCAGTGTATGCAAACATCTTCATGGAAGAATAAGTATTCTTTAATTACCCTATAATTACCGATCATTTAATAATTTTTGTGCGTTTCATAGACGATTTATTCCTAATGTGGAATGGCGATGAGAAATCATTTTTTACTGTGATTGAGATACATAGGCCCGTATTCAATTTGAAGCAAAAAATAGTTTTAGCGTGTTTTTGGCGAAAACTTTTTGCCGATGACGTCATTTTTGCCTGTTTTGGTTTTACTCCGTATTAAATTTGGAAGACTTTCCGCCTAGGCGGACAGTCAATGCAATGTACTAGGCGAAAAAGTTTCGCCTATGAATAGCAGGTGGAAATAAGTGCAGAATTGGGATTTTGGGGTGCAACGTTGCGGGAACCCCCCTGCAGCCTTCAGACAGTCCCCCAAATGTAAACTGTGTTAAAAATGTTTTAAAAAACACTTCAGGACACCCCAAAAAAAATCACTTTTTGAATTTGGGGGCGAAAAAAACAATGTTGGGGGACAAAGATAAAAACTAGCGAACTTGAATCTGGGGGGGTCCCCAAGTATGCCCCAAGTGTTTTTTTTTTTCATTGCAGGTGCTTGTGGCAGGTGGATTTTTAACGTTTTTTAAAAGTTAACTTTAGCAACTTTAAAATATGCTGGCCCCCATTTTCAAGTGCCTCAAATTTGCTGGGATAAGTTATTTTCAGCAAAAAAAAACCCCACCTGAATACTATTCTGCACCACTTATACAAAGACGCTATTTCGCAGCTATTGAGCACGTTTAAAAACACCAAATACCTTCAGCAAGCCAAATCGGGGGGTACCATAGTGAACCCTCATGTCAGAGCATTATTTGGGGGGTGTCAGGCTGATTTCCCCAAATCTGACAGGACTTTCCGCCTGTTCAAGTTTCGCTGGGTCCCGTTTTCGAGTACTTCCATATTGAATACGGGGTAAAGCTGGCACGGCCACGATACTTTTCCGCCTACACAAGACGCGATGTAGGCGAAAAGTCTGGAAGGCGGAAAAGTATTGCGGATCCGCTCTAATTGACTACGGCTCATAATCGGAAAGAGGGTCCTATTAAATTTGCATATTGCGTTAGTCAACATGAGATTAATTTCTTAGATGTAAAAGTAACTAATGAAGAAGGAAACATTGTGACCACTTTTTTTTCCAAACCTACAGATTGAAACAAGCATTTACAAGCACATAGCTGTCACCCAAAAAGTTTAAACAGAGGATTACCTAATTCCCGTATATGGCAAATTAATAGCAATAGCGAAACGGCCATAAAACAGATAGATGAAGCTATACACAAATTCGTCACTCGTCACTTTTCACAAATGAAACATCCATTAAATAGTCTCCGATATAGAATGATTGATCAGATAGTACCTTCAATAAGGGGTGGTAACTGTTCATTACAACTATTTCAGAGTGAATCTAGATAGATAGCTCAATTAGATGTTATTCATCTGAAAGGTCTTAATGAGAGCATTCCTTATGGTTGTCGTTTGTGAGATTTTTCGTGAGACCTTTAAGATATAATTGTGTAAAATATGCTTAAAATATGATTTATGCTAAATACTGCTTAATTGTTCATTAGTGCATGTAAAAAGTTTATATTTACTGTACCTATTATTATATTTAGGAATGATACCAGTATTTATTATAGGGTAGATATTGAATATTGTGCAATGTTTTAGATATGCTTGCAGGGTGCTATTGGAATAGACGCTTGTTAGTAACCAGCGCGGTGATGTCATCAGGTGAAAACTACGGGTGTACGGAGAGCCGGTGTAATACACGTGGGGTGAGTAGATATAAAAGCATGTATTTGTTTGCCATTATTTGTAACCTGAAAACATGTGGAATATATAGAAACGTTGTTTAAAGCTACTAGTGTTGGAGTTTTTTAAAGGTCTTGAGTGCCACACCTTGGGCTGTTTATATATATATATATATATATATATATATATTTCAGTGGTTGCGCAACATATACAAATTATTATCGTTCATATTAATGTGGCACCCATTGTCATTTGCAGAGATCCTTTGCCATTTTGTATGCATTGTTTTACATACAGACAAGATTAACATTGTTTTAGCTGCTGCTTTTGAAATTGATAGAAGCAAGAGATTCCCCGGCACGAGGATGAGAATGGAAAGTTACAAAAAGTCACGTCTGTGTGCAGCGCAGTGACATGAGTTACGATCCGTCCGTCGCACATATGAAAACTTCCACTGAATGGCTGCAGAAGTATTTTGTTTTTATCACGTTGGAACTTAAAACCATTAGAGCAAAAAAAATACAACCAGGTTTCCTGCCAAGTGTGCGCCCCCGGGCAGCTAGAAAGTGCCCTGGTCATCGTCCGCCTGCGGTCCAGAGCATACTGGCTTTAGGAGAATTTAAATAAACTGAGATCACACTAACTGAAAGTTATATTGCTAATGTCTGCATACCCTACAATCTGGTCATTAAAGAGTTGACACATGAGGGTAACAACTGACCCAATGCAATCAAAAACAAACAGCCAAATCAGATGGTTTTGAAATGTTTAATCTAAGTTGTACACTATCGCACAGTCGCTGCGACTTTTCACTCTGCGGCTGTGCAATATTATGCTAATGCCGCAGGAGATGCGCCTCCTGCCAGCTTATGTGATCCGCAACTGTAGTGTGTGTAAATTATAGTCTATTATCATATGCAGGGCTGGCTCGAGGCATGCTCGACCAGTGCGGTCTAACAGGGGTGCCACTCCATAGAGGGCGCTCCCATCCCAGCCATTACCGATTTCAGCAGGACAGTCCCGCTTTTCAGGCACTGCCCTGCTGTTCCACCCGCGGGATGAAGTGTCCCGCGGGCGGTCGGGAGGTTGGGCACTTCCACCGCCGCAGCTGTGTCCCCTAGAGAAGAGTGTAGGAAGAGGGCCGGGGCAGCCCCCAGCCTGACGTTAACGGGAGGTGTGCCATACGGGCATGCCCCCAATTAACGTCATTTAGGGGGCGTGGCCTATTATAACGAGGCCACGACACCATTCACCACGTAACGGGCGCATAAGTCCCCCTGGAGCCGACCCTGATCATATGATTTAAGATCAACAATCTTATAACTGCGTTACACGGAGCAGCGTCCTCCTACTTCTCTGTCTGTTATTACCAATGTATTCCCAATGGAAAAGCACAACAGTGTACTATGGGCCTGATTCAGAGCTGAACGCTCTGACCAGAGCGCTCGGTCTGAATCAGTGCCCTCCTCCATGAAAATGGAGCTGCCTCCTGGCCGCTCGTATAGCTGTGGGTGACCATATGCGAACGGCCAAAAAGATGGTCGCGATGGTCTTGACCATCGCGACCATCGGACTTGTGACGGAGACCCTGCGGTAGGGTCTCCCTGCCACAAGCCCTGGAGTGATTTTGGCTCCAACAGAGCCAAAATCACTCCCACTGACATCACTAGTGATGTCAGTGGGGCCGGCTTCAGACGGTAGGCGTTCCCAAGGGAACGCCTTCGTCTAGCAGGCACGCCCCCTGCACGCCCACCAAAGGGGGCGTGCTGTCAATCAACATCGACAGCACGCCCCTTTTGGTGCGAGACCCAGAGCGATGGAAAGCCCGTCGCTCCCCGGGTCTCGCGCATGCGCACGACGGAGCTCCCTCCGTCGTGCGCATGCGCAGTGGGGAACATCGACCTGCTTGCGAATGTCCTGACGCTCACGAGCGGGTCTGAATGACCCCCTATATGAATTCAGGTCATTTTGGGCACTGGGCATGGCTGCCCCTGGCAAGGAGCACCCCTAAAATTGCACCCACATCACCCCAATATTTCATTGCAATAATCTTGCTCTACATGTAAATTCTAAAAGTGATATAAAATAGGGTTTGCTGGATTTTTAAAGGAAAGTTGGACCAATCAATATTGTGTGACAAGATGTTTTCATGTCAAACGCGTTTCTTCAGTCTGCGGACACAGCGAGTTATGTAAATCGGGATCAATGAGAGTATTTTGTGAGCAGAATGTGCCATGCATTAGCATCTCTCAATGTATAAATGTGGTTCTCGGGAGGCTAGCAGCCTTCCGTCCTCGCTCCACGCTGTACTAAGGTACTGTGTAGCTCCTGGAGGGATCTCATTCCCATGCAGGTCACTGAGGGGGAGTTCTCAGTACTGTAGTCACCAGATGGAGTAACTGATGTTTTCAATAAGCCCTGGCAGCCAGCGACTGCGGGGAGCGTGATTGGGAATTGAATGTAGAGTGACTGCTTTAGTCCGACGATAACTGAAAATCCTTCACACAGTGTAAATTAAACTGAGATCTAGGAATTGCAGCTCAGCGCTTTTCGCGAGTAACTTAACGTATCTGCTGCTGTCTATGTGCCAGATTTATTTTCGCTCTTTCGCTGTAAGTGCTCTGTGTTTGTCAGTCTATGTAGAGGTTATTTGTAAACGGGCTATTTACCCTTGCGAGTTGTGCTGCGGTATTCATTGCGCAGTCAAATTAAACTTCTGATATACAGAAAAAAATAAAAGACTTTTTGATTTATTTTCATTTAGCCATCCATTGGCTATATATATATACATACATATATATATATATATACATATATATATATATATATATATACATATATATATATATATATATATAAATAAAAAAACGGCACTAGTAAAGCACATAAAGTACAATATATTGCTTTCGCAAAGCGTTTCTGCAGCATACTTGCCGACATTCAGCTCCCTCCTTCCGGTAGGGAGCTAAATGCCTGCATACAGCGGGGGGCGTGGCCGGGCAATGACTCCATACTAGGGGCGGGGCCAGGGTGTGACCGTACAATCATGTCATAGTGGCCCCGCCCCCTCTTCACAATGCCGAAATTAAAGGCATTGTGAAGCAGAGAGCTGGGCCACGATGACGCGATTCAGCGCAAATTGAGTTATCATGCGCCCCCCCACCCCCCTGCTGCAGGGCTTTCTATTAGTAGTATGGGGGGGACAAGTGGCAGCCAGGAGGCTTGCCTGCCTTTCCGATGGGTCGGGAGCGGCCCCAGATATTCAGGAGGCTCCTGACCAAATCGGGAGGGTAGGCAAGCCTGTTCTGCAGCGTACTGTACTTAATGGACGCCATTGTGTTTTTCTCAGACTATACTCTGATCGCGTACAGACCTATTCACTCACTACACGCGTTTTTTTTTATATATATATTTTTGAACAGGGACAGTCTGGGGGCAAGTTTTGGCCCCGGCATTGTTTGTGCGTGTGTGTGTAAAATTGGCCACATATCACGCGGACGTGGGGGTATGATCCTACACTATGGGGCGGGGCGTGGCCTTGCGGCACTCCCACGTCATGATGTCATGCAAAGGGGGTTGAACCACCATCACCGGAAATGCCCGGAGCATCCTCAGGCTGTAAGAGCAGTGGTTTACACAGCTGAAGGGCACTAAGGACGCTAGGGCAGCACTGCAGCAGAGATTCTGGTGGCAGGGTGTCGTTATAGGTACCCTCTAGCCAAATGCAGGGACCGTAGGGTAGCGGCGGTGCCACCCAGGGGGCTGTGCATGGCAGCACCGCACGTACACCCTTAGTTAATGCCCTGTCTGCAGTGCATCCATTTCATACACAGGAGGATCAATATGCAATGAGGTACACCTCAGAAAATGGCAGCTGTCAGAGGGTTTACCACATTTTTGTCTGTTATACATCCTTTCCTTAATAGTCCTCTCCTTTACTTGTAAGATTTTAAAATGATGACACTAATATGTTCTGCAGGTATATATGTATATCCCACATTTCTGAGTAGTCCCCTGGAAGAGTGAGTGAATCATCCCGCCCACTTCCTAGCCAAGTGGACAGGATGGGGAGAATATGTAATGGCGGGAATTCCGGGTCCGTGGGGTGGGGGCGGAGCAAATATGATGTGATTCAATTATAAGTGCAGCATTTTTCCCCACCCCCTCTTCTTAAATGGCCGAGGGGTGGGGCCTAATGATATGACTAATCAGGCCCCTCCCCCACCAGCTGCGACCTGCATCTCATCTCCGGCCTTCTCCTGATTCTAAAAATCAGTAAGTATGAGAATGGTTCCAGTAATCTGCTGAATATCTTCACATAACTGTGAATATGATGTAATGAGGAGAAAATTGAGGTACATCTGAGTAGCATCGCATTAAGGACCTGATTCAGACCTGCTCGCTAGCAAGCGGCCACTCGCTGCAGGCAATGTTCGCTAATGTGCGCATGCATGTAGTTCGCAGTGCGCGTGCGCAAACTAGTACGAGCGATCGGAATGTGCTCGCTCGCCCTGCTAAGAAAGCCCAGTGGAATGAGTGACAGGAGAGGCCGTTTGTGGGTGGTAAAAGGGGCAGGGCAGTAGCAATGGGGGTGTGGAGTTGCGGACAAAGGCGTGTCAGAGTGTTTCTACGCCATTTATGGGGCGTGCATAATTAACCATCACCGTCATAGTACACGTCACCCGGTTGTATAATACACTGAAGTGATCGCAGTGCTTGCGGTAGGGTACAGTCAACTGCAAGCGCTGCAGTCAGATCCGATGGAACCCGATGTACCGATGGTTGTATATACTTCCTGGAGATGACGTACGCTAGTG
>JAUIMM010000008.1:4320000-4382500 GCA_031769625.1 Taudactylus pleione | reverse complement strand
ATAATCTGTGTGTTAATCAGAGGTAATATGAAATGTGCACTAGATTGTTACGGTTTATAAAGTACAGCTCCGTGTAATATGATGAGCGCAATATAAAACGATAATAAAGATCAGCTGTTATATTATATGATATTATATTATATGGTATATTATATTATATGAGTATATCGCTGAGCTATTTGGGAATACTGAGCCACATAGGAATTGTAATGGAATATGGGACACACACACTCGGTAATAAGTTAATGTAACCACACACAGATATTGGGGCAGATGTGTGAGGCTCTGGGAAGTGATTAAGTGCAGAGTGATAAACGACCAACCAATCAGCTCCCAACTGTCATTTTGCAAACACAGGGCCTGATTCAGAGACGGACGCTCTGAAAGAGCGCTCGCTCTGAATCAGGGCGTTTTTTTTTTTTTTTTTTTGTGCGGCCTCCTGGCCGCTCGCTTAGCTGTGGGTGACCACCCACAGCTATTGCGAGCGGCCAGGTGATGGTCGCGATGGTCTCAACCATCGTGACCATCAGGGCTTGCGACGAGATCCTTGCGGTAGGGTCTCGTTCCCGCAAGCCCCAGTGAGCTTTCAGCTCTATTAGAGCCGGAAGCTCACCCACTGACATCACAGTGGAGCCGTATCCCAACGGCAGGCATTCCTTCGGTAACGCCTCCGTTCGGCCGGCCAGCCACCCTCCCCGCCCACCTCCAAAACGGGGCAAGCTGTCAATCAAAATCGACAGCTGCCCTGCTTTGGTGCCAGACCCGTATCGACGGAGCGCCCGTCGCTAGCCGGGTCTCGCTCCCGCGTGCGCAGTGGCAAACATCGACCAGCTCGCAAGCGGGTATGAATCAGGCCCACAGTCTGTAACGTGACAGTTGGGAGGTGATTGGTTGGTCGTTTATCACTCTGCACTTTATCACTTCCCAGAGCTTCATACATCTGCCTCATTGTATCTTCCATGCTGACATTTTATATAATACTGTATGTGGTGTCTAAGATTTTTTTTAAGATCTGTTACAACATTATTGTGTAAAACAGGGGTAAGTAACCTGCGACAATACAGCTGCCCTCCCAGCATGCCCTGGTACAGTTACACTGTAATGGAATGTTAAAACTGTGGCACGGCATGCTGGGATGTGTAGTTCCACAGCAGGTGGGAGTTCCACAGGTTGCCTACACTTTTTAGGAGGATACAATTTTATCCATATAGATTTGCATTGTGATTGTGGGTTTTATACAGCCTCGATACAGTAACTATTAAACAGAGAGCTCTGAGGGCTTTATAATATTTAAAGTAGTGTAGGGTGCTGGAAGGTGGAAGCGTAGCCCTGGTAAGGGACGTGACTAGTGGGGATGGGATCGGCAGGAGTTTACACACGCTCCAACATTATACCAATAGGGCCGCCCATGTGTTATTCACCTATTGTATCAGGCAGGTCCAGGAGCTCGTTGTGTTGTAGGTCCAGGTTGGTGATCTGTGTGCAGTTCCCAATCTCTTTCGGCAAGTGCTCCAGTTGATTGTGAGCGACGTCCAGCGTGATTAGGTTACACAACTCCCCTAGAGAGAGAGAGAGAGAGAGAGACTGAATAGACGAGCATGGCTGGGCGCACCCAAGGCTGGCACATAGCTGTGGTATTATGGTTGGACTATTTTGGTTTCAGGAGGCACAAAGGTCGGCATGAGACAATTGGAGTTATTGTCGTTTCGGTTTAATGCACGTTGTTCAGTCACTCACTACCACAGTTATGCGCTGGTGACTTATCACTGCAATCTGGGTTAGGAGCAGAACAGTATGTTATATACCATACATACAGATATATATCCTGAGCACAGTCACTGGTGATTAATCGGGTAAAATTGCTGAATAACGTACATTTTGGAGGGTGATACATTCTACAAGCCCATTTTAAATATAGCAACATGACGACTGATAATACCCCAATAGATGTGACCCCGTCCGTTACATCCCCCCACCACCACCACTTGGCTACAATGCAGGACCTGGAACAATCTGCATTTAGCCATCGGCTGCAGGACTGTGTATAAGGAATTCTGCAGTGACGCTGACAATATATGGTCAGCAATACAGTAAAACAGTGAAGAGGAGGTCAGCAGAGCTTACAATCTAACCATAAGAGAAATATCGCCACAATTCATGGGGACGTCTCCAGAGACCGGACGGTGGGTCACGATATCTATGTGCAGACGAGACAAATGATTACAAGCTGAGGTGAACGCAAGGCCTTCGTAAAAATGCTGAGACGTCTAATACAAAAAAAAAACGTGATTGTATTTGGCTTTTTCACAAGAAAATATAAATTAAAAATAAAGTGACACTGCAATGTACAGCTTTGTTCTCCAACGCAGGACCGCATAATAGGACTTTCAATGGCTAATTGCTACTAGTACTGAATAAAGGCACGCCATATTAATAGCGGACCCTTTCTCTAATTAGGACGCCGTGCCACATTGACCTGATAAATATGATCAATAAATTAGCTTACGGGTGGGTGTTTTTCTTGTAGCTAGTGAGAGTGGCGACATATATATATATATATATATATATATATATATAATATATATATGGGTTAGGTAATTGCTTCCGATATTTCACACTTAGGGCCTGATTCAGAGCCGGACGCTCTGACAGAGCGCTCGCTCTGAATCAGGGCCGGCCTTCTGTTTTTTTTAGAGCGGCCTCCTGGCTGCTCGCATAGCTGTGGGTGACCACCCATAGCTATAGCGAGCGGCCAGGAAGATGGTCACGATGGTCAAGACCATCGGGCTTGCGACGAGACCCTTGTGGTAGGGTCTCATTGCCGCAAGCCCCAGAGTGCTTTCTGCTCTAACAGAGCCGAAAGCACTCCCACTGACATCACTTGTGATGTCAGTGGGGCCGGCCCCAGACGGTAGGCGTTCCCATGGGAACGCCTCCATCTGGGCAGCCACACCCCCATCCCGCCCACCAAAGGGGGCGTGCTGTCACTCAACATCGACAGCACGCCCCCTTTGGTCTGAGACCTGGAGCGGCGGTTTGCCCTTCTGCTCCACGGAAGGTTTCTGTCCTCCGTGAGCTCGCCTTAGGACACCTGCATTACGGTTTAACAGGTGTACCGCCCCAGTCAAACTCCTAAGGGTCTGAATCAGGCCCTTAGTTCGGATCAGAATTACAACAAAAAACACCTCTCAAATAAACATAAGAATTC
Organism: Taudactylus pleione; assembly: GCA_031769625.1. Classification (NCBI taxonomy): domain Eukaryota; kingdom Metazoa; phylum Chordata; class Amphibia; order Anura; family Myobatrachidae; genus Taudactylus; species Taudactylus pleione. Next base: position 4,379,292 of record JAUIMM010000008.1, on the reverse strand, counting down.
AATGTATTAAATGAAACAGCTTATTACATCTCTTTCCTTCAATCAGGGATTTGTTGGCTATTTGGAAAGAAACCACCAATATATCTCTCTCTATAACAAATACATTTTATAATAGAGATAGATAGATATATATATATATATATCTATCTATCTATATATCTATATCTGAACCTACTTAGGACAGGGCTGAGCAACCCATGGCACTCCAGCTGCTGTGGAACTACACCTCTCAGCATGCCCTCCAATAGTTTCACTGTCAGGGCATGCTAGAACTTTGGCATGTTGGGATGTGCAGTTCTACAGCAGCTGAAGTAGCATATGCTTCCTACTCCTGATACAGTACAAGACAGAAATGATTAAAGTATTGACCACATGACAAGGGGGCAGCGCGCGTTGTAGGAGACCGGGCGTAACATCCCGCAGGCAGGAGGGTATCACAAAACTGGACTTCGGTCTGGGGAATTTTCAAACCCAGAAAAGGTCAAATGTAAATGGTAATAATGGGAAGATAAGAGGGGAGGTTCAGCGGAGAGTGTGGGATTCTGCATGGGACATCAGATGGGAAGTAGAGGCTTTGGTTCCCCAGCTGTGCAGACTGAGGTCAGCATGAGAAGTTCCCACCCATGTAACGGCAGGAAACACGTCCCATGTATTGTGCCTCTGTGTACGGCTCTCAGACAGCTACTGAAGAAGCCAGAAACCTCTCTGCCATCTGCGGGATTCCGTCTCACCAGGCCAAACCCGACAGGTGGCAGGTTTTCCCAACTCCCGCTCATCAGACTACATGAATTTATCCTATTGCACACACTTGGGGTGTTATATCCAAGCACAATCTAGAGGTGAACTCTGAGGCCCCAAGTCTTTGTAGGTGGTCAGCCTCTGCTGGGACATGTAGTACCACAGATTGCCCTTCCTGTGCATTATATAGCTGCCAACTGGCCGTATTCCAATACCAGTCTGTCACTTAGCACAGGACCAGCGTCTGTGCGCAACTCTCAGCGTCTGGCTTTATAGCGTACAGCAGGGGCTGGCTGGCAACTTTTAGCCTGGGGGCAAATGCATGCAGGCGGCCTTGGCAGAGGAGTAGCATGTAGCCAGGGTGCCCGAAGAAAGTGCGTACTACGGCGCCGCCCCCCCTCAAGTGTTTCAGGGAGGAGGCGGGTCCATATGGGATTAATGTAAGGTAAAAATAAAGATTAGGGCAGCCCCCTGTCGTAGTGCCCATATGCAGTGCCCCCGTGTGCCACAGGAGACAACACCCTTATGCAGGCCTCCAGTAGTGCCCCCAGTAGTGATCCCCCCTATGCAGTGCCCCCAGTAGTAAGCCCCTTATATAGTGCCCCCAGTAGTGGTACCCCCTATGCAGTGCCCCCAGTAGCAGTCCACCACCCATGCAGTGCCCCCAATAGTGGTAACCCTTATGCAATGCCCCTTAAATAGTGGCCCCAGTTGTAGTCTACCCCCTATGCAGTACCCCCAGTATTGCCCTTTATATAGAGCCCCCAGCAGTGGTCCCTCGATGCAGTGCCCCCAGTGGTAGTCCCCTCCCCCCGATGCAGTGCCCCCAGTGGTAGTCCCCTCCCCTTGTAGTGCCCCCAGTAGTAGTAGTACCCCCTTGTAGTGCCCCCAATAGTAGCCCCCCCCACTTGTAGTGCCCCCAGTAGCAGTAGTAGTCCCCCCCTTGTAGTGCCCCCAGTAGTAATCCACCCCCCTGGTAGTGCCCCCATAGTAATACCCCCCTAGTAGAGAGAGACTTCATTAAAAAAAAAAAAAAACACTTACCTGAAACCCCGCTCCTGGTCCCGACGCTGCTACAGGCTCCTCCGCCGCTTTGCATTATGGGAGAGACGTCGTCATGACGACGTCTCTCCCATTACCCACTGCGGGAGCCGGAAGATGGCTCCCGCAGAGGGAGCAGCAGCAGCTGATGAGAGTCTGACAGACTCTGTGGCTGCTGATTACAGCAAACACACAGCTGCCGACTCCGGCGGCTGTGTGTTTGTGCTGTGTAGCGCTGACCGGACTCCGTCCAGTCAGCGCTACACACGAGGTACAGTCTGTGTCACAGTGACACAGACTGCTCGCGGCCCGCATGACGCTGCGGCCCGGGGGGCATATGGCACCCTGCCCCCCGGCCCAGCCCGCCACTGGCGCACAGTAATACTTTCCACTGATTTTCAGTACCTCAGCTGTGTGAATGAAAAGGCTGCATCCCGGGGACAATACCGGCTGCTATCCTGTGTGTACGGACACTTGTACAGCATATGCGTTACAATTAGGTACAGGTGCGTTTTCATACACAGAGTGTCTTCATGCCATAAGGCAAGAGAAGCCGGGCAGGACTGAGACACTCCGAGACGAGCAGCATACTTTCCTTGATGTTATGCGCATCTTAGGGCCGTATTCAATTAGCGGCGATATTTTTGCCAAAAACTGGAGATAAGTTTTCTCCAGACCAGGCGCAAAAAAGCGAAATCCCTATTTTTGACTAAAATTGTGGGGATTTCTTTCAGCACCCTTTGGACACCCCCCTAATAATAAATTATCCCAAAAATTATTTCGTAAGTTGCGCACACTTTGGCGAAAAACGGCTGCGCAATTTTTGGTAAAAAAAAAAACTTTGAAAATGGTTTTAATGTATTGGGTCTGATTTTTTGCGGGGCGGAATTGGTCTTTCGCACGTACAAAAACGCTGCACAACAGAAAAGCCGCAGCCGTCGCAAAACCCACTGCTTAAATTATGCGGGACAGACGCTCTAGTGGCCAAGTCGTCTGGAATCTGGCTTTTGACGCGAATGAAGACTCAGTAAAAAAAAAAAAGGGGACACAATAAAATGACATTGCGGGCCATATTCAATTAGGAGCGAAGAGTCAGCTGCTGGACTTTTCACCGTCATCGCCACTTTCCAGAGGGACAAAGTATCGCGCTCGTGTCCGTGTATCCCCGTATTCAATTCCAAATCGGCGAAAAAGGGGGGCAGCGAATCAGACAGTCGAAAAGTGCTGTCATTTTTGGGGAAATCAGCCTGACACCCCCCATGAGATGCTTTGACATGGGGGTTCACTATGGTTACCCCCGAGTAGCCCTGCTGAACATATTTGGGGTGTTAAACGGTCTCAATAGGTGCAGTTTAGCGTTTTTGCATATGGGGTGACTAATAGCATTTAGCAAGGTTTTTTTTTAAAAAAAATTAGTCGTCCCATCAAATTTGGGGTACCTGAAAATGGGTGCAAGCATATTTTTAAGTGGCTAAAAATCATGAAAAATGCACCTGACGTAACCACCTGCAATTCACACACCTGGGGCGTACTTGGGGACTGTGTCTAGTTCGCTAGTTTTCAAGTTTGTTCCCCAATTATTTTTTTTTTGCCCCCCAAAACTAAAGTACTTTTTTGGGGTATCCAGTGTTTTTTTTCAGAGAATTGTTTTGACACAGTTAAGCTTTGGGGGACTATCCAAGGAGTGCTGAGGGGTTCCTGCACCGTTGCACCCCAAAACCCCAATTCTGCACTTTTTATCGTCACCTATTCATTTTCGCAGGTCCCGATGCATTGACTTTTTCGCACCGGCGAAAAGTTAGAACAATTGATTACGGGGATAAGTGGAAAGCAGCAAAAATGACGTCATCGGCGAAAAAGTATCCCCGATAACGGCTTTTCATCGGCAATTGAATATGGTCCTATGTCTGTGTTTGGGGTGTAGTGTCCTCTAATGTGTGTACTGTGTATAGGTGTACCCGTCCAGTAGGCCCCCATACCCCTTGTGTATAATGATTAACCCATTGCGTGGAAGATTTTCGGAAGGTCGCTGTGGAACGTCCAGCTCTGTGTGGACTCTCATTTTGACCCCAAGATCCGCATTCTGCTCTTTCAGTCTGCTGACTTCCAGGCCAGGAGAGGAGGCCCCTGGGAAGCGGGATGAAGAGATGCCGATATCCTGCCACTGGGAAACTATTTTACGTTAAGGGAAAGGAATGCACTAGAGACTTCATTGGGAGGTCACTCCTCAGGAAGATTACAAGAGAGCAAACAGATTAACCCTCTGCAGCTGAATTCCTGGCCTCTAGTCAGCCATGATCTGACGTATATATTGTTTTTACGTTACCAGTTGTAGGGTACCGTATATACTGTATGCACCCTCCTACAACGCCCCTACAGCTTGCAGAACAGTTCGTACCCCAGATCAGAGAAATTAAAGCTGCAGCTTATTTCCTGGAACACACAGAAATGCACTGCAAGGGCCCTGATAGAATGATTCCTCTAGGAAAGGGTATCTGATGTGCTGTGTGCCCTACGGCTTTGTGCCTCTCACCTCCCCACAGTCAGTGAGCTAATGGCGAGGAGGTGGTCTTCATTACGCTGCTCACTGGATGTAACTCACTGAGCAATAAGGAGGGTCAGTAAACACACTTGTATTGCAGGGGTTATACTAGCAGAGAGCCTGGGAAGCACAGATGTAACAGCTGGAGTGTGAGCCAATACAGCTCTAATCTACTATTACGCACTTTTAATCTGCAATGCCAGGAATATCAGGACTGGTAGGGGCAGAGTTGGAAAATAACACCAAATGGCTGAAAGGGTTACGCCAATCTGCAAATTGACGTCATACATATCCACGGAGGAATGGCGTAACTGCAGCAGGGAATCGTGCGGTTACTTCCTCCTCCTACTACACTTAAAGTGTTTCCTTCTTTTCAAGAAATAAGCAAATGTATTACCTATCGCCTATAATCTTCCTTGTGACCGATTTCTAAATACCCTTCTCGTGGTGCAGTGGTCACAGTCACTAGCGCACAGATATATGGTTACATTAACTACATTAGCTACATTAATTAGACCCAATTGTAGCCCAAACAGATTAAACGGGAAGGCTAGTAACCCAGCCTCATCTGACCAATGTAAGCCTTCAATAGCCTGACCTTGCTTATACTATGCCATTGGCCCAACATGCAGCATCCAACTACATATTAGCAACGGCCGTGAGTGGTCTCCGCAGACCTAGGAGTGTAAATCGCTGAGGCAGTGAATAGATTAACAATAGTCTATATCAGGAGCCTCAGAACAGGACTCTATCGGCCGTTAAAACTTAAAGTGATGTCTCTGCAGAACTAATCTGTGAGTTTCATATTGAAAGGCGTTTTAGAAGGGTTGAGCCAAAACACCGGACCAAGTCCTGCAACTGTGGCAATACTGTGGCAGAGCCTCCCCTGTCAAGAGAGACAAAAGATGAGGCAGCAACAGCTCAGCCTCGCTTCTCTATAGTCAGACACTGCTTGCAGAGCTGGGGGCGGGGCCACACCAAGGGCAGTAAGCTGCACAGAGAGAGCCAATAGAGGCATGCCTCTGAGTATGGGGGGCGTGCCTTGAGCACTGATGGACATCTTGGATGGGTCATGTGAGCAGGAAGCGCACTGCAGTGTTTACAGATCGGAGCTCAGTCAGCAGCAGCAAGAGAAGACACAGTGATGCAAGTAGAAGTATCCATGGATACTGAAGCATAGTGAGGGGAGGGTTACAGTGAGTAGGGGGTGAGACAGGCTCCCAGCACTCAGACCCATCTCCATGTGTGCCTCCCCAGCCATTCACCTCACCGCACGTCACTGGTCCACTACTACAATGTAAATAGACTATGGGCCGTATTCAATTTAGTTTTGCACCCGGGATAAAGTTTCGCCGGACTTTTTGCCTACAATAAGTCTTTTGGCCGCGGAAGATTGGGTGCGTCCCCGCTATTCGCCTTATTCAATTCCAAAAGAAGCGAAAACGGCTACACGCGAAGTTAGAACAGGCAGAAAGTAGTGTCATAATCGGGGAAATCAACCTGAACCCCCCCAAAAAAGATGCACAAACATTGGGGATCAACGTAGATGTGCCAGATTAGTCCTAATGAAACTGTTTGAGGTACTTAAGTTGGTACAATTGCCTCTAGTTAGCGTCTTTGCACAAGGGGTGAAGAACGGCATAAAGCGGGGGGGGGGGGCTTGAGAAAATAAGTAGTCCTGGCAAATTTGGGGCACCTGAAAATGGGTGCAAGCATCTTTTAATGTCTCTAAAGTGAAGTTTTAATGAAAGTGAAATTCCTCCATCATAACAGCACCTGCAATCCCAAAAACACTGACTTTCCGCATAAGCGATAATCGGATGGAATTGAAAACGGCGATAATTTTCTGTCAGTCAAAAAGTCGCTATCGGCGATACTTTTTCGCAGATCTCGGCTTTTCGCTTCTAATTGAATACGGCACTATGTATGCTTCCAGTCTGAGGCACGTGCAAGCTACAGGCCACAAGCTGGATTGGTGTAGAACAGTGGTGTCAAACTCGGGCCCTCCAACTGTTGTGGGACTACATATCCCAGCATGCCCTGCCAGTTTTAGCATGCCCTAATAGCAAAACACTGGCAGTGCATGCTGGGATGTGTAGTTCCAGTGTAGCTGAAGGGCCCGAGTTTGACACCACTGGAGTAGAAACACAGGGGCTGGATTACCCCTCTGCTGTGTTGTGTAAATGTAAGACGCTGCAAGATCCATGTAACATCTTGAACATCTGAACTTCTAAAGAACCTGTACGTTGGGTATCCCCAACACCTCCAACTGAGAATGCGGTTCTTTTTACGGCATTTTCTTGGAGCTCATAAACATCTACATGCTTCCAAAGCACTTGCATCTGATTTGTATTCTGTGACAACCAGATAACTGTTTACCTGTTCTCTGGTTGTCCTGAGTTTGAGTCGAGGTCTCCGAGCTCACCCCCTGCTCGCTAACAAAGCAGCCTTCACCCACTGTAAGTGGTCGAGAGGAATTATCGGTCACATCCACGAGGTGCAGAAGCAGTGTGACCACCTACACGCCCAGAATTCAGCAGTTCCAGGTGCCGAAGGAGGAGCCTGGTGGCGGCAGAATCTCTTACAGCGCAGTAGGTGGAGTCAGTAAACAGAGAGACCCTATACCTCATTAATGGTGAAGTAACCCTAAAGGGTTGTAAGTAATAGGGAAGCCGGGGGCGTGTAAATACGTCTGGTCACAACATGTATCTGTGTATAGTAAAAACAAGAGATATGGTAAGAACTTACCTTTGTTATCTCTGTTTCTACGAAGTCCATAGGGTCCACAGGGTTGACCTTGGGGTATAGCTGGATCTGGATCCACGGGCACCACGCAGTTAAAGCTTTGCTGCTCCCAGGATGCACTTGGGTCCGTCCTCATCTATACCCCGCCCCCGAACACAGGCACCTCAGTTGGTAAGCAGCTAAGGCCGAAGGAGGAGACTAAACAGAGAGAAGGAAGACTGGAACACACAAGAAACCATACTCACAGAAATGGGAGACGGAAAACCGGTGACCATCCACACAGCCCATTTGAAGCCAGGTGCGTCAGGGTGGGCGCCCTGTGGACCCTATGGACTTCGTAGAAACAGAGATAACAAAGGTAAGTTCTTACCATATCTCTTGTTTTCTACTTCAGGGTCCATAGGGGGTCCACAGGGTTGACCTTGGGGATATCCCAAAGCAGTTCAACTAAGGGCGGGGACGCTCCTGTGCTGAAAGGAGTACCCGGCGCCCAAAGGATGCATCCTGAGAGGCGAAGGTGTCAAACGCATAGAACCTCAAAAACGTTTGAATTGAAGACCAAGTGGCCGCCTTACACAGCTGAACAGCGGAGGCGCCACGTCTAGCAGCCCAAGAGGGACCCACAGAACGAGTGGAATGAGCCTTAACAGAGGCTGGCACAGGTAAACCCTCCTGTGCATAAGCCTCACAAATAACGGAACGAAGCCAACGGGCTAACGTTTGCTTGTTGGCAGGCCAACCCCTCTTGTGAAAACCGAAGAGGACAAACAAAGAATCCGACTTCCTAACCGAAGCAGTCCGGTCCACATAGATTCTAAGTGCCCGGACTACATCTAAGGAAGCCTCACCAGCTGAAAGATCAGGTGACTGAAAAGCTGGCACAACAAGTTCCTGATTAATGTGGAACTTTGAGACCACTTTGGGCAAAAACTCAGGACGCGTGCGGAGCACCGCCCTGTCCTGGTAAAAAATCAGAAAAGGAGGGCGACAGGAAAGCGCCCCCAATTCTGACACCCTCCTGGCAGAAGCAATTGCCAGGAGAAAAATGGTCTTAAACGTCAGCCACTTGAGCTCCACCGACTCAAGCGGCTCAAAAGGAGGACCCTGCAAGACCCGCAGTACCACCGCCAAGTCCCAAGGAGCCACCGGAGGCACGAAGGGAGGCTGGATCCTGAGAACACCTTGGAAAAAGGTGTGAACATCTGGCAGTGTAGCAATCCGTCGCTGAAACCACACGGACAAAGCAGACACATGAACCTTCAGAGAGGCCAGGCGTAAGCCGAGGTCCAAACCAGATTGAAGAAACTCCAAGATTCTGGAAACCCGGAACACCTGCGGATCATAGTTTCTGGATTCACACCACTGAAAATAAGTGCGCCACACCCTGTGGTAAATCCGCGCGGAAGCAGGCTTGCGTGGACTAAGCATGGTACCAATGACCGAACTGGAGAAACCCCTAGACCTCAAGACGGCTGTCTCAAAAGCCACGCCGTCAAAGACAGCCGACCAAGATCCGGGTAAAGGCAGGGCCCTTGAGACAACAGGTCCCGGCGCTGAGGGAGAAGGTACGGAGCGTCGATGGAGAGGCACCGCAGATCGGAGTACCAAGGATGTCTGGGCCACGCCGGAGCTACCAGCACGAGCGTGCCGCCGTCCTGCTTGAATTTCCGCAGAACCCGAGGAAGCAGGGATATCGGAGGAAACAGATATGCCAGGAGAAACGTCCATTACACCGACAGTGCGTCTACCAGACAGGCGTCTGCGTCTCTTGTCCTTGACCCGTAAACGGGCAACTTGTGATTGTGACGGGAGGCCATCAAGTCCAGCTCCGGCAGCCCCCACCTGTCCACGAGTAGCTGAAACACCTCTGGGTGAAGCGACCATTCCCAGGGATGCACGTCGTGACGGCTGAGGAAGTCCGCCTCCCAATTGAGGACTCCGGGAATGAAGACTGCCGAGATCGCTGGAATGTGACACTCCGCCCAAGCAAGAATGCGAGACACCTCCGACATAGCTGCCCGACTGCGAGTTCCCCCTTGGTGGTTGATTAACGCCACCATGGTGGCATTGTCGGACTGCACCTGAACCGCCCTTCCGTGAAGAGCGGGGCCGGACGACTGCAGGGCCCTGTATACTGCCCGCAGTTCCAGGATGTTGATGGGGAGAAGTGCTTCTTCCACGGCCAACGACCCTGAAGCGATAATGAGCCGGTCACTGCCCCCCAACCCCGGAGACTGGCATCCGTCGTGAGCAGGACCCAGTCCGGGATCCAAAAGGGGCGCCCCTCGACCAGATGCGCTGTCTGAAGCCACCAAGCCAAAGACTGCCGAACCTCCGGGGACAACACCAGCATCTGACAGCGGATCCGGTGAGGTAACCCGTTCCATTCCGATAGAATCAGCCCCTGCAGGGGCCGGGAATGGAACTGGGCAAATTCCACCATGTCGAATGTCGACACCATGGACCCCAGAACTCTCATAGCCGAATGGACCGACAGGCGGCAACTGCTCAGGCAACTGTGTATCCGCAGCTGCAGGGAGACCTTCTCCGGAGTCAGGAAAATCCGTTGCTGACGAGAATCCAGCAGGGCTCCCAAATGAACCATCCGCTGTGATGGAATCAGGGAGGACTTCTTCCAATTTATCAACCACCCGTGTGCTTGAAGACAAGCAATGGTCAGGTGGAGATGTCGAAGAAGCACCTCCGGGGAGCTCGCCAGCAGCAGAAGATCGTCCAGGTACGGCAACAGACGTATACCCTGACCCCGAAGGTGGGCAGCCATAACTACCATCACCTTGGTGAACACCCTTGGAGCCGTGGAAAGGCCAAAAGGCAACGCCCGAAATTGGTAGTGATGGTTCAGGATAGCAAACCTCAGATACCGCTGATGTGCCGGTGCCATGGGCACATGGAGATAGGCGTCCTGTATATCGAGGGAGACCATATAATCCCCGGGTTCCATCGCCAGAATGATGGAACGTAACATTTTCATCCTGAACTTCGGAACTCTGAGGTATCTGTTCAGAGACTTCAAATTCAGGATAGGGCGATAAGAACCATTGGGTTTCTGCACCAGAAACAGAGTAGAATTGTACCCCGTCCCGCGCTGAGACTGCGGAACGGGAATAATGACCCCTGCTTGTAGCAAGGATTCTATAGCTACCTGAATCTGGCCAGCTTTGGTCTTGTCCAGAGAAGGACTCGTGCAGAAAAACTGGTGGGGCGGCCTGAACCGAAAAGACAGGGCGTACCCCTGAGAGACTACTTCTCGAACCCAGGCATCCGTGGTGGTATTGTGCCAACACTGGGCGAATTGGAGAAGTCGGCCTCCCACTCTGGGGTCCCCCAGAGAGAGGCCCGTCCCATCAGGCAGCAGGCTTATCCTCCTGCTTGGAAGAAGGGTGCCGAGCACTCCATGCCTGCTTCTTGGGCTTGGGTGCGGCCTTGGTCGCCGAATGTCTAGGGAAGGACTGGCCCTTGGCCTTACCCTGAACCCGAAAGGCAGAGCTCCTCACTTTAGCCGGCGCAGAGGCCGAAGGGAGGAAAGCCGACTTGGACTTAGCCAAAGTATCCACTATTTTGTCCAAATCCGGACCAAATAGTAAATCACCATTAAAAGGCAAGGCCTCCAGACCCTTTTTTGAATCTGCATCAGCCCTCCAGGACCTCAGCCACAGGGAGCGCCGAGCAGACACCGCTGCAGCCGACACCCTAGAAGTGAGCAGGCTGGCATCCAAAGACGCTTCCCCGATATAGGAAGCTGCATCCCGCATATGTCCCACTAACTCTCTCTGGATATCCGGAGCCTCATCAGGAAAGGTACCCTCCAAAGCATTGGCCCAAGCCTCAATGGCTTTAGCCACCCAGGAGATAGCCATGGACGGGCAAGCCACCGCCCCGAAAAGAGAATAAATGGACTTTAAACAAGTCTCCACCATCCTGTCCGTGGGATTTTTCAAAGAGGAGATAGACGGCAATGGCAGCATCGCGCTTTTGATCAAGCGGGTAACGTGGGAATCCACCGCCGGCGGAGTCTCCCATTTCCTGCAATGAGCTTCAGGAAAAGGATAGTTCGCCGCCAACCTCTTCTGTGGATGGAACCTCTTACTGGGTAATTGCCAGGCCGCCACCATATGATCCGTTAATTGATCAGACAGGGGGAACACAGTTGAAGTCACCGTGGCCATTTTAAAATTAGGAAACTTCGACCTAGGAGCCGGCGCATCATCCTCAACATGTAGAATAGCCCGCACCGCCCTAACTAAGGCTGGAACATTAATGGAGGACTTAGCTTCCACCTCCTGCCCCATGGCATCAGAGTCCTCATGGATTTCTCCATCATCTGAGGACACTTCCGAGTCCGACAACTGCGCAGCTAGTGAACTCACAACCGGACGTTTAGACGCCCTTGGTGGCACATCACTTTGCAACATCAACTGAAACGCCGAGGATGAAGCCGCCAGACTCTGTACGGAGCTGGAGAGAACATCCACCCAAGGCGGAGGAGCCGTCGGAGCAAATCTCTGCAAAGGCACTACAGACTGACGCGTCACTGGGGGAGACTGCACATACACAGGCAGTCCCGAGTAAGGACCCACAGTCTGGGCCCCGGGGGGAGACCGCAATATTTGCGGAACACCCGGGAAATGGGGGATGGTGGGCTGAGGCAACGCCCTAGAAGGGACCGCTGATGGGACCGATAACCGGTCCGCAATAGACGCCAGCACCTGTGAAAAAATCGCCCAAGGAGGGCCCTGTGACACAGGGGGGTTGGAGGGGCCCGGTACCAGCTGGCACCGCCCGCACAGACCATCCTGAGATAAGTCCTCCCCATCAACTCCAGCAGCACAGCGTCTGCAGGAAAACAACACAGGAGCCACAGAGCGCTCAGTCTCCTCATCAGACATGATACCGTAAATACACAAGAAATACGTATCACCAGAGGAATTACGGTTTTAACACCCGCGCACTCACCAGTATGCGACACAACAGCCCAGATATGGTACTGTGTAACACACAACGGTATGTGACTGACCCCACAAATACGTGATTTATATAAGTGAGGGTATCAGAAAAACGCCCTTCCCCCACACACCTGCGGGCCGTAGGAGAAGGAAAGGGATAGTTATAAGCTGACAGTAAGGAGAATAAGTCACAGACAGGCAGCACTAGCAATAGTCACATACAATGCAGAAAAGTTAGTACTCACTGCACCTTCCACTACAATCAACCGCCCAGATTCAGTGTCTGGGAGGGCTATAGCGCTGTGTACACTGTCCTTTAGCAGGGGAGAGGTACACAGGGGGACCGGTCCACTTGATACCGCCTGGAAGTCTGCGATGCCTGCCAGTAAAGATGGCTGCCGGAGACCTCAGTGGAGTGGCCGAGAGATAAGAGCAGCTCAGCGACGCCAGACTGCTAGTTGAAAGGCGCGCTGAGCTGAGGGGAGGAGCCGCTAGACAGGGAAGGCTGCCTCCCCTGGCTAGCAATTAACCCCCGGGTTGCCGGTCCCGCTACCAGCCTGTTACCCTGGTGGTCTAGCGGACACGCGGGGTATTCCTCTATAGAGGGGGAGCCCGCCGCCGCCGCTAGCGCCGCCGGTCTGTCCCCAGAGACCGGAGGCTTCTGACTGCATATAAAGTATCCGCGGGCCGCCGCACGCGGCAACCCGCGGCTTACCTGATCCCCGTCGCGTCCGGCAGCAGTCAAGGGAGTCCCCAGAGCCCGGCTAGTACAGGCTCTGGGGTCCCGTCGCGATCCCCAGAGCTGTACTGGCGTCGCGGCGCCAGCGGGGAGAAGGAGCGGCAGCGTGGACGTCCTAAAGGACAGTCTGATGCTGCCGCTCTAAAAGTGTAAAAAAAGTAGAAAAAAATAAAAAAATTCTCTTTTAAAATAAAGCTATGGGGCTGCTCCTGCAGCCCCACTGCGACAGGGTGACCTGACTCCGGCCGGGCACCAACTAAAACTGAGGTGCCTGTGGTCGGGGTATAGAGGACGACGTACCCAAGTGCATCCTGGGAGCAGCAAAGCTTTAACTGCGTGGTGCCCGTGGATCCAGATCCAGCTATACCGCAAGGTCAACCCTGTGGACCCCTATGGACCCTGAAGTATAAATCATGTGTGTACCAAGCTGGAGATTGTCCCATGTATGACAACCAATGAAGTATACATTCTGCAGTGAATCCTGGACCAAGTTGCATTAAAGGCTTGAGAGCCTTAGCGCAACAAAACACAATTAAAAAGTTTAAAGAGGGAAAATATATACATACAGTTCGATTAACTTGCCAATTATTAGTTGCTTGTAGCAATACAAACATAGGAGTCACAGTACTTGTATAGGTACAGCTGTCCTGTGCAGGGATAGGAGAACGATGAGAACCGTTCTTGGGATGAATGTCTTGTGGTTATTGATCAGAGCACATAATAAACTACAAGATATTGACTGTTCTACAGCGCAGCCGTTTGTAATACAACCCGAACCCACAACACTGGCCTATAAATATCAATGGAAGTGCAATCACCTAAATTACACGCGTGCAATATGAAAACTGTATCCAAATATCAGCCTATGGGAGAACAACTACTCAGATTCCTTATAGGTACAGCAGCCCAAAAGAAAGGGCTTGCGGTTTCATAGGTAACATATGCCTGTACAGACGGCATAGTGACAGACTTCTAAACAACGGAACAGCCAATTTATGTTATAACTTATAACCACTTTAACGGACATAGGGCCTGAATCAGAGACGGACGCAATGCCGATATTTACGCAGAATGAGCGGTTGTTTGAAAACGCGCTGCAGATGTTGTGCAATTCCATTCGTATAGAGAAACCATTTGCAATGTGAGTGGACATGCAGTCAGCATTTGGAGGTGATAACGGGGGGGGGGGGGGGGTTAGAAGAACGTAGGCGTGTCTGACCATGTGAACACCATTACATGGGCGTGCGCAAATTAGTCATTGCGATCTCTTGCGTGTCAGGAGAGCTGCAGTGTTTGCAGCTGGTCAGACTAGACTTACATGCTGCATGACTACCCGACGTGAGTCGATGTTACTGATGTTTACGCTGTCGTACCCCATCGGACGGCTATGAGAAGGCAGCAGCGGACGGCCCTATGCTGGGCTGTGGCTTTGGAAGGCAATAGCATATTTTAGCAACTGCAATCCGTGAGTGAACGCAGTTGCGATTGCATTAGCGTCCGTCTCTGAATCATACTACGCTAGGAGACAAAGAATGCAGATTTTGGTGAGGGATGACCAAGGGATTCTTTTACCTTATATTGCAATGCATCATGCCTAAAGGTGCCCATACATCTGCGACGGCTCGCCGGGATGCGACCGGAAATTTCCGATCGCCATCGGATATTTCCGATCGCCCATCATTGATGTTCTGCGATCAGTGGCTGGATCACAGACATTTGACATGTTAAGTGTCCCCGATTTGACGATTGCGATAAACTTTTGATCGCGATCGCCAAATCGTCGAAATCCGACATGATGGATTTTTGCGATGCCGGGTTGCGGCAATCCATCGCAGAAGTATGGAGCCCATTAGGGGGGAATGCAATTTTCTTTTTGTGCGCCTATAAGTAACGGGCGCCTGACAGTGACGTCCATTACTCATTGCGCTTGTCGCGCTCAAATGTACCAGGTTTAGCCACATAAAGCAGCTAAAACCATCTAAAGTCCTGGTTAGAGCGCCCAAAACAGACTTTAAACGGATTTCTGCTCGCCACCTCAGAAGGGTGCAAGCAGAACTCTCGGCACACATGGCACTCATGCCCAACAATACACTTGCTCCGTTAAGCGCACAAAATAGACAATAAAATTCCCCCTCCCTAACCCCTCAGAATTAATTTCACCGGTCACCTAAAGTATATACAGCGGGGTCTGAATCTGAGTCGCAACAACTTAGAACGCGGCTGCACCAAGCTACATTTTTATACTGTGCCAGTGTCGTGGGCTGCATGCACATCTTAGCAAACATACGCGCCATTCAGAGCCGACGCATCTCAGCTGTTTCTCACTGGTAACTGGGAAGCAGCGAATGTGAATGCGTGCACGAATACCGTCTCGTGGGTGTGTAGCCAGAGTGACTCACTACGGTTGTGTGTTTGCATTGTGGACGCCAAATTCCTCCAGACCTCCGGCACAAAGCATGGGGTAGGTGTAAGCGGCAATAAGTGTAATGGCTGCCCTGGCGTACGGAAGAGTGGCGCAGAGCGAGCGCGTAGATGTGTATCGTCACATCATCCGTTTGCAGCGGGTGTCCAAAATTGCGTTCACATTCGGTACGACTCAGAACCAGGCCCAGAGACTGCACCGGTACGTATGAGAACGCCGTCTTTCCGCTCACTAGGGGACCTGTGTTTATACATATATACGGCCAAATGTCACCGAGCCTCTGAGTACTGATGGGCTTCCAGTGTGACGGTGACGGGCGTCATACATCAGCAGGATGAACATCGCCTTACCGATCTCTGCCGGCAGCTGCTTGATCTTGTTCTCCCGGATGCTCAGCATCGTAAGCTTCGTCAAGGTTTTGATGTCCTTCTCCACAGTAGTGAGACGATTAAAGCGGAGAAAGAGCGTGGTGAGGGAGCTCAGCCTGTACACCACGGCGGGTATCTCTCGTAGCTTATTATGCCGCAAGTCCAGCATGCGCAGCTTCTTCAAGCTGTCCAGAGAGTCCGGCAAGCTGGTTAAAGAGTTCTCGCTAAGAGCCAGCGTCACCAAGTTCACCAGGCTGCCCACCTCCGCTGGCAGCGACGGCAGCTTGTTACCGTATAAATAAAGTTCCGTTAGTTGCGTCAGCTCTTTGATGGAGACGGGAAGCTGGTGAATGGACTTTTTGGCCAAATCCAGGCGCGTGGAATTCTCTTCCCGACATTTGTTCAGTTCCTTAATCACCTCGGCGTTGCTGGCCTTTTTACGCATCCCGGGCGCTGGGTTCGGACGTTTTATCGTGTTGTCCACGGAAAAAGCCACACCGGGCTGCCCTGCACTCGCGTCTTTCTTTCCTTCTTTGGCATCTTTCACTTTGGTCTTCAGGTCCTTGTCTTTGCTCTCTTTCACGGGACCCCCCGAGGCCTTGGGCTCCTTTTCACGGTCCTTCACCGTGGCCGGCCCTTTGGGCTCTTTATCCTTGGGGTCCTTGTCTTTTCCTATGCTGCCACTCATGGTGATGAATTGCAAGCCAAGAACCTCATGAACTCCAGGTGGGCACACAGCGCATGAACAATCCTTTGTCTCGAAAACAAAATTAGTAGACGCGGTTGAAAAAAAAATATCCCTCCGCTACATATTGTATCCCAGAGAAGATCCGTGGTCAACAAACCAAGGACGACGGAAACATTGAAGAGAAGGCTCGCAGGTTAGACCATCTGAATAAAAAACAAAGAAAAAAACATTGTAAGACAAATGCAAAAGGGTCACAAATAAAGAACACGCTTCACTTCTATAAATGTTGGTCGCCGAAGTCTTTTGTCTGTCGCAGGGGATGGGATCTTACAGTTACAATGAAACGTCCCGAGAAATAGCGACAGAAATAAAAGGCACAGATCTGAAGTTAATAAAGGTTTTACTGCGCGTGGAATGTTCTATAAAACAAATGATGGAAAATCAAACTCCATGTTAAGAAAATATATATGTTCATTAAGATTTTTATGGCATAGGCCACGTACAATAAAACCTTTTAAATTGATCTTTGTTAAGTGCGGCCTCTAATTTGTATTTGGATATCTAAAGGGACTGGGCGAAATAAAGAACGCCCTGCAACGGTCCGCTGCGTGCATGGGCGGTGATAACACATCTCTAATGCTTGAGCAAAGCACCTCTTAGGTCTTGTTTAATCAGCAGCAATATAATTTGTTAATATAATAATGCTCAACTATAAAACGATTCATCGTGCCTATACTGGGAGATTGCTGCAGAGATTCAGAACTTGGGCAACTGACTTGCTAAGTAACATCTTACCCTGCCCACCCGGGCCTCTGACCAAACTCATCCACCCTGAGGGGGAACCTCTCTCCTGCCATCCAATCAGATGACACTTTTCATTTAACTGCCCTCCCAGCGGCAACTTCCTAAACAAGGGTCGCGTCCAATGAATTAAGTGCTGCTTTGAATAAATAGTTCAGAGAGCTTGGAGAATCCGGAAGGTTGTGCGCTGATGGAGCTTGCGAACTGCGTGGGGGCAAAATCCTATTTGCATGGAGATCACTATTATTGACAGGCATAGATACTGACACTGTAACAGAGGGAGGTGATGGAATAGATCTTGCGGAACACAATGTGTGCGTACGCCTAAGCGTCACACATTACCGGCTACAGCATACTATGTTTGGGACCCGCATGGACAATGTCTGCTAATGTTGAGCGTCTGGAAAGTTTCAAGGCTCTTTCTACCAGACATCCCAACTATTCAACAAAACATACAAATCTACAAACAAAAAATATAAATGCTTTTATAGTAAACATAGTTTAAGTGCCTGCGTGATCTTTGCTTCCAAGCAAGGACTAATACAGACGCGCAACAATTTCCGTTCCAGCTTGAAAATCCCCAACAGTTCACACAGTATTCAGAGCGCTGTCCTGTGCTGCCATGTCTGAGGGAACGTCAGACCGACCAATAGAAGATGGGTCACTCGGAGTAAGCACCAGCCACGTGCAGGGACAATAGTACATCACATACCAGGGCAGGAGAAACATGAAGTAACACAGTAGGAGTTTGTTTGGCCATAAAAGCATTAAATGACCCTGTGTACTTTACTTTCAAGCCCAAATACATCAATTTGTAGTTATGCAAAAGAAAGAAAAAAAAAAGAGATATAGAAGCTTTGAGATAACAAAGTTTTGGTAAATTCTTAAAGTCCTTCAAAAGATGTCCACAGTACACTACCATATTTCTGTAAGAGTCCGTTACACCTCATAAATCACGCGTTTTACATATTCATCCACATTTTCTGCAGCCTGTCCACATGTAAATCTATACAGAAAATAAATTATATATAATAAACGCACACAATATACTGTATATAACATGAGTATGTGTGATTGTGTATATATATATATATATATATATATATATATATATATATATATGTATGTATGAGATAGATATATATATACATACACACACACACACATACATACATACAGGATGTAGTCAATAGACCGGCGGACTAAATGCCTCCAGTCTATATCCCAGCTGTGGAAGCCCGACATGGGACTTAAGATAGACATCGAAATACAGAACGCCTATCTTAATCCCGACGCCTGAATGCTGACAGACACCGGACCGAATGAGGCAAGTCTGGGCATCCTTAGCAGTTAGCCGCGGGGGGGTTATGTTTATCGGGGGGAGTTTGTGAGGGTTAGGTTTAGGCACCCCACGGGGGAACTTAAGCACCCCCAAGGGAGGGGGTTAGGGGTATATATGTATGTATGTATGTATATATACATACATACACACACACGCAGAATATAGAAAATGCAGGTGCACACACTAAGCATTAGGAGTACTGATAATCCAAACAATTTATAATAAGCTCTAATAATTAACATGGAGTAAAAATAAGGTTCTTTTGGCCAAAAATGTATGCACACCTACCACGTCACGGTGAACCTCAGGTGGATCAGTAACATCCCTAATACTGACATTATATACATGTATCCAAGACTTGCCTATAATAGTGCCAATTCCAATGTGTAGACTGAAATGCGAGAGCCTATCACCTAAGGGCAGGTGTGAGGGGTGCTAGTACCAGGCAGGAGTCATTGCTACCATCACATGTACATCATATGCACAAATACAGAGGAAGGGAGGGGTCTGCACTGCACACCCTAATTTTACACATAAGAGGTAGCACTTCGGTGTAAAATTAGGGTGTGCAGTGTAGGCTCCCTTGATACCCTGGTAGCATCTGCAACAGAACAATGAAACTAAAAGGGGAGATTACCAGGGCTTTAGTATGAGAGGCAAAGGGGAAATAAACTGGTAAAACCTGAAAGTTGGATGAAGTTTCTCCAATCACGGAATAATCAGAGGATTAAAGAGAGAAAATTAAACACTTTCACCTGTTTTGTCCCCAAGTTCAGTTATAAATAGGACAAGCTGTGCGGACGGTGAAGTAACTCACTAGCAATGTGGTATTTATAAAAAATAAATAAATACAAAATGCCAAGAATTCCAAAGATGCAGACTCCGGTCTAACACGTCCTCCCCCAGCACGGTGCGCGCAGGTCAGTGTTTGTACTGCAGATCTAAACACGTCACCTGATGTGGTGATACTCGGCGGTCACAGCGAAGGGCAAGTACTCCTATAGGCCACGCCGGCGCCCCAGCCTGCGATTCTAATGTTCTATTGATACCAATGACAGACTTCCCTTGAGTTTGCATGCGGGATGACCTTTGAAGTGCTCTTGGATGCCAGCAAAATATTCCTAATATAAGCACAATACAACTTATGGTACCCATGTACACGCCTCTCCCGATTGTGTCTGTCCCCCCAATCAGTAAGCACAACGCAAACTGTGTCCACACCTATTCCTGGCCAATTGTTCCCAACTCTGACACTTTTCCTTTAATAAAGAGAATTACTCACTGGATGCCGTCATATCTGGGAGAATCTGACGCACATCCAAAGGCACCAAACTGATACAATAAACTTGAATTGTTAGTTGCAATGTAGACTACAACAGATTATTTTTTTATTTTATTTTTAAAAACCTCTTTTACCCGTCTCCTATCACCAAGTATCACTTTCAGACACAGATAATGCGCTAGGACTGATTCACGATAGATTATTAATCCCTTTACTGCTAATGAATAATCAGCCTCTCCCCCAAGAGCAACATAGTATTGAAGACAGAACCACTCCATGTATTCCCAGCAGCCTGGCAAGCCTGGCACCTCACAGCCAAGAGACTGGCACAGGGAGCAAAACACTGTAACTGGACTCTCTCCCTCTCAGGCGGGTCTCCTGCCAACATCCAACACACCGACACCAACTCGTCACAGAGGACATGCTATGCACTATCATACTGACATACAATGTTACACAGGTATAAACAAGCAGGGCAGTTTCACAACACACAGGTGGGACAAATTATTACTATTTTATTGTATTTAGGAGCAGTAATTAATATAGCACATATATATCACAGCGCTTTACAGATACAAGTCATTTGCATCAGTCACTGCACCAGGAGAACTTACAATCTATGGCCCTGATTCAGAGGCGCTCGCTATTTGCAAGCTCTCGCTCTGAATCAGGGCGGGCCGTTGATTTTTTTCCCCGGCCTCCAGGCCGCTCGCTAAGCTGTGGGTGACCACCCACAGCATTAGCGGGTGGGCCTGGCGATAGTCGCGATTAACGCGACCGTCGGGCTTGCGACGAGACCCTTGTGGTAGGGTCTCGTCCACCGCAAGCCCCAGTGAACTTCCTCCGCGAAAACGCCTTCCTGCTCCTTCTGAATCGCCTCCATTTGGGCAGCGACCCCCCCCCGACCCGCCTACAAAACGGGGCAAGCTGTCGATCAACATCGACAGCCGCCTCGTTTTGCTGCGAGCCCCGAGCGAGTGAAGTTCTCACTCGCTCCAGGGCTCGCGTGCGCACTGGCCGACAATCGACCCGCTCGTGAACGGGTCTGTATCAGGCCCTACTATGTTTGCTACCCCCTGAACACACATACACACTTGGAATTTTTTTTTTGTCAGAATTCAATTAACCACCAGTACGACTTTGGAGCGCGGGAGGAAACCGGAGCAGCTCCCAGCAGTAAACATGGGGACAACAAACTCACTCCACACAGATGAGGCCTTGGTAGGATCGAACCCAAGCCCTCAGTGCTGTGAGGCAGTAATGCCAACTACTAAAAACAACAGAACCTAAAAGACTGGGAGCAGACTACTTTCTGCAGAAAAGACCCCACACAGTGACAGTGCACATACCGCTGTGCAGAAAAAAATTTTGATCGAAAAAACAAAACGTGCAGTTCCTCTATTCTGCCAGGGGTGTTGCTCTGGTGCTTCTAGCACACTCAGCTAATGCAACAAACTGCTGAGATTAAGCAGTTTGTGTGCTAGAAGCACCAGATCAGACAGCGAACCCCCACAGACAAGTTAGCGTTCCCGCTAGGCTGTTTCAGCGGGGCGCCGCGTCCTGCCCTCCAGCGTGGCGCCCCACTGATAACGCCAGCGGGTTCTGTCCTCTACCTGCGGTTCGCAGTGCTCCGTGGGTGGGGAAAAAGGAAGAGCAGCTGTCCCCACCGGTGAATGGACGCCGGGCGCATGGGGGTTGCCCGGCATGTCCGTACGTGCCAGGCACGCCTCCCAAGAGTAACGAAAAGGGGACGAGTCATAAAGACACGCCCCCCTTTTCATTGACCACACACCCTTTCGGGCACGGGTGCACAGAAGTGCCCTTGCTCTAGGTCCGGCGCCCTGCCTGCCACCGAACACTACAGGATATAGGAACTGCACAGGTTTTAACAGATGCAGGGTGCAAAAGTGAACACTAGGGTCAATTCAATATGCAAGTGTGCAAAAACAGCAAATTATAAGTTACCGATAGTTTTGTTTCTTCGAGTTACCTCATTGCAGCCACTATTCTGGTTTTGATCCCATTCCCCTAGTATTAGACAGATAGTTTATTCCCCTTTTTAGGGTCCTCTCACTTAAAGTATATAGGTTCCCTCCCCCTATACCTCCTTAGTCTTTTGAGTGTCACATCACCTTTTTGGGAAAACACACATTAGGGAGGGTATATTATGGGCTGCCAAGAAGTATCTGGAAGAAACGTAATTATCGGTAAGTTATAATTTGCCGTTTTCTTCTTCTTACTTCATGTCAGCCATTACTCTGGGATATACCAGAGCATAATATATACGGGAAAGGAATAAATAGTCAACAGCAACAAAGTTCAATGACTTTATTCAAGCCACTGCCCCTCTGAGGACATGACTTCCAAAGTGGGCTTCTGACACATCCGAAGCATAATGCCTTAAGGAAGAATGAACCGATGACCAGGCAGCCGCTGCACAGATGTCTTTCACAGATACTTCAGCCTTCTTTGCCCATGAAGCCGCCATTGCCCTGGGCGAGTGTGTCTTAATATTCTCTGGAGCTTTACGCCCGCTTCCCTCATACATAAACGTCATCATTTGTTTGATCCATCTTGCGATAGTCTGTTTCCTGGGAGCTCCACCTTTCCTTGCACCCGTGTGTTGGACAAACAAATGTTTAGTATTCCAAAATTCTTGAACTCTGTCTAAATGGGGAGAAATCACCCGGTCACTAATCTAGCACATGCCGTGTCTCTATTTTTGGGTTGTGGAAAAAATGAAGGTAAAGTAATTTCTTGGTCTAGATGAAATCTTGATACCACTTTTGGTATGAAATTTGGATTTGCCCTGAGGACAACTTTATCTAGTAGGATATTTAATTAGGGCTCTTCTTGAAGTTCAGCTATTCTTCATGATGAAGTGATAGCGGTTAGAAAAGCTACTTTCCAGATTAGCAGTTTTAATGGAATCTCATGTAATGGTTCGAACTGGGGCAACATTATGCAATCAGTATAAGGTTCAAGTCCCGCGGGGCTAAGGACGGCCCAACTTGAGATTGTATTCTTTTCATTGCTTGGCAGAACATCTTTACAATATTCTCAATCTTCTGTCCAATAGAATACTTAATTCTGCTATTTGTACTTTAATGGTTGAAGTCACCAGACCTTTTTCAAACCCATTATGTAGAAACTGCAGCACTTGGGGTGTATCGGCCTTCATCAAGTCAAATATTGAGCCAGCCCAAAATATACAGTCAGGTGCATAAATATTGGGACATTGACAGAATTCTCATATTTTGGCCTCTATTCACCACCACAATGGCTTTGACATGAAACAAACAAGATGTGCTTTACCTGCAGACTTTCAGATTTAATTTAAGGGTAATTACATCCAAAATCAGGTGAACGGTGTAGGAATTACAACGGTTTCTATATGTGCCTCCCACTTTTTAAGGGGCCAAAAGTAATGGGACTATCAACTCAAAAGCTATTTCATGGACAGGTATGGGCTATTCCCTCGTTATTTCATTATCAATTAAGCAGGTAAAAGGTCTGGAGTTGATTCTAGGTGTGACATTTGCATTTGGAATCAGTTGCTGTCGACTCTCAATACGAGATCCAAAGAGCTGTCACTATCAGTGAAGCAAGCCATCATTAGCCTGAAAAATCAAAACAAACCCATCAGAGAGATAGCAAAAACATTTGGTGTGGCCAAATCAACTGTTTGGAACATTCTTAAAAAGAAAGAACGCACCGGAGAGCTCAGCAACACCAAAAGACCCGGAAGACCACGGAAAACAACTGTGGTGGATGACAGAAGAATTATTTCCCTGGTGAAGAAAAACCCCTTCACAACAGTTGGCCAAATCAAGAACACTCTCCAGGAGGTAGGTGTATATGTGTCAAAGTCAACAATCAAGAGAAGACTTCACAAGAGTGAATATAGAGGGTTCACCACAAGATGTAAACCATTGGTGAGCCACAAAAAACAGGAAGACCAGATTAGAGTTTGCCAAACAACATTTAAAAAAGCCATTACAGTTCTGGAACAACATCCTATGGACAGATGAGACAAAGATCAACTTGTACCAGAGTGATGGGAAGAGAAGAGTATGGAGAAGGAAAGGAACTGCTCATGATCCAAAACATACCACCTCATCATTGAAGCACGGTGGTGGTAGTGTCATGGCGTGGGCATGTATGGCTGCCAATGGAACTGGTTCCATTGTATTTATTGATGATGTGACTGCTGACAAAAACAGCAGAATTAATTCTGAAGTGTTTCGGGCAATATTATATGCTCATATTCAGTCAAATGCTTCAGAACTCATTGGACGGCGCTTCACAGTGCAGATGGACAATGACCCGAAGCATACTGCAAAAGCAACCAAAGAGTTTTTTAAGGCTAAAAGGTGGAATGTTATGCAATGGCCAAGTCAATCCCCTGACCTGAATCAGATGGAGCATGCATTTCACTTGATGAAGACAAAACTGAAGGGAAAATGCCCCAAGAACAAGCAGGAACTGAAGACATTTGCAGTAGAGGCCTGGCAGAGCATCACCAGGGATGAAACCCAGCGTCTGGTGATGTCTATGCGTTCCAGACTTCAGGCTGTAATTGCCTGCAAAGGACTTGCAACAAAGTATTAAAAAGTGAAAGTTAGATTTAGGATTGTTTAGTTTGTCCCATTACTTTTGGCCCCTTAAAAAGTGGGAGGCACATATAGAAACCGTTGTAATTTCTACACCATTCACCTGATTTAGATGTAATTACCCTCAATTTACATCTGAAAGTCTGCAGTTAAATCACATCTTGTTTGTTTCATTTCAAAGCCATTGTGGTGGTGAAGAGGCCAAAATATGAAATTCTGTCAATTTCCCAATATTTATGCACCTGACTGTAAATGTTTTCCAGATTCTATAATAGATATCTGAAGATACTCTCTTTCTTGCTTGCATAAGAAATCGTACCACTTGTTCAGACAATCCCGTTCAACTTCCACACCATCAAATGAAGATTGGATGGAACAATGGACCTTTGTGCAACAGACCTGGTGTGACTGACAGTTCATTGATCTTCTACTGCCATACTCGCTACTGTCGAGAACCACGCTCTTCTTGGCCAAAAAGGAAGGACTGTTATTACTTCTACTCGTTCTTCTCGGATCTCTTTTAGTACACGAGAAACCATTGGAAATGGTAGGAACAAATGCTCCAGTTTGAAATTCCATGGTAAGAGAGAAAAAAAAAAAAAGTGTCCACTCCGCTTGTTTGCGGTAAGTGGTATCTGGAGAAAGAGAGTGGTAACTTTGTGTTAAGATGTGTCACCATCAAATCTATCTGTGGATGGCCAAACCTTATCACTATGCTCTGGAAAACTTCCACTTCCCATTCTCCTGGTAGCACTTTGTGTCTGCTGTGAAAATACCTTTAGCTGTTTTCCTTTTAAGTGATCGTGGAAACCATTTATAGCATTCCAAACCGCCCGCATTTCTTTCTGATTCAAGGACAGACTTCTCCTTGGCATTCCAGAGTCCTTGCAGACTTTGTATTAATAGATGTGCTCCCCATCCTGTTGAGTTTGTGTCGGTAGTTCGAACCAAACACTGTTTCTGACAATTATGTTATTTTTGAAGTTTAGTTTTGTACTTGTCCACAAACCTAGAGAGTCTCTCGTGTCTTAATGTAGGTTTATCTGGTAAGACAGAGGAAACCTTTTCCTGCTGTACTGAAGTAGGTCCACTGTAACATCCTAATTTTCCACCATGCACAGGGAATTATATCTATGGTAGATGACATCATTCCCTTGATGTACACCAGAACCAAAAAAGCCAATATTCGGATCTTTGCACATCTTTCCTCTGACAGGGCTATACTGTATCTTCGAGCGTCTACCTGCACACCCAGGAATTGTATTTGCTGTGCCGGATCTAAACAGACTCTTTTCCCAATTTATTATTCCACCATTACACTGAAAAGATTGGATGATTCTGTCCACAGCTTCTCTCACTATCTCTCTTGAGCTTCTGGCAATTAACAGATCATCCAGATATGGCCAGACTGCTATACCTTGTGTTCTCAGGCAAGATATAAGGGTCATCAACACTTTTGTAAACGTTCTCGGGGACGCAGCCAAACCAAAAACCTAGACAAGTAAATTGGAAATGTTTTCCTTGGATGCAGAATCACAGAAACGTTCCATATTTTTTGCATATCGGAACGTGAAAATAGGCATCCTTTAGATCTATTGATGCGAGGAAGTCGTTTTGTCTTATGCCCATCAAAATGGATTTCAGGGTTTCCATATGAAATTTCTTTACTCTCACAAGTTTGTTCAATTGTTTGTAGCTTTTTTTTTTACCAAAAAATTTGGAGAACAAAAATCTCTCTCTTCTGACCGTGGGACAACTTCTACAGCTTTTGAGCTGATCAATTTTTCTGATGCTGTCTTCTAGAGCTTTGACCTCTAAAAGTTACCCCTGGAACCCTTGGACTCCACAAATTTGTCTACTTTGGGGATTGCTAAAAATTCTATCCTGTAACCCTGCGACAGCACTTCCAGAACCCAACTGTCTCGAACAGACTCCTTCCATGGCCTCTCCTGTAGGATTGGCGAAAGCAGCTGCCTCGTCATTCCTGAAGAGTATCTGCTACAGTATTGCCGCCCAGGTTTATAACTTCCGGCTTCTTTATACTGTTGCTTAGCAGATAGTATAGGGTACCTACTTTGTCGATCTTGATAAGTTTACAAATTTACCACCAGTCATTTTAAGAAAAAATTGCGTCCAATTTATTACCATGCAGTAGGGAACCCACAGAGACCAGCCTATTTTTTAAATTCATATCGGCTGCCCATGAACGCAGCCATAGAGCTCCTCTTGCTATCGCTCCAGCAGTCATAGATTTTGCAGGAATCTCTAGCACATCAAGTGAAGCCTCACACAGGTAATCACGAGCTGTACTCATAATAGAAAGACTTCTCAGTAAAAAATGTCTTGACATTTTCTCTTCTAAGTCTGTGTGCATAACAGATGTCCGGAGTCTCAAAGTTCTGAATACGAACGCTATTGCAACACCAGACTTCAGGGACACTCCTGCGGAGCTATGCAATTTCTGTAAAGAACTTTCAAAACTTTTACCCATGCTCGCTCTAAAGCCGTGTATCCACTATATTTTGATCGACTGAACGATAACGATATCGTTCACTATAATCGTCCAGTTGCGATGCGCGCTCCAGCTGGTCACTGACGACGTCACTCATCGTCCGAACCTGCTGTCCAACCTGACGAGATCGTTAATGAGATCGTTCAGTGTGTGCGTTCAGTGTCGTTGACGCCATGGACACACTAAACGAAAACGCTCATGGAGCGGATCGTTTAGTGGATTCGCGGCATGGGAGATAGGGCAGAAAGCATCATCTTCCAGAGGGATATTAGCTTTAGAAACAACCTCAGCGACAGCTGCATCAACTTTAGGAACTATACACCAAGACAACAAATGTTGATCCTTAATAGGATACATCCTATCGATTCTCTTGACATTACCCAGATGTTTATCAACATTTTGTCATTCCTTATCCATAATCTCCTTCATAACCTTATGTACTGAAAAATGCCTGCTTCTTTTGGCCCTATCTTCAAATAGGAAAACTTGTTCATCACCAAGTTCCACATACCTGTCCCACGTCATCTACACCGCCACCTACCAGTCCCACGTCATCTACACCGCCACCTACCAGTCCCACGTCATCTACACCGCCACCTACCAGTCCCACGTCATCTACACCGCCACCTACCAGTCCCCCGTCATCTACACCGCCACCTACCAGTCCCCCGTCATCTACACCGCCACCTACCAGTCCCCCGTCATCTACACCGCCACCTACCAGTCCCCCGTCATCTACACCGCCACCTACCAGTCCCCCGTCATCTACACCGCCACGTACCAGTCCCCCGTCATCTACACCGCCACGTACCAGTCCCCCGTCATCTACACCGCCATGTACCAGTCCCCCGTCATCTACACCGCCACGTACCAGTCCCCCGTCATCTACACCGCCACGTACCAGTCCCCCGTCATCTACACCGCCACGTACCAGTCCCCCGTCATCTACACCGCCACGTACCAGTCCCCCGTCATCTACACTGCCACGTACCAGTCCCCCGTCATCTACACCGCCACGTACCAGTCCCCCGTCATCTACACCGCCACGTACCAGTCCCCCGTCATTTACACCTCCACATACCTGTCCCCCATCATTTACACCTCCACATACCTGTCCCCCATCATTTACATCTCAGCGTACCTGTCCCCCATCATTTACACCTCCACATACCTGTCCCCCATCATTTACACCTCCACATACCTGTCCCACATCATTTACACCTCCACATACCTGTCCCACATTATTTACACCTCCACATACCTGTCCCACATTATTTACACCTCCACATACCTGTCCCACATTATTTACATCTCAGCGTACCTGTCCCCCATCATTTACACCTCTACATACCTGTCCCCCATCATTTACACCTCCACATACCTGTCCCCCATCATTTACACCTCCACATACCTGTCCCCCATCATTTACACCTCCACATACCTGTCCCACATTATTTACACCTCCACATACCTGTCCCACATTATTTACACCTCCACATACCTGTCCCACATTATTTACACCTCCACATACCTGTCCCCCATCATTTACACCTCCACATACCTGTCCCCCATCATTTAAAAGATAAATTCACCCTGAAAATGGACTTTATTGGCCAAATTATGGTATTTAAACTTTTTAGGTGCATAAATATTCATTAAGATGGGTGTACCAGAGATTCTGCATTATGTCCCATAATTTTTACCTTTAAAACAAAGATTTTTCCTACCTTTTCACCTGCTCAGAGGATTGCGCACAAAACGCGAAATTCCTCTGAATTAATGCGGGGCTTGGAACGTAATGACATATGTAATTGGCAGTGCAAGTTCACTAATTAATTTACCCCTAGTGCGAGACCTGCCAACCACATTGTGCGCAGCACTGCAACAATTACACAGGCAGAGAAGCAGACGTTCTGCACATGCCAAGTGAAAACTGCCGGCCGTATTGTACTAATTACTGTGTATATACCAGGTGCTGATGCTTTCTGCGCATATACCAAATATAGGTGGTGCACCTGCCTGCCCCAATCTGCCCAGCACTGTGTATATGCCAGGTGTACATGATTGCTCTGTGCCTGAATAGCCGGGAAGCAGAGGTACTGCACATGCTCAGGGACACCTGCCTGTCCCAATCTGCCCAGCACTGTGTATATTCCAGGTGTACATGGATGCTCTTGTGCCTGAATACCCGGGAAGCAGAGGTACTGCACATGCTCAGGGACACCTGCCTGCCCCATTCTGCCCAGCACTGTGTATATGCCAGGTGTACATGGGTGCTCTGTGCCTGAATACCCGGGAAGCAGAGGTTCTGCACATGGTCAGCGAGACCTGCCTGCCCCAATCTGCCCAGCACTGTGTATATGCCAGGTGTACATGGGTGCTCTGTGCCTGAATAGCCGGGAAGCAGAGCACATGAGCACATGCTCAGCGAAACCTGGGAAGCAGGAAGTTATATTGTATTCATCTGTCTGGGCTCTAGGAAACGCACAAACAATGCAAATGCTTATAAAATCAAACAACATCATCTTTTCTAACATATCTTTACAGCTTTATACAAGCAGGGTGTGTGCGGCGTGAATTCAAAGACTGCATTTTAAGCCTACAGAAGCCTTCTGACCTGCTACTGCTGCCACATCAGAGCACTCATCACATCATAAGGGTTCATAGACTATTTGGATGAAATTAACTCTAGTGTGCGTCGATAGTAATTTATAGTAGTGCAAGATGTGGACGATTAACTATGGTCTGGGAGCTGTGTAATATCTGGGAAAGGCTGACCACCAAATCTAAGCACAACGCCTAGTACAACAAAGAAAGATATCAGATTACTGTAACAATATGGGAGAACAGTTATAGACAAAGAAACAAATATATGTTACAATGGGATATGTAGAGGCCAGTCTGTGCCAGTGTATCGGGCTCTATGCACCACACACACATCCAGATGTAATAGGGGACAAAACTTTTCAATACATTCCTGGTAATTATCTGAAGAGGTTGGGGAAACTGTTGTATCTGCAGCCAGATCAGAGGCCTAAAGCCTGCGCCCTCTAGATCAGCTAAAAGTTAGGAAGTTTGACAAACACAGGGCCTGATTCAGACCTGCTCGCAAGCGGGTCGATGGTGGAGTACTGCACGTCGCGCGCATGTGCAAGCCCCGGAGCGAGACAGAAATTCTCTCGCTCCGGGACTCCTAAAACGTTTTGTAGGCGGGGAGGGGGGTGGCTACACAAACGGAGGAACACCTGCCGTTTGTGGGAGGCACTACTGACATCACCAGTGCTCTCTGGGGCTTGCGACGGACGAGACCCTACCACAAGGGTCTCGTCGCAAGCCCCGATGGTCGCGACCATCACCTGGCCGCTCGCAAAAGCTGTGGGTGGTCACCTACAGCTTAGCGAGTGGCCAGGAGGCCGCAACAACAACAAAAAAAAAAACGCCCTAATTCAGAGTGAGAGCTCTTCAAGAGCGTCCGGCTCTGAATCAGGCTCACAGAACGGAAGATGTTGAGTTGAATGCAAGTCGGTGTGGTGCGTTTTCGCACCGCGCATGCTCCAGGAGATGTATAGTCGTATGCAATTCAGTCACATCGCCGCTTGCGACTGAAGAGATGCAATAGCATTTTCTCGCATAGTCCAAGTTCAGAGAGGGCAAATCTACAGAACTGCGGGCGTTTCTGTGTATAAGACCAGCTCGTTGTAATACCCATCTTGTGCCCACATGTGGGCACTACTGGCGACGGCCAACATCAAACCAAGCGTACAGATTTCACATACGGGAGAAGATCCGCATTTATCTCCATGCATCTCCTACCCGATACAATGTGCGCACTTCATTCATGAAAAGTGATTGCGACGCAAATAGACGCAAGTACGACCACTGATTAGATGACGGTGTTTTCTGTAGGCTTGGTCCCCCGAGCCCATCAAAATTATAGCAGCAGCAGAAATTAGCAGGTGAAACCAGAATGCTGTCTGGGAAACTTCAGAGACACATAGTAAATAATGACATCACATTTTACCACTGTACCAACAGATGGCAGACTCTACTCGATGTGTAACACACGCAGCACAGGAAAAATGTATCTTCGGAAATGTAACTTTAATAAAACACTACTGAAGATTATTGAAGTACATAGGATCTATCAATATAACCCTCTAGATCTTTAAACCACTTGTGGACTTCACATTGATGTTACTGTACAAACGTCACCTCATTGGCCCCTACACTATTTCATCTATATTTCTCAAACAAAGCAAATTACTTAGATTACGGTGCAAAGGCCAGTACACACTAGACGATATCTAATATGTACCGACCTCATCAGCAATGGCACCCGGTATGGCGCTGGCATCAGCAAGTGCTTACACACTTGCCGATGCAGACAGCGACGACGGGGGCCATGCTGCCGCCCTACTGTCGGTCGGCATCGTCGATGTTGCTGCGGGAGCACACACAGTCAGTAACACACTAGATGATGTGCTCAATATCTCATTCGTACCAGCAGGATCGGACGAGATATCGTCTAATGTGTACCCGGCGTAACGCTC
Organism: Taudactylus pleione; assembly: GCA_031769625.1. Classification (NCBI taxonomy): domain Eukaryota; kingdom Metazoa; phylum Chordata; class Amphibia; order Anura; family Myobatrachidae; genus Taudactylus; species Taudactylus pleione. Next base: position 4,347,945 of record JAUIMM010000008.1, on the reverse strand, counting down.
AGCTTATAGAAGGGGAAAATCAATTAATGTCACATTTACTCATTTCTGATGCCAATATCTGATCTATATAGAACCTAATGGCATTTTCAAGCCGCACAGAATACTTCAGGCGAGAGGTCTGGGGTCCTGTGGATCAGACCGGCTGTGATATGAACGTTCGCCGTCTGCGCAAACGCGAGAGCTCAGACAAACTTCAACTTTTTACATATTTTTCCACATTGCAAAAAAAAAAAAAAAATCAACCAACTACCAATGGGCACAAAGGTGCCTATTCTTATAGAGATTGCAATAATTCTTTATAACCAACACCAAGACGTGATTCAGTCTCAATATTCGGTGGGGCTCTCCCGTTCTCCGTAAATAGCGGGCACGGCCCACAAGTAGTGAGTTCCTGAGTAACGCGGGCAGGTCGGAGGCTTGATGGCGCAATTCGCAATCAATTGCGTAATCGTGGCCCAGCCCTAAACTGTAAAATACTGAGACCCATGGCCTGTACAGCGTGGGGGGCGGAGCAATGACACAGAATCGCAGCGCCCCTTTGAAAAATAGAAAAGCAACTGCATTAAACAACTTCGGATCTCAGAAGGAGGCAAAACGTCATGTTTGTGAGACGCCTGTGCCGAGATGTCCGGGAAAGATGACATTTTGCCTCCTTCTAGGATTTGAAGTTGGCTGGAAGATCTGAGCCAAAACCGAACAGTTATCTCAAGTTGTAGCGAGAAGCCCAAAAAGTCCAGAATACACTCATCATCATCAAAGACGTGCAAGTGAAAAAAATTTCATGATTCTGGGGTCTTCCCTCCCTATTAAACCGTCCGAAATGCTGGTTACGCAGATGGTGTCTACAAGTGCTGCCAGTATTCCGAGGAACAGGCGGCACACCAGGAGGCTGCAATTCACATATTAGTTTATGAAGTTGCAGAAGCAACGTTTCTGATCCACTCTCACCTTCCCCCACATGAATTTGGGAATAGCTAAGAATTTGCCTGTTATCATTAATACTAGTATGCCTGTGGCGCACATTCGCCAATTTGAACCCAGAACATACGTACGGATAATGCTTTGCTAGATAATAGCTAGATCATATGTTAATACGACGGAATCGGGTAAGCCACGCCCTTTTATAGTATTGGGGTTTATATTTACTGTAACATTTCGCCAATTTGGAAGTGCGATGATGCATTTGGCCATAGACTCAGAAGCAAAATAGAGACCCTATAGATGCAACTGATAATGAACTGTTACTCCGCCTATCCGCCTCAGTGTCTCCGGCCAATCAGCCGCTGCCGACAGCTCTCGTGGAAAGCAGAGAAAGCGGCGTTGCTTTCGAGGCGCTAACCCGGTGCTGATTGGCTGGTAGTTGCGAGCCTGGAAATGAGGTGTTGGAGAAAGTAGGTGAAGGAAGAGCGCCCCCTATGGCAGCAGCCTCACGCCCTCCCTCAACATGTAATAGCTACGTCACACAGCCAGGCGGCCTATCAGGAGCAGAACTGGGCAGAAATTGCCAAGTTCGGCTCCTGATTGGCCGCCTGACTGTGTGACGTAGATATTACATGTTGAGAAAAGGGCAGGAGAGCCCATGCAAAGTGTGTACCATCTTGTACTCCTGGGACATCAGTATTCGTGCTTTACTGGCCGGTACACCAGTCAAAAATCCCCTACCGTCCGGCAATGGGACGCAGCCAAAAGTGGCGCTGCATTGACGCCTGCTGCCCGGCACCGTGATGAGGCCGAAAGTTGCGCTGCACTGACGCAGAGGGACTTTCGGCTGTTTCACAGTGCCGGATGGTGCCAAGGTTGCTGACAGATGCTGGTTACAGTGAAGAGAGCGGGTCCTCGTGTTTGTTACTGGAGGTCTTTCCGTTTAGCCAGCAAGTGGGACAGTATCTGGGTGCTGTTAGAAAAAGCTTCAAAAAGCAATTGGGCAGTATCTGGGCAGATGGGTCTGGCTGTCTGTGTCCAAATAGCAATTGGGCAGTATCTGGGCAGATGGGTCTGGCTGTCTGTGTCCAAATAGCAATTGGGCAGTATCTGGGCGATGTTACAAAATTATATTTGTGTTCAGCCAGCTGATAATTAAAACCTACATAAGGAATGGCATAAAGTAGAGCGCACTAAATAATCTGGTGCTGATTTCACGAGAGAGACCAGATCCAGCAGACTTTGATCATGAAAAAGCTGCTGACTAATGGGCGCGTGACAACAATTAAATTATTGCTCAGTTTGGGCAAAAATAACCACTGGAGAACACATCTCTGCCCGCACCCTCCAGAGGTGGCGAGCAGAAATGTGCAATAAGTCAATGGTTTGGGCACGTAAAACCATTACTGTATACGGCTAAACCCAGTCTAATTGGGCGCAACATGTGCGATAAGTCACGGGTGCCCAAAAACAATTGAATATCGCTCCCCGATCTCCCATCACTTTAGACGGGAGTTCGGGTGCAATAAAACAGTTGAATTGTCCCCAACATGTTATTCTGAATTTAATGTAAAGCTGGGTACACAATAGGTCAATGGGCTTGATGTCACAACTGGGTGGGCATTTAAATTTGCCCGCCCAGTTGAGCTGTCACTCATCTGCGAGTCCATGCAGCATGTGTACAGGCGATCGGCGAATCGGTAGTACACACCATCGGATGACCGATGTATCTTTCAGATATTTCTGCTGTGCCGCAGGAACGATCCAATGAGTTTGTGAACGTCGTCGACAGACATATCGGGTGTACAAACATGCCGATGTACTACAGATATATCGGCCGTTCAATGGAACGGGCGATATATCCATCAGTGTGTACTCTGCTTTACATAAAGTCAGGATTTCATTATTGTGAAAGCCCCCACCCGGATACTTCTTGATGCCACCCTGCTGGCAACATTTTAGAAGGGAACAATGAGCACTAAACACTTCTGTCCAACGGTCTTTGCAAAACTATTTATGGGCAATAAATCACGTTCTGTTAACACAATCCTGCATGATGCCTATCAAATACTGTAATATATATATATATATAGTACAGCATCCTTAGTCAATGCTCCACCTGATCTAATGCAGGTTAGATCAGGTGGAGCAAAATCATAAGTCACCAGCAAAGACCTGATGCAGCAGACACATGAATACAGCTGGTGCTCACATGGCAGACAGAGGGGGACTAGTGCACAGGTACCCCCAGAAGGAGTAGTCTGTAATGGCAGGTTACAGGTTACAGGTGTGGTACAAACATAGAAATTCTGTCACGAAAAAAAAAAAAAAGACAGGGTGGGAGAGTAACCCCGGCCCGACGCACCTTCGGAGATGGCGGCATCTGACCAGCCTTGCCAGCTTCAGTCATAACAAACACTCCCCGTGCGCTAACCTCATTCAACAACATTTACCAATTTAACTGATAGAGGTCCCTGAGCTTCAGAGTCCATTTCCACAGGACACCCCCAGGAGAAGAGACCCCCTGCAAAGAAAAGAATTGCTCTCGTCAAGGTAAATATAATCCACTATCATAGCCCAGGAGAGAGCCGGGGAAACGGGGTGTTTGCCCCAATAATGACGATACCTTCCTACTATATCTGTATTGACTGAACATGCCACAAAAGGAGCATACTATACTATACCATGTGTGACAGGATACTGCTGGAATTAGTGCATTGCTTATGTATTCCTATTTATCATCAGTAACCAGCACTTACTATAGCGATAACACCGAGAGGAGAGCGTCTGTGATCGCAGCTACAACAATTACTGCACTACTGGCATGCAGGCACACACACACACACACACAGGGGATGAGAGCAGTGTATACTCCTGACACACACACACACACAGGGGATGAGAGCAGTGTATACTCCTGACACACACACAGGGGATGAGAGCAGTGTATACTCCTGACACACACAAACAGGGGATGAGAGCAGTGTATACTCCAGTCACACACACACAGGGGATGAGAGCAGTGTATACTCCAGTCACACACACACAGGGGATGAGAGCAGTGTATACTCCTGTCACACACACAGGGGATGAGAGCAGTGTATACTCCTGACACACACAGGGGATGAGAGCAGTGTATACTCCTGTCACACACACACACAGGGGATGAGAGCAGTGTATACTCCTGTCACACACACACAGGGGATGAGAGCAGTGTATACTCCTGACACACACAGGGGAAGAGAGCAGTGTATACTCCTGTCACACACACACACACACACACAGGGGATGAGAGCAGTGTATACTCCTGTCACACACACACACACACACACACAGGGGATGACAGCAGTGTATACTCCGGACACACACACACACACAGGGGATGAGAGCAGTGTATACTCCTATCACACACACAGGGGATGAGAGCAGTGTATACTCCTGTCACACACACACAGGGGATGAGAGCAGTGTTTACTCCTGTCACACACACACACACACGGGATGAGAGCAGTGTTTACTCCTGTCACACACACACACGGGATGAGAGCAGTGTATAATCCTGTCACACACACACACAGGGGATGAGAGCAGTGTATACTCCTGACACACACACACAGGGGATGAGAGCAGTGTATACTCCTGGCACACACACACAGGGGATGAGAGCAGTGTATACTCCTATCACACACACAGGGGATGAGAGCAGGGTATACTCCTATCACACACACAGGGGATGAGAGCAGTGTATACTCCTGTCACACACACAGGGGATGAGAGCAGTGTATACTCCTGTCACACACACACACACACACAGGGGATGAGAGTAGTGTATACTCCTATCACACACACACACAGGGGATGGGAGCAGTGTATACTCCTGTCACACACACAGGGGATGAGAGCAGTGTATACTCCTGTCTCACACACACACACACAGGGGATGAGAGTAGTGTATACTCCTATCACACACACACACAGGGGATGGGAGCAGTGTATACTCCTGTCACACACACACACAGGGGATGGGAGCAGTGTATACTCCTGTCACACACACACACAGGGGATGAGAGCAGTGTATACTCCTGTCACACACACACACACACACACACACACAGGGGATGAGAGCAGTGTATACTCCTGTCACACAGACAAACACAGGGGATGAGAGCAGTGTATACTCCTATCACACACACAGGATGAGAGCAGTGTATACTCCTGTCACACACACAGGGGATGAGAGCAGTGTATACTCCTGTCACACACACACAAGATGAGAGCAGTGTATACTCCTGACACACACACACACAGGGGATGGGAGCAGTGTATACTCCTGTCACACACAGGGGATGGGAGCAGTGTATACTCCTGTCACACACACACACACAGGGGATGAGAGCAGTGTATACTCCTGTCACACACACACACACACACACACAGGGGATGAGAGCAGTGTATACTCCTGTCACACACACACACAGGGGATGAGAGCAGTGTATACTCCTGTCACACACACACACAGGGGATGAGAGCAGTGTATACTCCTGTCACACACACAGGGGATGACAGCAGTGTATACTCCTGTCACACACACACACACGGGATGAGAGCAGTGTATACTCCTGACACACACACACACACAGGGGATGAGAGCAGTGTATACTCCTGACACACACACACACACAAGATGAGAGCAGTGTATACTCCTGTCACACACACACAAGATGAGAGCAGTGTATACTCCTGACACACACACACACAGGGGATGGGAGCAGTGTATACTCCTGTCACACACAGGGGATGGGAGCAGTGTATACTCCTGTCACACACAGGGGATGAGAGCAGTGTATACTCCTGTCACACACACACACAGAGGATGAGAGCAGTGTATACTCCTGTCACACACACACACAGGGGATGAGAGCAGTGTATACTCCTGTCACACACACACACAGGGGATGAGAGCAGTGTATACTCCTGTCACACACAGGGGATGAGAGCAGTGTATACTCCTGTCACACACAGGGGATGAGAGCAGTGTATACTCCTGTCACACACACACACAGGGGATGAGAGCAGTGTATACTCCTGTCACACACACAGGGGATGAGAGCAGTGTATACTCCTGTCACACACACAGGGGATGACAGCAGGGTATACTCCTGTCACACACACAGGGGATGACAGCAGGGTATACTCCTGTCACACACACAGGGGATGACAGCAGTGTATACTCCTGTCACACACACGGGATGAGAGCAGTGTATACTCCTGTCACACACACACAAGATGAGAGCAGTGTATACTCCTGACACACACACACACACAGGGGATGAGAGCAGTGTATACTCCTGACACACACACACACACAAGATGAGAGCAGTGTATACTCCTGACACACACACACAGGGGATGAGAGCAGTGTATACTCCTGACACACACACACAGGGGATGAGAGCAGTGTATACTCCTGTCACACACACACACAAGATGAGAGCAGTGTATACTCCTGACACACACACACACAGGGGATGAGAGCAGTGTATACTCCTGTCACACACACACAAGATGAGAGCAGTGTATACTCCTGTCACACACACACACACAGTGGATGAGAGCAGTGTATACTCCTGTCTCACACACACACACACAGGGGATGAGAGCAGTGTATACTCCTGTCACACACACACAGGGGATGAGAGCAGTGTATACTCCTGTCACACAGACACACACAGGGGATGAGAGCAGTGTATACTCCTGTCACACACACAGGGGATGAGAGCAGTGTATACTCCTGTCACACACACACACACACACACACAGGGGATGAGAGCAGTGTATACTCCTGTCACACACACACACAGGGGATGAGATCAGTGAATACTCCTGACACACACACACACACAGGGGATGAAAGCAGTGTATACTCCTGTCACACACACACACAGGGGATGAGAGCAGTGTATACTCCTGTCATACACACACACACACACAGGGGATGAGAGCAGTGTATACTCCTGTCACACACACTCACAGGGGATGAGAGCAGTGTATACTCCTGTCACACACACACACACACACAGGGGATGAGAGCAGTGAATACTCCTGTCACACACACAGAGGATGAGAGCAGTGTATACTCCTGACACACACACACAGGGGATGAGAGCAGTGTATACTCCTGTCACACACACACACACAGGGGATGAGAGCAGTATATACTCCTGTCACACACACACACACACACACACACACACACACACACACACACACACAGGGGATGAGAGCAGTGTATACTCCTGTCACACACACACACAAGATGAGAGCAGTGTATACTCCTGACACACACACACACAGGGGATGGGAGCAGTGTATACTCCTGTCACACACAGGGGATGGGAGCAGTGTATACTCCTGTCACACACAGGGGATGGGAGCAGTGTATACTCCTGTCACACACAGGGGATGGGAGCAGTGTATACTCCTGTCACACACACACACAGGGGATGAGAGCAGTGTATACTCCTGTCACACACACACACACAGGGGATGAGAGCAGTGTATACTCCTGTCACACACACACACACACACAGGGGATGAGAGCAGTGTATACTCCTGTCACACACACACACAGGGGATGAGAGCAGTGTATACTCCTGTCACACACACACACAGGGGATGAGAGCAGTGTATACTCCTGTCACACACACAGGGGATGACAGCAGTGTATACTCCTGTCACACACACACACACGGGATGAGAGCAGTGTATACTCCTGACACACACACACACACAGGGGATGAGAGCAGTGTATACTCCTGTCACACACACACACACAGGGGATGACAGCAGGGTATACTCCTGTCACACACACAGGGGATGACAGCAGGGTATACTCCTGTCACACACACACACAGGGGATGAGAGCAGTGTATACTCCTGTCACACACACACACACACAGGGGATGACAGCAGTGTATACTCCTGTCACACACACACACACGGGATGAGAGCAGTGTATACTCCTGACACACACACACACAGGGGATGAGAGCAGTGTATACTCCTGTCACACACACACACACAGGGGATGAGAGCAGTGTATACTCCTGACACACACACACACACACAAGATGAGAGCAGTGTATACTCCTGACACACACACACAAGATGAGAGCAGTGTATACTCCTGACACACACACACACACAGGGGATGAGAGCAGTGTATACTCCTGTCACACACACACGGGGGATGAGAGCAGTGTATACTCCTGTCACACACACACACACGGGGGATGAGAGCAGTGTATACTCCTGTCACACACACAGGGGATGAGAGCAGTGTACACTCCTGTCACACACACACAAGATGAGAGCAGTGTATACTCCTGACACACACACACACAGGGGATGAGAGCAGTGTATACTCCTGTCACACACACACGGGGGATGAGAGCAGTGTATACTCCTGTCACACACACACACGGGGGATGAGAGCAGTGTATACTCCTGTCACACACACACACGGGGGATGAGAGCAGTGTATACTCCTGTCACACACACACACGGGGGATGAGAGCAGTGTATACTCCTGTCACACACACACACGGGGGATGAGAGCAGAGTATACTCCTGTCACACACACACACGGGGGATGAGAGCAGTGTATACTCATGTCACACACACACAGGGGAGGAGAGCAGTGTATACTCCTGTCACACACACACACACACACACACACACACACAGGGGATGAGAGCAGTGTATACTCCTGTCTCACACACACACACAGGGGATGAGAGCAGTGTATACTCCTGGCACAAACACACACACAGGGGATGAGAGCAGTGTATACTCCTGGCACACACACACACAGGGGATGACAGCAGTGTATACCCCTGTCACACACACAGGGGATGACAGCACTGTATACCCCTGTCACACACACAGGGGATGAGAGGAGTGTATACTCCTGACACACACACAAGGGATGAGAGCAGTGTATACTCCTGTCACACACACACACAGGGGATGACAGCAGTGTATACCCCTGTCACACACACAGGGGATGATAGCAGTGTATACTCCTGTCACACACACACACAGGGGCTGAGAGCAGTGTATACTCCTGTCACACACACACACAGGGGCTGAGAGCAGTGTATACTCCTGTCACACACACACAGGGGCTGAGAGCAGTGTATACTCCTGTCACACACACACACACACACACACACAGGGGATGAGAGCAGTGTATACTCCTGTCACACACACAGGGGCTGAGAGCAGTGAATACTCCTGTCACACACACACAGGGGATGAGAGCAGTGTATACTCCTGACACACACACACAGGGGATGAGATCAGTGTATACTCCTGTCACACACACACACACACAGGGGATGAGATCAGTGTATACTCCTGTCACACACACACACACAGGGGATGAGAGCAGTGTATACTCCTGTCACACACACACACACACACAGGGGATGAGAGCAGTGTATACTCCTGTCACACACACACAGGTGATGAGAGCAGTGTATACTCCTGACACACACACACAGGGGATGAGAGCAGTGTATACTCCTGACACACACACACACACAGGGGATGAGAGCAGTGTATACTCCTGACACACACACACACACACAGGGGATGAGAGCAGTGTATACTCCTGACACACACACAAGATGAGAGCAGTGTATACTCCTGACACACACACACAGGGGATGAGAGCAGTGTATACTCCTGTCACACACACACAGGGGATGAGAGCAGTGTATATTCCTGACACACACACACAGGGGATGAGAGCAGTGTATACTCCTGACACACACACACAGGGGATGAGAGCAGTGTATACTCCTGACACACACACACAGGGGATGAGAGCAGTGTATACTCCTGACACACACACACAGGGGATGAGAGCAGTGTATACTCCTGACACACAGACACACACAGGGGATGAGAGCAGTGTATACTCCTGTCTCACACACACACACAGGGGATGAGAGCAGTGTATACTCCTGTCTCACACACACACACAAGGTATGAGAGCAGTGTATACTCCTGTCACACACACACACAAGATGAGAGCAGTGTATACTCCTGTCACACACACACACACAGGGGATGAGAGCAGTGTATACTCCTGTCACACACACACACACACACACAGGGGATGAGAGCAGTGTATACTCCTGTCACACACACACAGGGGATGAGAGCAGTGTATAATCCTGTCACACACACACACAGGTGATGAGAGCAGTGTATACTCCTGACACACACACACAGGGGATGAGAGCAGTGTATACTCCTGACACACACACACAGGGGATTAGAGCAGTCTATACTCCTGACACACACACACACACAGGGGATGAGAGCAGTGTATACTCCTGACACACACACACACACAGGGGATGAGAGCAGTGTATACTCCTGACACACACACACACACACAGGGGATGAGAGCAGTGTATACTCCTGACACACACACACACACAAGATGAGAGCAGTGTATACTCCTGACACACACACACACACACACACACACAGGGGATGAGAGCAGTGTATACTCCTGTCACACACACACAGGGGATGAGAGCAGTGTATATTCCTGACACACACACACAGGGGATGAGAGCAGTGTATACTCCTGACACACACACACAGGGGATGAGAGCAGTGTATACTCCTGACACACACACACAGGGGATGAGAGCAGTGTATACTCCTGACACACACACACAGGGGATGAGAGCAGTGTATACTCCTGACACACACACACAGGGGATGAGAGCAGTGTATACTCCTGTCACACACACACACACACACACACACACACACACAGGGGATGAGAGCAGTGTATACTCCTGTCTCACACACACACACAGGGGATGAGAGCAGTGTATACTCCTGTCACACACACACACAAGATGAGAGCAGTGTATACTCCTATCACACACACAGGGGATGAGAGCAGTGTATACTCCTGACACACACACACAGGGGATGAGAGCAGTGTATACTACACACACACACACAGGGGATGAGAGCAGTGTATACTCCTGTCTCACACACACAGGGGATGAGAGCAGTGTATACTCCTGTCTCACAAACACACACAGGGGATGAGAGCAGTGTATACTCCTGACACACACACACACAAGATGAGAGCAGTGTATACTCCTGACACACACACACAGGGGATGAGAGCAGTGTATACTCCTGTCACACACACACAGGGGATGGGAGCAGTGTATACTCCTGTCACACACACACACACACACAGGGGATGAGAGCAGTGTATACTTCTGTCACACACACAGGGGATGAGAGCAGTGTACACTCCTGTCACAGACACACACAGGGGATGAGAGCAGTGTATACTCCTGACACACACACACACAGGGGATGGGAGCAGTGTATACTCCTGTCACACACAGGGGATGGGAGCAGTGTATACTCCTGTCACACACAGGGGATGGGAGCAGTGTATACTCCTGTCACACACAGGGGATGGGAGCAGTGTATACTCCTGTCACACACACACACAGGGGATGAGAGCAGTGTATACTCCTGTCACACACACACACACAGGGGATGAGAGCAGTGTATACTCCTGTCACACACACACACACACACAGGGGATGAGAGCAGTGTATACTCCTGTCACACACACACACAGGGGATGAGAGCAGTGTATACTCCTGTCACACACACACACAGGGGATGAGAGCAGTGTATACTCCTGTCACACACACAGGGGATGACAGCAGTGTATACTCCTGTCACACACACACACACGGGATGAGAGCAGTGTATACTCCTGACACACACACACACACAGGGGATGAGAGCAGTGTATACTCCTGTCACACACACACACACAGGGGATGACAGCAGGGTATACTCCTGTCACACACACAGGGGATGACAGCAGGGTATACTCCTGTCACACACACACACAGGGGATGAGAGCAGTGTATACTCCTGTCACACACACACACACACAGGGGATGACAGCAGTGTATACTCCTGTCACACACACACACACGGGATGAGAGCAGTGTATACTCCTGACACACACACACACAGGGGATGAGAGCAGTGTATACTCCTGTCACACACACACACACAGGGGATGAGAGCAGTGTATACTCCTGACACACACACACACACACAAGATGAGAGCAGTGTATACTCCTGACACACACACACAAGATGAGAGCAGTGTATACTCCTGACACACACACACACACAGGGGATGAGAGCAGTGTATACTCCTGTCACACACACACGGGGGATGAGAGCAGTGTATACTCCTGTCACACACACACACACGGGGGATGAGAGCAGTGTATACTCCTGTCACACACACAGGGGATGAGAGCAGTGTACACTCCTGTCACACACACACAAGATGAGAGCAGTGTATACTCCTGACACACACACACACAGGGGATGAGAGCAGTGTATACTCCTGTCACACACACACGGGGGATGAGAGCAGTGTATACTCCTGTCACACACACACACGGGGGATGAGAGCAGTGTATACTCCTGTCACACACACACACGGGGGATGAGAGCAGTGTATACTCCTGTCACACACACACACGGGGGATGAGAGCAGTGTATACTCCTGTCACACACACACACGGGGGATGAGAGCAGAGTATACTCCTGTCACACACACACACGGGGGATGAGAGCAGTGTATACTCATGTCACACACACACAGGGGAGGAGAGCAGTGTATACTCCTGTCACACACACACACACACACACACACACAGGGGATGAGAGCAGTGTATACTCCTGTCTCACACACACACACAGGGGATGAGAGCAGTGTATACTCCTGGCACAAACACACACACAGGGGATGAGAGCAGTGTATACTCCTGGCACACACACACACAGGGGATGACAGCAGTGTATACCCCTGTCACACACACAGGGGATGACAGCACTGTATACCCCTGTCACACACACAGGGGATGAGAGGAGTGTATACTCCTGACACACACACAAGGGATGAGAGCAGTGTATACTCCTGTCACACACACACACAGGGGATGACAGCAGTGTATACCCCTGTCACACACACAGGGGATGATAGCAGTGTATACTCCTGTCACACACACACACAGGGGCTGAGAGCAGTGTATACTCCTGTCACACACACACACACGGGCTGAGAGCAGTGTATACTCCTGTCACACACACACAGGGGCTGAGAGCAGTGTATACTCCTGTCACACACACACACACACACACACACAGGGGATGAGAGCAGTGTATACTCCTGTCACACACACAGGGGCTGAGAGCAGTGAATACTCCTGTCACACACACACAGGGGATGAGAGCAGTGTATACTCCTGACACACACACACAGGGGATGAGATCAGTGTATACTCCTGTCACACACACACACACACACAGGGGATGAGATCAGTGTATACTCCTGTCACACACACACACACAGGGGATGAGAGCAGTGTATACTCCTGTCACACACACACACACACACAGGGGATGAGAGCAGTGTATACTCCTGTCACACACACACAGGTGATGAGAGCAGTGTATACTCCTGACACACACACACAGGGGATGAGAGCAGTGTATACTCCTGACACACACACACACACAGGGGATGAGAGCAGTGTATACTCCTGACACACACACACACACACAGGGGATGAGAGCAGTGTATACTCCTGACACACACACAAGATGAGAGCAGTGTATACTCCTGACACACACACACAGGGGATGAGAGCAGTGTATACTCCTGTCACACACACACAGGGGATGAGAGCAGTGTATATTCCTGACACACACACACAGGGGATGAGAGCAGTGTATACTCCTGACACACACACACAGGGGATGAGAGCAGTGTATACTCCTGACACACACACACAGGGGATGAGAGCAGTGTATACTCCTGACACACACACACAGGGGATGAGAGCAGTGTATACTCCTGACACACAGACACACACAGGGGATGAGAGCAGTGTATACTCCTGTCTCACACACACACACAGGGGATGAGAGCAGTGTATACTCCTGTCTCACACACACACACAAGGTATGAGAGCAGTGTATACTCCTGTCACACACACACACAAGATGAGAGCAGTGTATACTCCTGTCACACACACACACACAGGGGATGAGAGCAGTGTATACTCCTGTCACACACACACACACACACACAGGGGATGAGAGCAGTGTATACTCCTGTCACACACACACAGGGGATGAGAGCAGTGTATAATCCTGTCACACACACACACAGGTGATGAGAGCAGTGTATACTCCTGACACACACACACAGGGGATGAGAGCAGTGTATACTCCTGACACACACACACAGGGGATTAGAGCAGTCTATACTCCTGACACACACACACACACAGGGGATGAGAGCAGTGTATACTCCTGACACACACACACACACAGGGGATGAGAGCAGTGTATACTCCTGACACACACACACACACACAGGGGATGAGAGCAGTGTATACTCCTGACACACACACACACACAAGATGAGAGCAGTGTATACTCCTGACACACACACACACACACACACACAGGGGATGAGAGCAGTGTATACTCCTGTCACACACACACAGGGGAGGAGAGCAGTGTATATTCCTGACACACACACACAGGGGATGAGAGCAGTGTATACTCCTGACACACACACACAGGGGATGAGAGCAGTGTATACTCCTGACACACACACACAGGGGATGAGAGCAGTGTATACTCCTGACACACACACACAGGGGATGAGAGCAGTGTATACTCCTGACACACACACACAGGGGATGAGAGCAGTGTATACTCCTGTCACACACACACACACACACACACACACACACACAGGGGATGAGAGCAGTGTATACTCCTGTCTCACACACACACACAGGGGATGAGAGCAGTGTATACTCCTGTCACACACACACACAAGATGAGAGCAGTGTATACTCCTATCACACACACAGGGGATGAGAGCAGTGTATACTCCTGACACACACACACAGGGGATGAGAGCAGTGTATACTACACACACACACACAGGGGATGAGAGCAGTGTATACTCCTGTCTCACACACACAGGGGATGAGAGCAGTGTATACTCCTGTCTCACAAACACACACAGGGGATGAGAGCAGTGTATACTCCTGACACACACACACACAAGATGAGAGCAGTGTATACTCCTGACACACACACACAGGGGATGAGAGCAGTGTATACTCCTGTCACACACACACAGGGGATGGGAGCAGTGTATACTCCTGTCACACACACACACACAGGGGATGAGAGCAGTGTATACTTCTGTCACACACACAGGGGATGAGAGCAGTGTACACTCCTGTCACAGACACACACAGGGGATGAGAGCAGTGTATACTCCTGTCACACACACACAAGATGAGAGCAGTGTATACTCCTGACACACACGCACACAGGGGATGAGAGCAGTGTATACTCCTGTCACACACACACACACAGGGGATGAGAGCAGTGTACACTCCTGTCACACACAGGGGATGAGAGCAGTGTACACTCCTGTCACACACAGGGGATGAGAGCAGTGTATACTCCTGACACACACACAGGGGATGAGAGCAGTGTATACTCCTGTCACACACACACACGGGGGATGAGAGCAGTGTATACTCCTGTCACACACACACACGGGGGATGAGAGCAGTGTATACTCCTGTCACACACACACACAGGGGATGAGAGCAGTGTATACTCCTGTCACACACACACACGGGGGATGAGAGCAGTGTATACTCCTGTCACACACACACACGGGGGATGAGAGCAGTGTATACTCCTGTCACACACACACACGGGGGATGAGAGCAGTGTATACTCCTGTCACACACACACACGGGGGATGAGAGCAGTGTATACTCCTGTCACACACACACACGGGGGATGAGAGCAGTGTATACTCCTGTCACACACACACACAGGGGATGAGAGCAGTGTATACTCCTGTCACACACACACAGGGGAGGAGAGCAGTGTATACTCCTGTCACACACACACACACACACAGGGGATGAGAGCAGTGTATATTCCTGTCTCACACACACACACAGGGGATGAGAGCAGTGTATACTCCTGGCACAAACACACACACAGGGGATGAGAGCAGTGTATACTCCTGGCACACACACACACAGGGGATGACAGCACTGTATACCCGTCACACACACAGGGGATGAGAGGAGTGTATACTCCTGACACACACACACACAGGGGCTGAGAGCAGTGTATACTCCTGTCACACACACACACACACAGGGGATGAGAGCAGTGTATACTCCTGTCACACACACACAGGGGATGAGAGCAGTGTATAATCCTGTCACACACACACACACACACACACAGGGGATGAGAGCAGTGTATACTCCTGACACACACACACACACAAGATGAGAGCAGTGTATACTCCTGACACACACACACAGGGGATGAGAGCAGTGTATACTCCTGACACACACACACAGGGGATGAGAGCAGTGTATACTCCTGACACACACACACAGGGGATCAGAGCAGTGTATACTCCTGACACACACACACAGGGGATGAGAGCAGTGTATACTCCTGACACACACACACAAACACACACACACACACAGGGGATGAGAGCAGTGTATACTCCTGTCTCACACACACACACAGGGGATGAGAGCAGTGTATACTCCTGACACACAGACACACACAGGGGATGAGAGCAGTGTATACTCCTGTCTCACACACACACACAGGGGATGAGAGCAGTGTATACTCCTGTCTCACACACACACACAGGGGATGAGAGCAGTGTATACTCCTGTCACACACACACACAGGGGCTGAGAGCAGTGAATACTCCTGTCACACACACACACAGGGGCTGAGAGCAGTGTATACTCCTGACACACACACACAGGGGATGAGATCAGTGTATACTCCTGTCACACACACACACACACAGGGGATGAGATCAGTGTATACTCCTGTCACACACACATACACAGGGGATGAGAGCAGTGTATACTCCTGTCACACACACACACACACACACACAGGGGATGAGAGCAGTGTATAATCCTGACACACACACACACACACACAGGTGATGAGAGCAGTGTATACTCCTGACACACACACACACAGGGGATGAGAGCAGTGTATACTCCTGACACACACACACAGGGGATGAGAGCAGTGTATATTCCTGACACACACACACACAGGGGATGAGAGCAGTGTATACTCCTGACACACACACACACAGGGGATGAGAGCAGTGTATACTCCTGACACACACACACACAGGGGATGAGAGCAGTGTATACTCCTGACACACACACACACACAGGGGATGAGAGCAGTGTATACTCCTGACACACACACACAGGGGATGAGAGCAGTGTATACTCCTGACACACACACACACACACACAGGGGATGAGAGCAGTGTATACTCCTGTCTCACACACACACACAGGGGATGAGAGCAGTGTATACTCCTGACACACAGACACACACAGGGGATGAGAGCAGTGTATACTCCTGTCTCACACACAGGGGATGAGAGCAGTGTATACTCCTGACACACACACAGGGGATGAGAGCAGTGTATACTCCTGTCACACACACAGGGGATGAGAGCAGTGTATACTCCTGTCTCACACACACACACAGGGGATGAGAGCAGTGTATACTCCTGTCACACACACACACACAAGATGAGAGCAGTGTATACTCCTGTCACACACACAGGGGATGAGAGCAGTGTATACTCCTGACACACACACACAGGGGATGAGAGCAGTGTATACTCCTGACACACACACACAGGGGATGAGAGCAGTGTATACTCCTGACACACACACACACACACAGGGGATGAGAGCAGTGTATACTCCTGTCTCACACACACACACACACAGGGGATGAGAGCAGTGTATACTCCTGTCTCACAAACACACACAGGGGATGTGAGCAGTGTATACTCCTGTCACACACACAGACAGGGGCTGAGAGCAGTGTATACTCCTGTCACACACACACACACAGGGGATGAGAGCAGTGTATACTCCTGTCACACACACAGGGGCTGAGAGCAGTGTATACTCCTGACACACACAGGGGATGAGAGCAGTGTATACTCCTGACACACACACACAGGGGATGAGAGCAGTGTATACTCCTGTCACACACACAAGGGATGAGAGCAGTGTATACTCCTGACACACACACACAGGGGATGAGATCAGTGTATACTCCTGACACACACACACACACAGGGGATGAGAGCAGTGTATACTCCTGTCACACACACACACGGGGGATGAGAGCAGTGTATACTCCTGTCACACACACGCACGGGGGATGAGAGCAGTGTATACTCCTGTCACACACAAACACGGGGGATGAGAGCAGTGTATACTCCTGTCACACACACACACACACACGGGGGATGACAGCACTGTATACCCCTGTCACACACACAGGGGATGAGAGGAGTGTATACTCCTGACACACACACAAGGGATGAGAGCAGTGTATACTCCTGTCACACAAACACACACAGGGGCTGAGAGCAGTGTATACTCCTGTCACACACACACACAGGGGCTGAGAGCAGTGTATACTCCTGTCACACACACACACAGGGGCTGAGAGCAGTGTATACTCCTGTCACACACACACACAGGGGCTGAGAGCAGTGTATACTCCTGTCACACACACACACACACACACACACACACACGGGATGAGAGCAGTGTATACTCCTGTCACACACACAGGGGCTGAGAGCAGTGAATACTCCTGTCACACACACACAGGGGATGAGAGCAGTGTATACTCCTGACACACACACACAGGGGATGAGATCAGTGTATACTCCTGTCACACACACAGGGGATGAGATCAGTGTATACTCCTGTCACACACAGGGGATGAGAGCAGTGTATACTCCTGTCACACACACACACACAGGGGATGAGAGCAGTGTATACTCCTGTCACACACACACACACACACACACACAGGGGATGAGAGCAGTGTATACTCCTGTTACACACACACAGGGGATGAGAGCAGTGTATAATCCTGTCACACACACACACACACACACACACGTGATGAGAGCAGTGTATACTCCTGACACACACACACACACACACACACACACACACACAGGGGATGAGAGCAGTGTATACTCCTGACACACACACACACACACAGGGGATGAGAGCAGTGTATACTCCTGACACACACACACACACACAGGGGATGAGAGCAGTGTATACTCCTGACACACACACACACACACAGGGGATGAGAGCAGTGTATACTCCTGTCACACACACACACACACACACACACACACACACACAAGATGAGAGCAGTGTATACTCCTGACACACACACACAGGGGATGAGAGCAGTGTATACTCCTGTCACACACACACACAGGGGATGAGAGCAGTGTATACTCCTGTCACACACACACACAGGGGATGACAGCAGTGTATACCCCTGTCACACACACACAGGGGATGACAGCACTGTATACCCCTGTCACACACACAGGGGATGAGAGGAGTGTATACTCCTGACACACACACAGGGGATGAGAGCAGTGTATACTCCTGTCACACACACACACACACACAGGGGATGAGATCAGTGTATACTCCTGTCACACACACAGGGGATGAGAGCAGTGTATACTCCTGACACACACACACACAGGGGATGAGAGCAGTGTATACTCCTGTCACACACACAGGGGATGAGAGCAGTGTATACTCCTGACACACACACACACACAAACACACACACACAGGGGATGAGAGCAGTGTATACTCCTGTCTCACTCACACACACGGGATGAGAGCAGTGTATACTCCTGTCTCACACACACACACAGGGGATGAGAGCAGTGTATACTCCTGTCACACACACACACAAGATGAGAGCAGTGTATACTCCTGTCACACACACAGGGGATGAGAGCAGTGTATACTCCTGACACACACACACAGGGGATGAGAGCAGTGTATACTCCTGACACACACACACACACACACACACACACACACACACACACACAGGGGATGAGAGCAGTGTATACTCCTGTCTCACACACACACACAGGGGATGAGAGCAGTGTATACTCCTGTCTCACAAACACACACAGGGGATGTGAGCAGTGTATACTCCTGTCACACACACACACACAGGGGCTGAGAGCAGTGTATACTCCTGTCACACACACACACACACAGGGGATGAGAGCAGTGTATACTCCTGTCACACACACAGGGGCTGAGAGCAGTGTATACTCCTGTCACACACAGGGGATGAGAGCAGTGTATACTCCTGACACACACACACAGGGGATGAGAGCAGTGTATACTCCTGACACACACACACAGGGGATGAGAGCAGTGTATACTCCTGACACACACACACAGGGGATGAGAGCAGTGTATACTCCTGACACACACACACAGGGGATGAGAGCAGTGTATACTCCTGACACACACACACAGGGGATGAGAGCAGTGTATACTCCTGACACACACACACAGGGGATGAGAGCAGTGTATACTCCTGACACACACACACAGGGGATGAGAGCAGTGTATACTCCTGACACACACACACAGGGGATGAGAGCAGTGTATACTCCTTACACACACACACACAAACACACACACAGGGGATGAGAGCAGTGTATACTCCTGTCTCTCACACACACACAGGGGATGAGAGCAGTGTATACTCCTGTCTCACACACACACACAGGGGATGAGAGCAGTGTATACTCCTGTCACACACACACACACAGGGGATGAGAGCAGTGTATACTCCTGTCACACACACACACAAGATGAGAGCAGTGTATACTCCTGTCACACACACAGGGGATGAGAGCAGTGTATACTCCTGACACACACACACACAGGGGATGAGAGCAGTGTATACTCCTGACACACACACACACACACACACACACAGGGGATGAGAGCAGTGTATACTCCTGTCTCACACACACACACACACACACAGGGGATGAGAGCAGTGTATACTCCTGTCTCACACACACACACAGGGGATGAGAGCAGTGTATACTCCTGACACACACACACAGGGGATGAGATCAGTGTATACTCCTGTCACACACACACAGGGGATGAGATCAGTGTATACTCCTGTCACACACACACAGGGGATGAGATCAGTGTATACTCCTGACACACACACACACACACACACAGGGGATGAGAGCAGTGTATACTCCTGTCACACACACACACACACAGGGGATGAGAGCAGTGTATACTCCTGTCACACACACACACACAGGGGATGAGAGCAGTGTATACTCCTGTCACACACACACACAGGGGATGAGAGCAGTGTATACTCCTGTCACACACACACACAGGGGATGAGAGCAGTGTATACTCCTGTCACACACACACACACACACACAGGGGATGAGAGCAGTGTATACTCCTGTCACACACACACAGGGGATGAGAGCAGTGTATACTCCTGACACACACACACAGGGGATGAGAGCAGTGAATACTCCTGACACACACACACACACAGGGGATGAGAGCAGTGTATACTCCTGTCACACACACAGGGGATGAGAGCAGTGTATACTCCTGTCACACACACACACACACACACAGGGGATGAGAGCAGTGTATACTCCTGTCACACACACACACACAGGGGATGAGAGCAGTGTATACTCCTGTCACACACACAGGGGATGAGAGCAGTGTATACTCCTGTCACACACACACACACACACAGGGGATGAGAGCAGTGTATACTCCTGTCACACACACACACACAGGGGATGAGAGCAGTGTATACTCCAGTCTCTCACACACACACAGGGGATGAGAGCAGTGTATACTCCAGTCTCACACACACACACAAGATGAGAGCAGTGTATACTCCTGTCACACACACACAGGGGATGAGAGCAGTGTATACTCCTGTCACACACACAGGGGATGAGAGCAGTGTATACTCCTGTCACACACACAGGGGATGAGAGCAGTGTATAATCCTGTCACACATACACACACAGGGGATGAGAGCAGTGTATAATCCTGTCACACACACACAGGGGATGAGAGCAGTGTATACTCCCGACACACACACACACAAGATGAGAGCAGTGTATACTCCTGTGACACACACACACACAGGGGATGAGAGCAGTGTATAATCCTGACACACACACACACAGGGGATGAGAGCAGTGTATACTCCTGACACACACACACACACACAGGGGATGAGAGCAGTGTATACTCCTGTCACACACACACAAGGGATGAGAGCAGTGTATACTCCTGTCACACACACACAAGGGATGAGAGCAGTGTATACTCCTGTCACACACACACACAGGGGAAGAAAGCAGTGTATACTCCTGTCACACACACAAGGGATGAGAGCAGTGTATACTCCTGTCACACACACACACAGGGGATGAGAGCAGTGTATACTCCTGTCACACACACACACAGGGGCTGAGAGCAGTGTATACTCCTGTCACACACACACAGGGGATGAGAGCAGTGTATACTCCTGTCACACACACACACAGGGGATGAGAGCAGTGTATACTCCTGTCACACACACAGGGGATGAGAGCAGTGTATACTCCTGACACACACACACACACACACAAACACAGGGGATGAGAGCAGTGTATACTCCTGTCTCACTCACACACACGGGATGAGAGCAGTGTATACTCCTGTCTCACACACACACACAGGGGATGAGAGCAGTGTATACTCCTGTCACACACACACACAAGATGAGAGCAGTGTATACTCCTGTCACACACACAGGGGATGAGAGCAGTGTATACTCCTGACACACACACACAGGGGATGAGAGCAGTGTATACTCCTGACACACACACACACACAGGGGATGAGAGCAGTGTATACTCCTGTCTCACTCACACACACGGGATGAGAGCAGTGTATACTCCTGTCTCACACACACACACAGGGGATGAGAGCAGTGTATACTCCTGTCACACACACACACAAGATGAGAGCAGTGTATACTCCTGTCACACACACAGGGGATGAGAGCAGTGTATACTCCTGACACACACACACAGGGGATGAGAGCAGTGTATACTCCTGACACACACACACACACAGGGGATGAGAGCAGTGTATACTCCTGTCTCACAAACACACACAGGGGATGTGAGCAGTGTATACTCCTGTCACACACACACACAGGGGCTGAGAGCAGTGTATACTCCTGTCACACACACACACACACACAGGGGCTGAGAGCAGTGTATACTCCTGTCACACACACAGGGGCTGAGAGCAGTGTATACTCCTGTCACACACAGGGGATGAGAGCAGTGTATACTCCTGACACACACACACAGGGGATGAGAGCAGTGTATACTCCTGACACACACACACAGGGGATGAGAGCAGTGTATACTCCTGACACACACACACAGGGGATGAGAGCAGTGTATACTCCTGACACACACACACAGGGGATGAGAGCAGTGTATACTCCTGACACACACACACAGGGGATGAGAGCAGTGTATACTCCTTACACACACACACACACACACACAGGGGATGAGAGCAGTGTATACTCCTGTCTCTCACACACACACAGGGGATGAGAGCAGTGTATACTCCTGTCTCACACACACACACAGGGGATGAGAGCAGTGTATACTCCTGTCACACACACACACACAAGATGAGAGCAGTGTATACTCCTGTCACACACACAGGGGATGAGAGCAGTGTATACTCCTGACACACACACACACAGGGGATGAGAGCAGTGTATACTCCTGACACACACACACACACACACACACACACAGGGGATGAGAGCAGTGTATACTCCTGTCTCACACACACACACAGGGGATGAGAGCAGTGTATACTCCTGACACACACACACAGGGGATGAGATCAGTGTATACTCCTGTCACACACACACAGGGGATGAGATCAGTGTATACTCCTGTCACACACACACAGGGGATGAGATCAGTGTATACTCCTGACACACACACACACACAGGGGATGAGAGCAGTGTATACTCCTGTCACACACACACACACACACAGGGGATGAGAGCAGTGTATACTCCTGTCACACACACACACACACACAGGGGATGAGAGCAGTGTATACTCCTGTCACACACACACACAGGGGATGAGAGCAGTGTATACTCCTGTCACACACACACAGGGGATGAGAGCAGTGTATACTCCTGTCACACACACACACACAGGGGATGAGAGCAGTGTATACTCCTGTCACACACACACAGGGGATGAGAGCAGTGTATACTCCTGACACACACACACAGGGGATGAGAGCAGTGAATACTCCTGACACACACAGGGGATGAGAGCAGTGTATACTCCTGTCACACACACAGGGGATGAGAGCAGTGTATACTCCTGTCACACACACACACACACACACAGGGGATGAGAGCAGTGTATACTCCTGTCACACACACACACACAGGGGATGAGAGCAGTGTATACTCCTGTCACACACACAGGGGATGAGAGCAGTGTATACTCCTGTCACACACACACACAGGGGATGAGAGCAGTGTATACTCCTGTCACACACACACACACGGGATGAGAGCAGTGTATACTCCTGTCACACACACACACACGGGATGAGAGCAGTGTATACTCCTGTCACACACACACACAGGGGCTGAGAGCAGTGTATACTCCTGTCACACACACACACAGGGGATGAGAGCAGTGTATACTCCTGTCACACACACACACAGGGGCTGAGAGCAGTGTATACTCCTGTCACACACACACAGGGGCTGAGAGCAGTGTATACTCCTGTCACACACACACAGGGGATGAGAGCAGTGTATACTCCTGTCACACACACAGGGGATGAGAGCAGTGTATACTCCTGTCACACACACAGGGGATGAGAGCAGTGTATACTCCTGTCACACACACAGGGGATGAGAGCAGTGTATACTCCTGACACACACACACACACAGGGGATGAGAGCAGTGTATACTCCTGTCACACACACAGGGGATGAGATCAGTGTATACTCCAGTCTCACACACACACACACAAGATGAGAGCAGTGTATACTCCTGTCACACACACACACAGGGGATGAGAGCAGTGTATACTCCTGTCACACACACAGGGGATGAGAGCAGAGTATACTCCTGTCACACATACACACACAGGGGATGAGAGCAGAGTATACTCCTGTCACACATACACACACAGGGGATGAGAGCAGTGTAAACTCCTGTCACACACACACAAGGGATGAGAGCAGTGTATACTCCTGTCACACACACAGGGGATGAGAGCAGTGTATACTCCTGTCACACACACACACACACACACACACACACACACACAGGGGATGATAGCAGTGTATACTCCTGTCACACAGACACACACAGGGGATGAGAGCAGTGTATACTCCTGTCACACACACAGGGGATGAGAGCAGAGTATACTCCTGTCACACACACACACACACACACACACACACACACACACACGGGATGAGAGCAGTGTAAACTCCTGTCACACACACAGGGGATGAGAGCAGTGTATACTCCTGTCACACACACACACAAGGGATGAGAGCAGTGTATACTCCTGTCACACACACAGGGGATGAGAGCAGTGTATACTCCTGTCACACACACACACAGGGGATGACAGCAGTGTATACCCCTGTCACACACACAAGGGATGAGAGCAGTGTATACTCCTGTCACACACACACACACAGGGGATGAGAGCAGTGTATACTCCTGTCACACACACAAGGGATGAGAGCAGTGTATACTCCTGTCACACACACACACAGGGGATGAGAGCAGTGTATACTCCTGTCACACACACACACACGGGATGAGAGCAGTGTATACTCCTGTCACACACACACACACGGGATGAGAGCAGTGTATACTCCTGTCACACACACACACAGGGGCTGAGAGCAGTGTATACTCCTGTCACACACACACACAGGGGATGAGAGCAGTGTATACTCCTGTCACACACACACACAGGGACTGAGAGCAGTGTATACTCCTGTCACACACACACAGGGGATGAGAGCAGTGTATACTCCTGTCACACACACAGGGGATGAGAGCAGTGTATACTCCTGTCACACACACAGGGGATGAGAGCAGTGTATACTCCTGTCACACACACAGGGGATGAGAGCAGTGTATACTCCTGTCACACACACAGGGGATGAGAGCAGTGTATACTCCAGTCTCACACACACACACACACACAAGATGAGAGCAGTGTATACTCCTGTCACACACACACACAGGGGATGAGAGCAGTGTATACTCCTGTCACACACACAGGGGATGAGAGCAGAGTATACTCCTGTCACACATACACACACAGGGGATGAGAGCAGAGTATACTCCTGTCACACATACACACACAGGGGATGAGAGCAGTGTAAACTCCTGTCACACACACACAAGGGATGAGAGCAGTGTATACTCCTGTCACACACACAGGGGATGAGAGCAGTGTATACTCCTGTCACACACACACACACACACACACACAGGGGATGATAGCAGTGTATACTCCTGTCACACAGACACACACAGGGGATGAGAGCAGTGTATACTCCTGTCACACACACAGGGGATGAGAGCAGAGTATACTCCTGTCACACACACACACACACACACACACAGGGGATGATAGCAGTGTATACTCCTGTCACACAGACACACACACGGGATGAGAGCAGTGTAAACTCCTGTCACACACACAGGGGATGAGAGCAGTGTATACTCCTGTCACACACACACACAAGGGATGAGAGCAGTGTATACTCCTGTCACACACACAGGGGATGAGAGCAGTGTATACTCCTGTCACACACACACACAGGGGATGATAGCAGTGTATACTCCTGTCACACAGACACACACAGGGGATGATAGCAGTGTATACTCGTGTCACACACACAGGGGCTGAGAGCAGTGTATACTCCTGTCACACACACACACAGGGGATGAAAGCAGTGTATACTCCTGTCACACACACACAGGGGCTGAGAGCAGTGTATACTCCTGTCACACACACACACACAGGGGATGAAAGCAGTGTATACTCCTGTCACACAGACACACACAGGGGATGAGAGCAGTGTATACTCCTGTCACACAGACACACACACACACACACACACACACAGGGGATGAGAGCAGTGTATACTCCTGTCACACACACAGGGGATGAGAGCAGAGTATACTCCTGTCACACACACACACACACACACACACGGGATGAGAGCAGTGTATACTCCTGTCACACACACAGGGGATGAGAGCAGTGTATACTCCTGTCACACACACACACAGGGGATGAGAGCAGTGTATACTCCTGTCACACACACACACACGGGATGAGAGCAGTGTATACTCCTGTCACACACACACACACGGGATGAGAGCAGTGTATACTCCTGTCACACACACACACAGGGGCTGAGAGCAGTGTATACTCCTGTCACACACACACACAGGGGATGAGAGCAGTGTATACTCCTGTCACACACACACACAGGGGCTGAGAGCAGTGTATACTCCTGTCACACACACACAGGGGATGAGAGCAGTGTATACTCCTGTCACACACACAGGGGATGAGAGCAGTGTATACTCCTGTCACACACACAGGGGATGAGAGCAGTGTATACTCCTGTCACACACACAGGGGATGAGAGCAGTGTATACTCCTGTCACACACACAGGGGATGAGAGCAGTGTATACTCCAGTCTCACACACACACACACAAGATGAGAGCAGTGTATACTCCTGTCACACACACAC